>CM062819.1:1522934800-1523505632 GCA_031772625.1 Pinus tabuliformis | reverse complement strand
AAATTTGATTTAACTATTTGGTTGTTAAATTAATTCATTGGATTACCTTGGATGTTATTGGCTTCAACACCCTACTTTCTCAGACGTAGTTGTTTATAGTTGGAGGGGTTATTTGGTAGTTATTTGAATTTTTATTATTGAGCGATCTCAATTGGGCACAAATTTCCAAGGATTACATGATTATTCTATTGTTGGGGAAGTTCACACATCCTCTTAGGGTGCTCTCTCTCTTGTGCACATGGTTTTGGGAAATCAATTGATGGTATTGGAACAACATAGTTTTGACGTGGAGAACAATGAGTTTTAACCACCTTGACACTTCTACCTATGGCACACTTCACGGGGAAGATATTTTATTACTTGTTGGGAGGTTGAGGTAGTTACATGGAATAACTCTCTAGGGTGCACCTCACATGGGTGCTCTCTCATATTATTGCATGGATATTTCATCTACATTTGTCATCTATTGACCTTCGCTGGAGGGCTCCCTCACCTCTTTGACTTGCCACATATATTATTTTATTCAAGGTGGTTATGGAGGACATTATTAAGAGGCACATTGCACCTTGGAGAGATACATTTGGAACATTGCATGCATTTACTTCATCTTACAATATTTGAGCATATTCTCCTAGGATGCAATTGTGGAAATGCTGGAGATATATATTTTATTATTTCATTGGAGTTTTCGCATGGTCAGGACTTAAAGCACTAACTTACCCTTATCACCTTGGATTTGTATTCTTGGAGATATTCCATTTGCTATTTTGGGGTGTGATTACTACATCTCTTGTGAAGCACTCCATCTACTTGGCACCTTGCACATTCATACATGGAGTAGGTTGACTTGGAATTCACACATGTGGATTGGTTACATGCATTTCCTAGACCACTTGATTTTTGGAGGTTTAAACTCTCCTAGGAGAATTATTTTATTGTTTATCTCTCATGCACCTTGGAGGGTGCACTTTGCAATATTACTAGATGCACCCTTGTACACATCCTCCTAGGTTGAACATTATTTTAATATATTTTTCATGCATCAATTTTTGAGTGGTGAATTCTATGTGGAAATTTTTCATGTTCACTTGCTCATCATGCCTAATTTTAGTTGCATGCCATCTCTTGGAGAACTCTATTGTATTATTCTTCGTACTTTTGGAATAGAGTGAGTTCTCTTCAATAGGTTTTTTTCCACATATTGTGATATGGTTAACCATGGACCGAGGAAACATATCACTATTACATTTTTATGATATTTGCTTGCTTCGTGCATCATGTGCTTGAAGCCTTAGGGAAGATTGGAGGTATAAAATATTCTATTATGAGGTTGATAGTAATGTTTGTTGAATTGTGTGTAGCTTTGGAGGTACTCCAAGCCCTAGGGTTCAGGGTTTGGAGGGAAAGGAGCCACAAGGGTCACTTATGGGCTTGGAACCTGTTATCACTTACTGCAAAATTGTTCTAATGGTGCCAAATGATGTCAAAAGAATGAAAATGAGCGGAGGATCTTGTAGTAATTTTCCAAGTAGCATAAGGACTCAAAGCATACATTTAACACTCTCCATTGGGAAATTCTCTGAACAAGCTTTCCAATGATATGTGGAAATCCAAAAATGGACTCTTGGATAAAATGATATGGTTTGCTGAAGTTCAAGCATTGAGGCCTTAAGAAGGAATATCGGAGATCGCATTTAAGAGGTTCATTCATACCGGTGATCAGTGCATCAGAACATTAGGGATATTAGTAATCACATATCGGTGATCGCACATCAGAGAAAAAAAATATTAAATATTGCTTGCATACCAGCACATCACATATCAATGATGCGACGTTAGGCTTATCCGCAACCGCAACAATGAAAGCATTAAGAATATCGACGGTTGCAATGTCAGAGGTCTAATACATCGGATCTCGGAGGATATCAGTGCATCACAACATCGCGACATCATAAATTTTGTAGGTGACAACCTTTTAAAAGTTTCACCGAGGATAATGTGCGAATAGTGTAAAATCGCTGGGGGACTCAAATATAGATTAACAAAGGATTTCATCACTAAAGCAAAGGTGGCCAGGCCCTTTTCTCTCTCATCTAGAAGGACACATTGTGAAATATGATTAGTTTCGATAAAGCTATAGTGGCATCTGATGTGGCAGTACAAAAGGACACGTGGCAGGTAATTTTGGTGCTTTTAGGAGGCCTATGGGGGAAAATCTAGGTGACACGTGTCACCACTCATGAGGTGCCATGTGGAAGTGATGATGTCATATCAGAGGTCGCAAATCGGAGGTTGAGGGTATCAACTCTTTACAATAGTTGGCACTTGAAAATATTCCAATGAAGAGGGGCTCTGATATTTTGGGCTGGCGCATGGTCTAGAAGAACTTAAAGGACCAGGGGTGCAAAGAAATTTACAAAGGAAAAATGGCCCCCAATAGGAACAAAATTCCCTAGTGCCTGAAGGCTAAGAAATAGATACAACCCTCGGTCCTATGCTGAGAAATGCATAAAGGGGCTAAAAAAAGGGGCCAAGGACATTGAAACTCATTGTTTTCATAAGGTCCTTTAAGAATAAAAGTCCCGATGAGGCAAAACTCTGATATTTCACTATGGCTATATTACAGAGCATATTAAGTTTCCATAGTGTAATGCAGAGAAGTAAGAGATGGATGGGTCTGCAACTGCAATATTAAACGAAGGCACAAAGGAGTTGGTAATTGAAAATTGAAAATCTTGTGGAAGACTTTGAAATAAGAAACCAAGGATAGTTGTGGCAGTAGAAATGAATTCGACTGCTTCGCTTGCACATCTTCAGGGATGTAAATGGAAGTATGGGACTCAGGAAGAAGTAATTCCTCAACATGGAGCTCCATGCAGTCAGGAAATGAAACACTTCCAGGTCAATCTTTGTTTCTTCTCTATGAAAAGAAACCACAGTTGATTGCTACCAACTCTAGAGAGTGGGAATTCAAAAAGTGAAGGAAAATGTGACAGGTGAACCGAACGAGCAATAAGAGAGGCACATCATGGAAAAGAATTAGCCTTATCAAAGGCAATATCAAGAATGGAGTGGGGATATTTTCCTTAACCATCATCCAGTTTTTCTTATTTCTATTATTTTGTAATTTTCTTCATTTCAAAGAAAGAAATCAAATCCTTTGTAATGATTTGGGTAGCAAAACCATTGCACACCAAGACAGCTCAGTTGAGATATTTTGTAACTATTGTTCAAAGATTCCCTTCTCCTTATAAATAGAGGGAAGAAAAAATTAAGAGAGGTTCTAGAATTCTTCACCTAAGAAGTTTGAATTATGTGGTTCCATTTTTGTTCAATTTTCTTGTTCGTGAGGTCCTTAGGCTGATACAATTGCTGAATGTGATGAACTGGTGATTTGAACTCAATCTTCAAGGTTAATGAAACTGGTTTGTTTATTCCTATTAGAGAAATGCGCAATATGTTTTGTTCTCTATATATCAGTTTGTGTATGTCCTTCCTCCTATGAAATAGTGTAATGAAGCTGTTGGTATCATTCTTATTCATGGTTGGATATTTGTTGCTAAGTAGTAACAATACATGTGTTAACTACAAATTTACTTGTGTTATTTAATAGCCTACAGTACCTGTAATGTTCAAAAATTTACTTAATTTCATTTGGTGACAGATTTATTCATGAAGCATAGAGTTTGAGACCATAATTCATGCTCCACTCTTTTTGCATTTTATCTCCTCACTCTTCCATATTTCTATTGGATATTGTTGCTTAGGATTTTGTGTTATGTCTAGCCCTCTGCATCAATTTGCCTCTTTTCCTTCCTCTTCTTCATCTATACTACAAAAAAAATGTTAAGTTTCCTATTTTTGTGTGTCAACCACTAGAACCAAGATGTTTCTCTTTGAGATTAGCCATATTTACCCCCTGAGTATTTAGATCTATGTGTTTTCTTGAGTTTACCTTTAGGAAGGACTATTGAACCAAGTTGCTGAATTTTTCTTTTTAAACTACATGATATATGGTGATCCAGGTGGATATTGGTGGCCACCCGCTTATTCCACTTGGACCGCCACCATTGTTTCTTTCAGTTTTTCGGTTTCCTTATTTGTATCACAATTGACTATTTTTGGCACTTTTTCATGTCTTGAACTTATGGAGCCGTTTTGGGGCCCTAAGCGACGTTTTTTTGGGAAATTTGGGACCAACATGGGTTGTTGACCAATGATGGTCATTCAAAAGTTATAGTCGTCAGATAGATATTTCTAATGAGGTATTGTGCGTGTCAAATGGAGATCGGATGCCAAAGTTACGACCCTAGGAAGTTGATGTACCATTTTACCCAAACGAGGCGCATAGTTTGGCACTTCATCTCCTAGGGTTAGGTTTTTGGATGTTTAGGGTTTTCCATTGTTTCTCAATAATAAATAGGCCTTTGAGCTTTATTATAACATAGAGTTTAGAGGCATGTAGCCACCACATCTCTTCTCAGAGATAAGCTACCATCGCCCAAGCTAGTCTTATTTTCTGTTTATAAGCATATTTGAGTATTTGATATTAATGAAATGAATTGTTGTTTCTATTGCATCTTTGTAATTATGGTTATATCTGTAATTTGTTGCATTCCTGTTTAAATTTGGATCAGTGGTATTAGAGTGATCTACTCTTTCTCTATTTTCTTTTGCATGTCCCCAACGAGGTCAGGATACAAGGAGTTAGGGCTTGATCTAGTTGAACCTTTGCAAGATCAGCCTCGCAAACCCTGATGGCCGCCCATGGGGGAAGAAAAGAAATATGAGGGGTAGGAGATCCTATCAAAATATTGCTCAAGGAGGCCATCGAGAAACAAAGGAACGTGATGATGAATAACTTTGCCCAGATCCTTCAATGGTTGCCCATCGGTGGTGCATCCACATCCAGCAGCCACTTTGGAGGCTCCACTCCTTTTAAGGTAGAAGTAAACTTTGACATACCCATATTTGAGGGCCAAATAGATGTGGATGTTGTAGATAAATGGTTAAATATTCTAGAAAGATATTTTTCTGTTCATGATTTTTCCAGCCAAGAAAAGATTAATATTTCTCTTCTCAAAGCCGCCCCCCACCTCAAGGACTAGTGGGAAACCTACTATGAGCAAAAGGATAAAAGTATGACCTCACTTTCTTCAGCTGCACCCACTTGGAATTCGTTTAGGGATGCCATCAAGGAGCAACACTACCTTGTCAAGAGCTATGAGTATAAATACATAAAGTGGACAACGCTACGGCAGAGAGGGGACCAAGATGTGCTAGAGTTTACCAATGCTTTTCATACTCTTCGCACAAAGTTGGGTATCAAGAATTCTGAGAAACATTTGGTACTCAAGTACTGTAGCTACCTACATAGGTACATCTAGGACAAGATGGAGTTCCTAGACATATCCTCGCTTGGCATGGCATACCGATACACCGTCAAGATCGAGCAAAAGATTAAATATAAGAAGCGAGACTTTGGATCTGCAAATCCGAAGCAGGAAAAATGTGCCCCCAAAACTGCCGAACAATGGACAAAGCCAAAGCGGGACATCCAAGGACAACCCACCAAAGCCGTAAGCAAAGAACAACACCGTGAAGAGGAAGGACATAGGAAAGTGGTGTGAGTTTCATAAGAGCTCATCACAACACAAGTGAGTGTCGGGCCAAGTAGTCACTGGTGGCCGAGCTAAAGGCTTCAGAATTAGATGCATGTTTTAACTCTGAGTCAAAACGTGACAAGGGGAATGACAAAGGGAGGTAGATTATCGATGTGGTGCCCAATGCCATCGTTGCCACCATGAAGATCCAAAAGGAGGAACCTGAAGATCAAGAAGAGTAGGAGCGTCTCTTCCACTCCTAGATGTGGGTAAAGGGGCCCCCACTATAGTTCATTGTCGACAGCGGGAGCCAAAAGAACCTCATTTTGGTAGAGGTCGTAAAGTGACTGGGCTTACCGATCACAGCACACCTACAATCACACACCATTAGTTGGCTTCACCAAGGATAGGATCTTCGCGTGTGCCAACAGTGTCGCCTCCCATACAGCATCAAGCCCTTCACGGATGAGGTATTGTTTGACGTTGCTCCCCTTGATGTTTGTGATGTATTATTAGGATAACCATACTTGTGGAAGTGACCTGTTGCGTATGAGTGAAGGCATCGTGCTGTTATTATTACTTTGGGAAATAAGTTGTATAAGATACCAGAGGTAGCAACACCTACCACCATCTCTTTGGTTACTGCAAAAAAATGCAGTAAGCTCGTTTCCAAAACCAGGAAATTTGTTTTCTTGATGATACACCCTCAGGGAAAGAAGAAGATGGTGGCCACGACCTTCAAATAGGGCCCCTCTGCACGACAACAACATATCGTGGAGGAGTATGAGGACATCTTCACCTCCCCACAGGGTGCCTCTGGATTGTCAGGTCAAGCACTCCATTGATCTGACTTTAGGTGCGTCATTGCCCAATAGACGAATCTATCGGTGCTCTGTTCTAGAGAACGATGAAATCAAGAGGTAGATTCAAGATCTTTTGCAGAAATGTCACATCTGGCCGACTTCATCACCGTGCGGGGGTCCAATCATGTTGGTACAATAGAAGGATGGGACTTGGAGACTCTATACTAACTATTGGGTGCTAAACAAGATCAATGTTCAGAATAGGTACCCGATCCCATGGATTGATGATCTTCTAGACCAACTCAGGGGGGGGATATTTCACCATGATTGACTTGAAGTCCAGATATCACCAAGTACCAATCAAACCCTCCGATGTGTGGAAGATTGCCTTCAAAGTGAAGGAGGGCATTTTCAAATGGTTGGTTATGCCTTTCGGGTTGACAAATGCTCCTGCAACCTTCATGAGGCCGATGGATGACATTTTGCGGACATTCACCAACTCATTTGTAGTGTTATACTTATATGACATCTTGATATTTAGCCAGAGTTGGGAAGATCACCTCCAACACATCCGATAGGTTCTCCAAACACTACGGCAACATAAGCTGTGTGCCAATTTGGATAAATGCACTTTTTGCATGACCCAGGTTCAGTATCTAGGATAAATTATTGATGAACGGGGGTGGATGTGGATCCAGCCAAGATCCAAGTCATTTGGGATTGGCCAGCCCCAACCACTCTAACAGAGCTCCACATCTTTATAGGTTTTTCCAATTTCTACTGCAGGTTCATGTTGGGATTCTCTCATATCACTTGGCCCTTGAGTCAAGTCACCAAGGGAGGAGTGAAAGAAAAATTATTTTGGTCTGAATCTCAACATAAGGAATTCACAGAGTTGAAACATCGCCTCTGCTCTACACGAGTGCTCACTTTAGCATACTTCCAACAACCATTTTAGATCAATACAGATGCCTCTAACTATGCTATTGGGGTAGTCCTTACTCAGCAGGGGCATCCAGTGGTATATCATAGTGAGACACTTTTAGACACAATCCAGAAGTATCCCACTTATGAAAAAGAGATGTATTCCATTGTGCACGCCTGCTGACAGAGCAAGCATTACATTTTGGGGAAGGAAACGGTCATCCACATAGACCACCTACCACTATAGTTCATACAGACACAAGGGAAGTTGCACAATGATTGCCATCAGATGTGGTCTACATACCTGCAGCAGTTCCATTTGAATATCAAGTATAAGAAGTGAAACACCAATAATGTTACACACTTCCTCAACTGACCACCGATCATGGCGTTAACCACCGTGCTCAACTCTTGTGGGCATGAGACTTCTGATTTCCCACTTCTTTGCAAAAGCGACCCAGAATTCAACCACACATACTAGATGCCAAGATGATTCGGGAAGTGCACTACAGTCAGGCCATTGGGAATTTCAGGGTCAAGAAAACGGTGGCAGTACTGCAAAAGTATTTCTATTAGAGGAATTTAGATAGGATGTCACGAAGTACATCATATCCTGCACTATCTACGCCATTTCCAAACCAACCATCAAGAAGGAAGGCCTATATACTCCACTCCCTACCCCTAGTCGACCTTGGGAATCCATCTCCATGGATTACATGTTGGGCCTTCCTTCTACTAATCATGGGAACGACTGTGTTTTGGTGGTTGTCGACAGATTGTCGAAGATGGCCATTATAGCAGCTTGCAAGAAGAATATCACAGCAGAAGCCACTGCTGAACTCTTCCTTGAATGAGTGTGGGTACAATTTGGGATCCCACAGTATATCATCTCAAATCGGGACAACATGCTCCTCGATAGATTTTGGTCCAATCTCCAGTCGATTCTGGACACCAAGCTCACTAAGTCCGAAACTTTCCATCCCCAAACTAATGGCTAGACAGAGGTTGTCAACAGGATGATCATATACATTTTTCGCATGTATAAGTAAAAGCATCCATGCACATGTGATGAGAGCCTAACATATGTCCAACATAGAAATAACCAGGCTCTCCACAACTCTACTAGCCACAACCCTTATCAAGTGGGCTTGGGATTCCAACCACTATGTCCCATTGGTGTGGCCATTTCGTTTGCAGCTACTCAGGCAGATTCAACTCATGTTCATTGAGAAGCCTCTAAGGCAAATAATTTCATTGAGAACATCCAACATATCCGCCAACAGGTCCACGACATTCTTGAGAAATCAAATGCAAAGTACAAGTAGCAACATGATCAACATCAGGTGCCACACAAGTTTTAGGTGGGGGACAAAGTATGGTTGAATTTGCAGAAGGAACGCCTTACGAAGACTATCAGAAACTCAGACCACTAAGATATTGTCCTTAAACCATTAACAATGCTATGGGAGACAATGCATTTGAGCTTAGCATTCCCCATTCCTTGGCCTGCACCTAGTGTTCAATGTGGATGTCTTCCACCATACTTCCCACCATTGTTGGACACATCAGACATTGCAGAACAACTCACACCTACAGAGTTAAATCCAGATTGCATGGAACAAGCCAAAACTAATCAGATCATGAACACGCAGATCAAGAACTCCCGATAGCAAAGGATCCAACTATATCGAGTTATCAGAGCAGGCCAACTACTTCACCAGGGAAAGTCGTTCACTAGGGACCAAGCTCAGCAGAAGTTTACTCATCTCATGGAGGAACTCAACGCAATGGGGGAATTTCTTCCTAAGGGTGGAGGAATGATCCAGGTGGATATTGGTGGCCACCCACCTTTTCCACTTGAACCCCCTCCATTTTTTCTTTTAGTTTTTTGTTTTCCTTATTTGTAGCACAATTTACTATTTTTGGTAGTTTTTCGAGTCCTGAACTTCTAGAGCCATTTTGAGGCCCTAAACGACGTTTTTTGGGAAACCTGGGGCCAACATAGGTTGTTAATTGATGTTGGTCATTCAAAAGTTATATTCCTTGGATAGATCTTTCTAACGAGGTATTGTGTGCATCAAACGAACATCGTATCCCAAGGTTACAACACCGGGAAGTTGATGTACCAATTTACCCAAACGAGGTCCATAGTTTGGCACTTCATCTCCTAGGGTTAGGTTTTTGGATGTTTAGGGTTTTCCATTATTTCTCAATAATAAATAGGCCTTTGAGCCTCAATGTAACACAGAGTTCAGAGGCATGTAGCCACCACATCTCTTCTCAGAAATAAGCTACCATTGCTCGAGCTAGTCTTATTTCCATTATATTTGTAAGAATATTTCAGTATTTCATATTAATGAAATTAAGTTTTCTTCATGCTGCATCTTTGTATTTATGGTTAAATATGTAATTTTTTGTATTCGTGCTTAAATCTAGATCATATGGAGTGCAGCAGAAAGCCCTACTGATAATCTTTAAAAACTCTCCTCTCTTTAATATGCCCTAGGCACTGTTCTCCTATCAACCCAGAGGTTGTATCTAGGAGGCTTCTATATATTCTGAAGCAATTGTGTGACAAGAGATAGAAAAGGATACAACATCTTTCTAGCGTCGTAGTCGGGGAATGAATCAAAAAAAAATTCCCTGGGTATGACAATTTTTACGTTCCCTCTATCGGGCGAGCAAGGGAAGTGTGTGATAAAGAACTCTCACCTTAGCAACTCCACTGTTTGAATCTTATTGTAAACACCTTGGCAACTCCACTGTTTGAATATTATTATAAACACATGGGTGACTCCATTGTCTATATCCTTATTTGGTCATCCTGGCTTTCAAGAGGCCTCAAACTCACTATGATGCTAAACAATAGAAAAATTCCCCTACATATGAACTTGAGATCACTCACCTAAAGGGTTTTTAAAAATGGCCCTTCATTATTGGCCAACAAATTTTCCCCAGTGGACTTTTCTTTTGTTTCTGGTTATCCCCATCATGTCCCTTCATTTCATGAATGCTATCCCTATGTGGCTAGATTCAGTGGAAACACAAATAGAAGGTTGGACCAGCACCTCAAGGATTTTCATGAATGCATGGAACAATTGGGTATTAGTTTTGAAGATGCCAAAATGAAATTGTTGATGTATTCTTTAGAACAAGATGCTAGACTATGGTACAAAAAAATGTGTAATGGCAGCATATTTTCCTTAAAGATCTTTCACATAGCATTTAATATTTTTTGCAAAATATTATATCCATTAGGTGCTTTGTTTGAAAATTATTGTGAACATTTTAATGTTGAAAATATTTTTGAGGTTAATGATCCTGCTGAAGATGTTTGTGAGGCTCCACTCCAAGAAAACATATATTTGCATCAAGAATCATCACCCAACGATCAAGAAAGGGAAGAAGGAGACATTATCAAGCTACAAATAAACCCTCAAATATCTCATCCTGCTGAATTTGATGATTCTCCTTCTTATGATTCGCATGAGTCTGATGGGAAATTGAGTAATGTAGGAATACAATAGTCCTAGTCATGGGAAGATGCAAAAAAAGAGGAGTCCCTCTAGGAGGTTAATAAAGAGGCTCCAGTATATGACTCACATCCTTCAAATGGAGAACAATTTCAAGAAGTTGATATTAAATTTGATAAATATTCTTCGATCTATGATTCAGATGATTCAGAGGAGGATGATATTGTTGCAGACTCTCAAAGGGATCTACTTACAAACAAGTGGGGAGAATATTACCAACAACAACTCCTTCAAGAGGAGCCCGTAGTTGAAGATCCCAACAATGTCTGTGGTTACCTATTGCCGAAAGTTTCCTCCCTGGAAGTTGTTCAAGAAAGAGAGATAACTATAAATATTTCTCATCAGTTCCATGATCCTATAACTAACTACATGGTCTCTTTCTTTGGCCTGCAACAATATACATCAATTCCAAGGTATGTGTCAAATCTCTGGTATGGAGTTCTTATGGAGTGCATGCACATTTTATCCACTTAATTTCAAGAAGACAGACCAACTTCTTTAGCATTCCTGATAGATCTACCCAACCCTTCCATCATGAGAATGAAGAGAAAGGGAGAGAGTGGATCTCCCTGTCTAAGGCCTCTTGAAGGAACAAAAGTCTCTGAAGGAGAACCATTAACAAGAATTGAAAAACTAGGAGAAGTTACTACGACCATTACCCATCTGATCCAATTGTGATCAAACCCAAAAGCCATGAGAACTTTTCTGATATAGTTCCAATTCAACTTATCATAAGCTTTGGCTATGACCAATTGCATGATCATTCCTGCTTTCCTCTTGCTTGTTAGTGAGTGCACCACCTCATGAGCTTGAATTATATTGTCGAGGATTTGCCTACCTTCCACATATCCAGATTTTTCCCCCAACACCAGGGTGGGGAGAAGAGGTTTGAGTCTATTGGCCACAACCCTTGGATATTATCTTGTAGATCACATTGCATAGGGCAATGGGTATGAACCTGTCAGGAGTTAGAGTTGAATCCTGTTTGGGGATCAAGGCAATAAAGGTGGTATTGAGCACTTTTAGAATGGTTTTGTCCCTCCTAGAGTCTTCCACTACATTCAGAACATCCCGTTTTACAATATTCCTGCAAGATTTGAAGAAATCAACATTGAAACCATTCAAACCTAGTGCCTTACCATTTTTCATTTCTTTTAGGACCTCACTGATCTCATCTTCCAATACTGGTCTATTAAGGTTGAAATTGTCCTCATTGGAAACCGGCTTTGGAATATGTATTGATATAACCCTAATATATTGTTCCCTATCTGAACAAGATTCCTGAGCAATACCACGAAATTGCTGAACCAGTAATGCTGCTATTTCTTCATGAGAATGAAGAAGATTAACTCCTTCATCCTTGATAGAAGAAATCATTTTGTGAGCCCTGTTCGCCACAGTGGATCTGTGGAAAAATCTGGTATTGTGTTCTCCTTCTTTTAGCCATTGCACTCTGGATTTTTTCCTCCAGAAAATCTCCTCTTGTTTACAGAAGTTCTCCCATTCTTTTTTATGCTTGGTTTCTTGCTCATTTCCAACTTCATCAAAACCATACCTGATAATGGTTTGGTTGAGTTCCTCCATTTTTCCTTCAACAGATTTTTTTCCTTCAAAGATGTTACCAAACTCATTCTTGTTCCACTCCTTGAGCCTAAGTTTGATATGTTTTAGTCCTTTTTGGAGTAGGAACATGCTTATGCCTTGAATGTTTAAATCTTTAGCCCACCAGATGGCTATGTTGTTGGTGAAATCTGGGTGGGAAAGCCAGATGTTTTCAAATCTAAAAGGTCTATTCCTGGGGGTACCAATGCCCTACATTTCCAGTTGCACAGGCCAATGATCAGAGCCTCCAAAAGGGAGAACTCTTGCAACTATGTCCTTATCCTTGAGCATAAGATCCTTTGAGATGATAAATCTATCTAATGTGGAAGCCACCTGAGACTCTCCTCCTCTTTTATTGTTCCAAGTAAAGGTACCATTGCTCATACCAATATCCACTAACTTCATGTTGTCTATGAAAGAGTGGAAAGCACAAGAATCTTTATTTAGAGTTCTGGTGCCCCCTTTTTTCTCCGACAAAGATTTGATCATATTGAAATCACCCCCCAAGATCCAAGGGATACTTGCATGTCTTTCCCTGAGATCCTGAAGGGAGTCTAAAATCTTGAGTTTGCCACCCAATCTTTGGGAACCATACATATTCGTCACTAGGTAGACTTCCTTATCTCCCACTGGTTGTATGACCACTGCTAGATGCTCCTTGGCTGCCTCTGCATCTATAATGTCAATTTTTTGGAGGTTCCAAAGTGTGACAATGCCACCTGTTGTATTCTCTTCTTTGACTTCCAGAAACTCAAATTTATTGAGCCATTTACTGTGAATCTCTTTTATTTTATGAATGGAACATTTAATCTCCTGGATGAAGATTACATCCAGTGCTACTTGTTTCATTCTATTACTAAGTAACCTTTGTTTTATTTTACTTCCTAGGCCTCTAATATTCCAAGAAGTGAACTTCATTATTAACGATTTGTAAAGGAGTAACTAGATAGGTCTTTCATCTTACCTGAGTCTATCATTAGCTTTCCACATTCCATCAAAAGCTCGTTCTGCTTTTTCCTGCCTCTTTTCTTACCTGGGTATCTGGGTGCCAAGCCTGGTGTGGTTTTCAAAGCTTTCACACCTTCGTTGCTCTGCCTTTCATGATTCCCTTGCTTTTCTAGCCCTATGGACTGAGTTTTCCATATCAACAACTATTGAACTCTATTGAACTCCTCTGGAGGTAACGAACCCACTCCCTCCCTAGTTCCTTGTTTCAGGAATCCTTCTAGATCTAGATTCTCTTTCTCAACAATCTCTTGTAGTTCGTGATCTTCCATTTCCATCTCACTCTGGGTCATTTCCAGATCCATCTCCAATTCTGTGTCACTCATCATTTCTTCTTTCTGTTTGTTAATGGTTTGTGTTTGCTCATCCTCTTCTTCATTCTCCTCGTTCACTGGAGTGTCTCCCTTGGCCTGATCTGCTTTCATTATCCCCTCTTCCTCTTCTAGTGCTTGAAACCTATTTTGCCTAGCTTGTTGCATTTCATTTTGATGTGTTTTCGATCCCCTCTTACTCCCTTTTCCTCTCTGGACCACTTTGTGAAAGTTTTCAGTGTCTTTCATGGTATTGGTTTTACTATTATTTTTAGTTTTACTGAGAGGGAAATCTCTAAATAGATGCCCATGTTCATGACATTTACGACATCTGGATGGGATGTGCTCATAATCTACTATTTGTACCCATTCTTCATCAAACACTTCCAATATGACCTCATCCGGCAGAGCTCCAGAAAGATCCATCTCCACACATATTCTTGCAAAGGATGTGTATTTTCCTCTTCTAGTGGCCTCAGAAGCTTTGACAAAACGTCCTAACTTATTTCCTATGGCCGACAGGGATTCCAGTTGCCAGTAATCCAAAAGTAGAGAGTAGGTCTTACCCAGACTGAGACCGAGGAAAATGTTTCACGTTCTGGGACAAAATTCATGATCCAAGGTCTCATATACAGGCCTGCTGCTGCATAAAAGTAGGGTCATCCTTCAAATACTCTGTCCTTATCTTCAATGTTTGCAAAGACTACAGTAAAGAACCCCTTTGACCCAAGTTGTAGTTCTATGCTTCCTTTTGGTTTCTAGTGGTATTTAATCCAAGATTGTAAAGCTTTTTCAGTGGGCCATAAACCCATGAACTTACAAATGATTGCATACATCTGCATGTGGTCCCTATGCGCCTACAAAGCAGGATCATTCAAAACAACTCTAGGTTGATAGTAGTCTTGGGTTTGCATGGTCCCCTTTGAGTTTTGTCTTTTGTGCCCTGTTCCTTGTCCGCTTCCTTGATTTCTTTATTGTTGTTATTCTCCTTATATTTAGAGCCCTCCTGCTCCCTTTCTCTGTTTCTTTTCTTTTCAGTTGAAGGATCTCTATCCTCTTCTATTTGTTTTTTTCCTTTGCTGGCCACTACCTGCTTGTAGGAGGGAGTGGAGCTCCATCCTTTACAGCCTTCCATGGAGAATGAACTCTGCTAACTTGTAACCCTAGCTCCAAAATTGCCCTCCTGCTCCCACGCTCCGTCCTTTGTCAAAATTTGGAAACCCTTGTATTCTTGATGTGAAGGCCTTGTTTCATTTGGATAATGTAATGTGAGGATTTAGCACCTCAATTTCCCAATTTGAGTTTTGTGGGCAGATTTGGAAATTGAACATGGGAGAGTCAGTGTTGAGATACATGGGTTAAATTTTTTAAGTGTTTCTATAATTGCATATAATTCAGATAATTATTAGAGGGTTTACATGATAGACTAGATTTAGCCAAGTCACCACTTTCTAGTAAGTGTTTTTACAACTAGAACTTGTAATTAAAGAAGATGTCTCTCAATATGGTTGTGTTTTTATAAACCATTAACGGTAGCTTCAAACTCTAGTTCCTCAAGTTTTCCATCTCATATTCCAAAACTTGAAAGGATCGGGAGAATTATTTCTATACAAATCATTTAAAACAACAAAGAAATAAACCACCACATTATGATGAATATAAAGAAAACTAAAGGACTAGAAAGCTCCAAGGACTGACAATTTCCAAAAAATATGTGAAATCATGAAAGTGAATTTTTTGTGAGTTCAATAGTGCATATTCAAAGAATATGCCCTGTTTGCAAGGGTGAAAAACTAGACTAACTATATGTTCTTGACAATAGCATGCACACTCTAACGTAAAGAGGTTTCAAAATTAAATGGCATTTTTTATATATACAATTGTTTTATAGTAGTATGCCAGCATCCATAAAATATAAACTTTGTTATGTTTTGAAACTTTCCATTTAATACTACATCAATATGGCCTTTGATTTGATTTACTTACTTCCTTTAATGGGAGAATGATTAAAAATCCACATCATTATATTAAGTTCTTGGCTCTACATCCATTGAGACCAATTTTGGTCTATCATAAGGAAAAATATGAAAAAAGGTTAAGGAATTACTTGGTTTGTTTTAGAACCATATTTCTATGCTCGAAAATATTAAAGAGAATATTTCCTAGATATCTATAGTTTTGATGAGATAAAAGGTTAGGAGGGTCATTATTGTAGGGCATATTTTGAAATTGACATCTAATGTCCATATACATAGGAAATTCTAAAATAAAGTGTTTTTCATTCTCCACCTTCTTACTACCACCTCCTTCATATAAAATTGAACCAAAGAATATGTACCAACCTTGGGCATCCTAGTATTTCCACTTGTATACATAATAACTGTAATGTCAGTAACTACTAGTAAAACTACATCAACAAGTTTCTCCCAACCCAAATGCTCAACCCTGGACATAGATAACACTATCCAGCCACTGCTCCCTCCAAACAGAGATGGCTCAGATGTAACTCCCTCATTTTCCATGTAAATAACATGCTTTATAGTAGCCAATTGCGTGCTTGTATAAATCAACTTTTTTAACTTCTTGTGATCACAAATCACTATTTTCACTTATTTCTATCATGACAGAGGAATAACCTAAATTAGAAAATAGAAATGCAGATAAAAAATTGAAAGAGAACTTTAAAAATCATTACTTTGAACCATACATTTATCAAAGAAACAATACTTGTTGGAATTACTATCATTCATTCCATCATGCACCAATACGTCTGACTTAGAAATAACTAGTAAATACCAAACATGAACTATTAGAAGAAAAATAATTACTTGGAGAAAAAGGAAGATAAACTATTAATTCAGGTCTAGAAAATGCAAACACTCTAAAGCATACAGTTGCCACAACATACCTTATAATTACTGTCAAATTGAGTAAAAATAAATGAAACAAAATAAACTTATTTATAACAGTGATGCCATGAAAGAATCCTAGGTTCCACCCTAGGAGGAGCTTCCATTTTGTCATTGTGTTGTTATCATGCTGGTATTTTCCAGGAGATACATCATTTTTCCATGGAACAATACTTGTTGAAACTTGAAACGCACACCTGCCCATTGGCACACATGTTCATCTTGATTTAATCAGTTGATGATTATTTGGAGGTTGATCTATGGTTTTGTTAGAACATTAACCTTTATGCACACATGCTAAATTTGATTTAACTATTTGGTTGTTAAATTAATTCATTGGATTACCTTGGATGTTATTGGCTTCAACACCCTACTTTCTCAGACGTAGTTGTTTATAGTTGGAGGGGTTATTTGGTAGTTATTTGAATTTTTATTATTGAGCGATCTCAATTGGGCACAAATTTCCAAGGATTACATGATTATTCTATTGTTGGGGAAGTTCACACATCCTCTTAGGGTGCTCTCTCTCTTGTGCACATGGTTTTGGGAAATCAATTGATGGCATTGGAAACAACATAGTTTTGACGTGGAGAACAATGAGTTTTAACCACCTTGACACTTCTACCTAGGGCACACTTCACGGGAAGATATTTTATTACTTGTTGGGAGGTTGAGGTAGTTACATGGAATAACTCTCTAGGGTGCACCTCACATGGGTGCTCTCTCATATTATTGCATGGATATTTCATCTACATTTGTCATCTATTGACCTTCGCCGGAGGGCTCCCTCACCTCTTTGACTTGCCACATATATTATTTTATTCAAGATGGTTATGGAGGACATTATTAAGAGGCACGTTGCACCTTGGAGAGATACATTTGGAAAATTGCATGCATTTACTTCATCTTACAATATTTGAGCATATTCTCCTAGGATGCAATTGTGGAAATGCTGGAGATATATATTTTATTATTTCATTGGAGTTTTCGCATGGTCAGGACTTAAAGTACTAACTTACCCTTATCAGCTTGGATTTGTCTTCTTGGAGATATTCCATTTGTTATTTTGGGGTGTGACTACTACATCTCTTGTGAAGCACTCCATCTACTTGGCACCTTGCACATTCATACATGGAGTAGGTTGACTTGGAATTCACACATGTGGATTGGTTACATGCATTTCCTAGACCACTTGATTTTTGGAGGTTTAAACTCTCCTAGGAGAATTATTTTATTGTTTATCTCTCATGCACCTTGGAGGGCGCACTTTGCAATATTTACTAGATGCACCCTTGTACACATCCTCCTAGGTTGAACATTATTTTAATATATTTTTCATGCATCAATTTTTGAGTGGTGAATTCTATGTGGACATTTTTCATGTTCACTTGGTCATCATGCCTAATTTTAGTTGCATGCCATCTCTTGGAGAACTCTATTGTATTATTCTTCGTACTTTTGGAATAGAGTGAGTTCTCTTCAATAGGCTTTTTTCCACATATTGTGATATGGTTGACCATGGACTGAGGAAAGATATCACTATTACATTTTTATGATATTTGCTTGCTTCGTGCATCATGTGCTTGAAGCCTTAGAGAAGATTGGAGGTATAAAATATTCTATTATGAGGTTGATAGTAATGTTTTTTGAATTGTGTGTAGCTTTGGAGGTACTCCAAGCCCTAGGGTTCAGGGTTTGGAGGGAAAGGAGCCAAAAGGGTCACTTATGGGCTTGGAACCTGTTATCACTTACTGCAAAATTGTTCTAATGGTGCCAAATGATGTCAAAAGAATGAAAATGAGCGGAGGATCTTGTAGTAATTTTCCAAGTAGCATAAGGACTCAAAGCATACATTTAACACTCTCCATTAGGAAATTATTTGAACAAGCTTTCCAATGATATGTGGAAATCCAAAAATGGACTCCTGGATAAAATGATATGGTTTGCTGAAGTTCAAGCATTGAGGCCTTAAGAAGGAATATCGGAGATCGCATTTAAGAGGTTCATGCATACCGATGATCAGTGCATCAGAACATTAGGGATATTAGTAATCACATATCGGTGATCGCACATCAGAGCAAAAAAATATTAAATATTGCTTGCATACCAGCGCATCACATATCAATGATGCGACGTTAGGCATATCCGCAACCGCAACAATGAAAGCATTAAAAATATCGACGGTTGCAATGTCAGAGGTCTAATACATCGGATCTCGGAGGATATCAGTGCATCACAACATCGCGACATCATAAATTTTGTAGGTGACAACCTTTTAAAAGTTGCAACGAGGATAATGTGCCAATAGTGTAAAATCACTGGGGGACTCAAATATAGATTAACAAAGGATTCCATCACTAAACCAAAGGTGGCCAGGCCCTTTTCTCTCTCATCTAGAAGGACACGTTGTGACATATGATTAGTTTCGATAAAGCTATAGTGGCATCTGATGTGGCGGTACAAAAGGACACGTGGCAGGTAGTTTTGGTGCTTTTAGGAGGCCTGTGGGGGAAAATCTAGGTGACACGTGTCACCGCTCATGAGTTGCCATGTGGAAGTGATGATGTCATGTCAGAGGTCGCAAATCAGAGGTTGAGGGTATCAACTCTTTACAATAGTTGGCACTTGAAAATATTCCAATGAAGAGGGGCCCTGATATTTTGGGCTGGCGCATGGTCTAGAAGAACTTAAAGGACCAGGGGTGCAAAGAAATTTTCAAAGGAAAAATGGCCCCCAATAGGAACAAAATTCCCTAGTGCCTGAAGGCTAAGAAATAGATCACAACCCTCGGTCCTATGCTGAGAAATGCATAAAGGGGCTAAAAAAAGGGGCCAAGGACATTGAAACTCATTGTTTTCATAAGGTCCTTTAAGAATAAAAGTCCCGATGAGGCAAAACTCTGATATTTCACTATGCCTATATTACAGAGCATATTAAGTTTCCATAGTGTAATGCAGAGAAGTAAGAGATGGATGGGTCTGCAACTGCAATATTAAACGAAGGCACAAAGGAGTTGGTAATTGAAAATGGAAAATCTTGTGGAAGACTTTGAAATAAGAAACCAAGGATAGTTGTGGCAGCAGAAATGAATTCGACTGCTTCGCTTGCACATCTTCAGTGATGTAAATGGAAGTATGGGACTCAGGAAGAAGTAATTCCTCAACATGGAGCTCCATGCAGTCAGGAAATGAAACACTTCCAGGTCAATCTTTGTTTCTTCTCTATGAAAAGAAACCACAGTTGATTGCTACCAACTCTAGAGAGTGGGAATTCAAAAAGTGAAAGAAAATGCGACAGCTGAACCGAACGAGCAATAAGAGAGGCACATCATGGAAAAGAATTAGCCTTATCAAAGGCAATATCAAGAATGGAGTGGGGATATTTTCCTTAACCATCATCCAGTTTTTCTTATTTCTATTATTTTGTAATTTTTTTCATTTTAAAGAAAGAAATCAAATCCTTTGTAATGATTTGGGTAGCAGAACCATTGCACACCGAGACAGCTCAGTTGAGATATTTTGTAACTATTGTTCAAAGATTCCCTTCTCCTTATAAATAGAGGGAAGAAAAAATTAAGAGAGGTTCTAGAATTCTTCACCTAAGAAGTTTGAATTATGTGGTTCCATTTTTGTTCAATTTTATTGTTCGTGAGGTCCTTGGCTGATACAATTGCTGAATGTAATGAACTGGTGATTTGAACTCAATCTTCAAGGTTAATGAAACTGTTTTGTTTATTCCTATTAGAGAAATGCGCAATATGTTTTGTTCTCTATATCAGTTTGTGTATGTCCTTCCTCCTATGAAATAGTGTAATGAAGCTGCTGGTATCATTCTTATTCATGGTTGGATATTTGCTGCTAAGTAGTAACAATACATGTGTTAACTACAAATTTACTTGTGTTATTTAATAGCCTACAGTACCTGTAATGTTCAAAAATTTACTTAATTTCATTTGGTGACAAATTTATTCATGAAGCATAGAGTTTGAGACCATAATTCATGCTCCACTCTTTCTGCATTTTATCTCCTCACTCTTCCATATTTCTGTTGGATATTTTTGCTTAGGATTTTGTGTTATGTCTAGCCCTCTGCATCAATTTGCCTCTTTTCCTTCCTCTTCTTCATCTATACTACAAAAAAAATGTTAAGTTTCCTATTTTTGTGTGTCAACCACTAGAACCAGGATGTTTCTCTTTGAGATTAGCCATATTTACCCCTTGAGTATTTAGATCTATGTGTTTTCTTGAGTTTACCTTTATGAAGGACTATTGAACCAAGTTGCTGAATTTTTTCTTTTTAAACTACATGATATATGGTGATCCAGGTGGATATTCGTGGCCACCCGCTTATTCCACTTGGACCGCCACCATTGTTTCTTTCAGTTTTTCAGTTTCCTTATTTGTATCACAATTGACTATTTTTGGCACGCTTTCATATCTTGAACTTATGGAGCTGTTTTGGGGCCCTAAACGACATTTTTTTGGGAAATTTGGGACCAACATGGGTTGTTGACCAATGATGGTCATTCAAAAGTTGTAGTCGTCAGATAAATATTTCTAATGAGGTATTGTGCGTGTCAAATGGAGATCGGATGCCAAAGTTACGACCCCGGGAAGTTGATGTACCATTTTACCCAAACGAGGCCCATAGTTTGGCACTTCATCTCCTAGGGTTAGGTTTTTGGATGTTTAGGGTTTTCCATTGTTTCTCAATAATAAATAGGCCTTTGAGCTTCATTGTAACACAGAGTTCAGAGGCATGTAGCCACCACATATCTTCTCAGAGATAAGCTACCATTGCCCAAGCTAGTCTTATTTTCTGTTTGTAAGCATATTTGAGTATTTGATATTAATGAAATGAATTGTTGTTTCTATTGCATCTTTGTAATTATGGTTATATCTGTAATTTGTTGCATTCCTGTTTAAATTTGGATCAGTGGTATTAGAGTGATCTACTCTTTCTCTATTTTCTTTTGCATGTCCCCAACGAGGTCAGGATACAAGGAGTTAGGGCTCGATCTAGTTGAACCTTTGCAAGATCATCCTCGCAAACCCTGATGGCCGCCCATGGGGGAAGAAAAGAAATATGAGGGGGTAGGAGATCCTATCAAAATATTGCTCAAGGGGGCCATCGAGAAACAAAGGAACATGATGATGAATAACTTTGCCCAGATCCTTCAATGGTTGCCCATCGGTGGTGCATCCACATCCAGCAGCCACTTTGGAGGCTCCACTCCTTTTAAGGTAGAAGTAAACTTTGACATACCCATATTTGAGGGCCAAATAGATGTGGATGTTGTAGATAAATGGTTAAATATTCTAGAAATATATTTTTCTGTTCATGATTTTTCCAGCCAAGAAAAGATTAATTTTTCTCTTCTCAAAGCCGCCCCCCACCTCAAGGACTAGTGGGAAACCTACTACGAGCAAAAGGATGAAAGTATGACCTCACTTTCTTCAGCTGCACCCACTTGGAATTCGTTTATGGATGCCATCAAGGAGCAATACTACCTTGTCAGGAGCTATGAGGATAAATACATAAAGTGGACAACGCTGCGCGGCAGAGAGGGGACCAAGATGTGCTAGAGTTTACCAATGCTTTTCATACTCTTCGCACAAAGTTGGGTATCAAGCATTCTGAGAAACATTTGGTACTCAAGTACTGTAGCTACCTACATAGGTACATCTAGGACAAGATGGAGTTCCTAGACATATCCTCGCTTGGCATGGCATACCGATACACCGTCAAGATCGAGCAGAAGATTAAATATAAGAAGCGAGACTTTGGATCTGCAAATCCGAAGCAGGAAAAATGTGCCCCCAAAACTGCCGAACAATGGACAAAGCCAAAGCGGGACATCCAAGGACAACCCACCAAAGCCGTAAGCAAAGAAAAACACCGTGAAGAGGAAGGACATAGGAAAGTGGTGTGAGTTTCATAAGAGCTCATCACAACACAAGTGAGTGTCGGGCCAAGCAGTCACTGGTGGCCGAGCTGAAGGCTTCAGAATTAGATGCATGTTCTAACTCTGAGTCAAAACCTGACAAGGGGAATGACAAAGGGAGGTACATTATCGATGTGGTGCCCAATGCCATCATTGCCACCATGAAGATCCAAAAGGAGGAACATGAAGATCAAGAAGAGTAGGAGCGTCTCTTCCACTCCTAGATGTGGGTAAAGGGGCCCCCACTATAGTTCATTGTCGACAGCGGGAGCCAAAAGAACCTCATTTTGGTAGAGGTCGTAAAGTGACTGGGCTTACCGATCACAGCACACCTACAATCACACACCATTAGTTGGCTTCACCAAGGACAGGATCTTCGCGTGTGCCAACAGTGTCGCCTCCCATACAGCATCAAGCCCTTCACGGATGAGGTATTGTTTGATGTTGCTCCCCTTGATGTTTGTGATGTATTATTAGGATAACCATACTTGTGGAAGTGACCTGTTGCATATGAGTCAAGGCCTCGCGCTGTTATTATTACTTTGGGAAATAAGTTGTATAAGATACCAGAGGTAGCAACACCTACCACAATCTCTTTGGTTACTGCAAAAAAATGCAGTAAGCTCATTTCCAAAACCAGGAAATTTGTTTTTCTGATGATACACCCTCAGGGAAAGGAGAAGATGGTGGCCACGACCTCCAAATAGGGCCCCTCTGCACGACAACAACATATCGTGGAGGAGTATGAGGACATCTTCATATCAATGATGCGACGTTAGGCATATCCGCAACCGCAACAATGAAAGCATTAAGAATATCGATGGTTGCAATGTCAGAGGTCTAATACATCGGATCTCGGAGGATATGAGTGCATCACAACATCGCGACATCATAAATTTTGTAGGTGACAACCTTTTAAAAGTTGCAACGAGGATAATGTGCCAATCGTGTATAATCGCTGGGGGACTCAAATATAGATTAACAAAGGATTCCATCACTAAACAAAAGGTGGCCAAGCCCTTTTCTCTCTCATATAGAAGGACACATTGTGAGATATGATTAGTTTCGATAAAGCTATAGTGGCATCTGATGTGGCGGTACAAAAGGACACGTGGCAGGTAGTTTTGGTGCTTTTACGAGGCCTATGGGGGAAAATCTAGGTGACACGTGTCACCGCTCATGAGGTGCCATGTGGAAGTGATGATGTCATATCAGAGGTCGCAAATCAGAGGTTGAGAGTATCAACTCTTTACAATAGTTGGCACTTGAAAATATTCCAATGAAGAGGGACTCTGATATTTTGGGTTGGCGCATGGTCTAGAAGAACTTAAAGGACCAGGGGTGCAAAGAAATTTACAAAGGAAAAATGGCCCCCAATAGGAACAAAATTCCCTAGTGCCTAAAGGCTAAGAAATAGATCACAACCCTCGGTCCTATGCTGAGAAATGCATAAAGTGGCTAAAAAAGGGGCCAAGGACATTGAAACTCATTGTTTTCATAAGGTCCTTTAAGAATAAAAGTCCCGATGAGGCAAAACTCTGATATTTCACTATGGCTATATTACAGAGCATATTAAGTTTCCATAGTGTAATGCAGAGAAGTAAGAGATGGATGGGTCTGCAACTGCAATATTAAACGAAGGCACAAAGGAGTTGGTAATTGAAAATGGAAAATCTTGTGGAAGACTTTGAAATAAGAAACCAAGGATAGTTGTGGCATCAGAAATGAATTCGACTGCTTCGTTTGCACATCTTCAGGGATGTAAATGGAAGTATGGGACTCAGGAAGAAGTAATTCCTCAACATGGAGCTCCATGCAGTCAGGAAATGAAACACTTCCAGGTCAATCTTTGTTTCGTCTCTATGAAAAGAAACCACAGTTGATTGCTACCAACTCTAGAGAGTGGGAATTCAAAAAGTGAAGGAAAATGCGGCAGGTGAACCGAACGAGCAAAAAGAGAGGCACATCATGGAAAAGAATTAGCCTTATCAAAGGCAATATCAAGAATGGAGTGGGGATATTTTCCTTAACCATCATCCGGTTTTTCTTATTTCTATTATTTTGTAATTTTTTTCATTTTAAAGAAAGAAATCAAATCCTTTGTAATGATTCGGGTAGAAGAACCATTGCACACCGAGACAGCTCAGTTGAGATATTTTGTAACTGTTGTTCAAAGATTCCCTTCTCCTTATAAATAGAGGGAAGAAAAAATTAAGAGAGGTTCTAGAATTCTTCACCTAAGAAGTTTGAATTATGTGGTTCCATTTTTGTTCAATTTTCTTGTTCGTGAGGTCCTTAGGCTGATACAATTGTTGAATGTAATGAATTGGTGATTTGAACTCAATCTTCAAGGTTAATGAAACTGTTTTGTTTATTCCTATTAGAGAAATGCGCAATATGTTTTGTTCTCTATATATCAGTTTTTATATGTCCTTCCTCCTATGAAATAGTGTAATGAAGCTGTTGGTATCATTCTTATTCATGGTTGGATATTTGCTGCTAAGTAGTAACAATACATGTGTTAACTACAAATTTACTTGTGTTATTTAATAGCCTACAGTACCTGTAATTTTCAAAAATTTACTTAATTTCATTTGGTGACAAATTTATTCATGAAGCATAGAGTTTGAGACCATAATTCATGCTCCACTCTTTCTGCATTTTATCTCCTCACTCTTCCATATTTCTGTTGGATATTGTTGCTTAGGATTTTGTGTTATGTCTAGCCCTCTGCATCAATTTGCCTCTTTTCCTTCCTTTTCTTCATCTATACTACAAAAAAAATGTTAAGTTTCCTATTTTTGTGTGTCAACCACTAGAACCAAGATGTTTCTCTTTGAGATTAGCCATATTTACCCCCTGAGTATTTAGATCTATGTGTTTTCTTGAGTTTACCTTTATGAAGGACTATTGAACCAAGTTGCTGAATTTTTTCTTTTTAAACTACATGATATATGGTGATCCAGGTGGATATTGGTGGCCACCCACTTATTCCACTTGGACCGCCACCATTGTTTGTTTCAGTTTTTCAGTTTCCTTATTTGTATCACAATTGACTATTTTTGGCACTTTTTCATGTCTTGAACTTATCGAGCCGTTTTGGGGCCCTAAACGACGTTTTTTTGGGAAATTTGGGACCAACATGGGTTGTTGACCAATGATGGTCATTATAAATTTGTAGTCCTCAGATAGATATTTCTAATGAGGTATTGTGCGTTTCAAATGGAGATCGGATGCGAAAGTTACGACCCCGGGAAGTTGATGTACCATTTTACCCAAACGAGGCCCATAGTTTGGCACTTCATCTCCTAGGGTTAGGTTTTTGGATGTTTAGGGTTTTCCATTGTTTCTCAATAATAAATAGGCCTTTGAGCTTCATTGTAACACAGAGTTCAGAGGCATGTAGCCACCACATCTCTTCTCAGAGATAAGCCACCATCGCCCAAGCTAGTCTTATTTTCTGTTTGTAAGCATATTTGAGTATTTGATATTAATGAAATGAATTGTTGTTTCTATTGCATCTTTGTAATTATGGTTATATCTGTAATTTGTTGCATTCCTGTTTAAATTTGGATCAGTGGTATTAGAGTGATCTACTCTTTCTCTATTTTCTTTTGCATGTCCCCAACGAGGTCAGGATACAAGGAGTTAGGGCTCGATCTAGTTGAACCTTTGCAAGATCATCCTCGCAAACCCTGATGGCCGCCCATGGGGGAAGAAAAGAAATATGAGGGGGTAGGAGATCCTATCAAAATATTGCTCAAGGGGGCCATCGAGAAACAAAGGAACATGATGATGAATAACTTTGCCCAGATCCTTCAATGGTTGCCCATCGGTGGTGCATCCACATCCAGCAGCCACTTTGGAGGCTCCACTCCTTTTAAGGTAGAAGTAAACTTTGACATACCCATATTTGAGGGCCAAATAGATGTGGATGTTGTAGATAAATGGTTAAATATTCTAGAAATATATTTTTCTGTTCATGATTTTTCCAGCCAAGAAAAGATTAATTTTTCTCTTCTCAAAGCCGCCCCCCACCTCAAGGACTAGTGGGAAACCTACTACGAGCAAAAGGATGAAAGTATGACCTCACTTTCTTCAGCTGCACCCACTTGGAATTCGTTTAAGGATGCCATCAAGGAGCAATACTACCTTGTCAGGAGCTATGAGGATAAATACATAAAGTGGACAACGTTGTGGCAGAGAGGGGACCAAGATGTGCTAGAGTTTACCAATGCTTTTCATACTCTTCGCACAAAGTTGGGTATCAAGCATTCTGAGAAACATTTGGTACTCAAGTACTGTAGCTACCTACATAGGTACATCTAGGACAATATGGAGTTCCTAGACATATCCTCGCTTGGCATGGCTTACCGATACACCGTCAAGATCGAGCAGAAGTTTAAATATAAGAAGCGAGACTTTGGATCTGCAAATCCGAAGCAGGAAAAATGTGCCCCCAAAACTGCCGAACAATGGACAAAGCGAAAGCGGGACATCCAAGGACAACCCACCAAATCCGTAAGCAAAGAACAACACCGTGAAGAGGAAGGACATTGGAAAGTGGTGTGAGTTTCATAAGAGCTCATCACAACACAAGTGAGTGTCGGGCCAAGCAGTCACTGGTGGCCGAGCTGAAGGCTTAAGAATTAGATGCATGTTCTAACTCTGAGTCAAAACCTGACAAGGGGAATGACAAAGGGATGTAGATTATCGATGTGGTGCCCAATGCCATCGTTGCCACCATGAAGATCCAAAAGGAGGAACCTGAAGATCAAGAAGAGTAGGAGCGTCTCTTCCACTCCTAGATGTGGGTAAAGGGGCCCCCACTATAGTTCATTGTCGACAGCGGGAGCCAAAAGAACCTCATTTTGGTAGAGGTCGTAAAGTGACTGGGCTTACCGATCACAGCACACCTACAATCACACACCATTAGTTGGCTTCACCAAGGACAGGATCTTCGTGTGTGCCAACAGTGTCGCCTCCCATACAACATCAAGCCCTTCACGGATGAGGTATTGTTTGACGTTGCTCCCCTTGATGTTTTTGATGTATTATTAGGATAACCATACTTGTGGAAGTGACCTGTTGCGTATGAGTCAAGGCCTCGCATTGTTATTATTACTTTGGGAAATAATTTGTATAAGATACCAGAGGTAGCAACACCTACCACCATCTCTTTGGTTACTGCAAAAAAATGCAGTAAGCTCATTTCCAAAACCAGGAAATTTGTTTTCCGATGATACACCCTCAGGGAAAGAAGAAGATGGTGGCCACGAACTCCAAATAGGGCCCCTCTGCACGACAACAACATATCGTGGAGGAGTATGAGGACATCTTCACCTCCCCACAGGGGTGCCTCTGGATTGTCAGGTCACGCACTCCATTGATCTGACTTCAGGTGCGTCATTGCCCAATAGACGAATCTATCGGTGCTCCGTTCTAGAGAACGATGAAATCAAGAGGTAGATTCAAGATCTTCTGCAGAAATGTCACATCTGGCCGACTTCATCATCGTGCGGAAGTCTAATCATGTTGGTACAAAAGAAGGATGGGACTTGGAGACTCTATACTAACTATTGGGTGCTAAACAAGATCACTGTTCAGAATAGGTACCCAATCCCATGGATTGATGATCTTCTAGACCAACTCAAGGGGGGATATTTCACCAAGATTGACTTGAAGTCCAGATATCACTAGGTACCAATCAAACCCTCCGATGGGTGGAAGATTGCCTTCAAAGTGAAGGAGGGCATTTTCAAATGGTTGGTTATGCCTTTCGGGTTGACAAATGCTCCTGCAACCTTCATGAGGCTGATGGATGAAATTTTGCGGACATTCACCAACTCATTTGTAGTGGTATACTTATATGACATCTTGATATTCAGCCAGAGTTGGGAAGAGCACCTCCAACACATCCGATAGGTTCTCCAAACACTGCGGCAACATAAGCTGTGTGCCAATTTGGATAAATGCACTTTTTGCATGACCCAGGTTCAGTATCTAGGATAAATTATTGATGAACGGGGGTGCATGTGGATCCAGCCAAGATCCAAGTCATTTGGGATTGGCCAGCCCCAACCACTCTAACAGAGCTCCACATCTTTCTAGGTTTTTCCAATTTCTACTGCAGGTTCATGTTGGGATTCTCTCATATCACTTGGCCCTTGATTCAAGTCACCAAGGGAGGAGTGAAAGAAAAATTATTTTGGTCTGAATCTCAACATAAGGAATTCACAGAGTTGAAACATCGCCTCTGCTCTGCACGAGTGCTCACTTTAGCATACTTCCAACAACCATTTTAGATCAAGACAGATGCATCTGACTATGCTATTGGGGTAGTCCTTACTCAACAGGGGCATCCAGTGGCATATCATAGTGAGACACTTTTAGACACAGTCTAGAAGTATCCCACTTATGAAAAAGAGATGTATTCCATTGTGCACGCCTGCTGACAATGCAAGCATTACATTTTGGGGAAGGAAATGGTCATCCACATAGACCACCTACCCTTATAGTTCATACGGACATAAGGGAAGTTGAACAATGATTGCCATCATATATGGTCTACATACCTGCAGCAGTTCCATTTGAATATCAAGTATAAGAAGCGAAACACCAATAATGTTACACACTGCCTCAACTGACCACCGATCATGGCACTAACCACCGTGCTCAACTCTTGTGGGCATGAGACTTCTGATTTCCCACTTCTTTGCAAAAGCGACCCAGAATTCAACCACACATACGAGATGCTCTTGGAGGGTCAACAAGTTCCAGATTTTCACCTCCAGGATGCCCTGCTATGCCACCAAGGACACCTTTGTGTTCCTTCAAGTGAGCATGCCAAGATGATTTTGGAAGCGCACTACAGTCAGGCCATTGGGAATTTCAGGGTCAAGAACACGGTGGCAGTACTGCAGAAGTATTTCTATTAAAGGAATTTTGATAGGATGTCAGGAAGTACATCAGATCCTGCACTATCTACGCCATTTCCAAACCAACCATCAAGAAGGAAGGCCTATATACTCCACTCCCTACCCCTAGTCGACCTTGGGAATCCATCTCCATGGATTACATGTTGGGCCTTCCTTCTACTAATCATGGGAACGACTGTGTTTTTGTGGTTGTCGACAGATTGTCGAAGATGGCCATTATAGCAGCTTCCAAGAAGAATATCACAGCAGAAGCCACTGCTAAACTCTTCCTTGAATGAGTATGGGTACAATTTGGGATCCCACAGTCTATCATCTCAAATCGGGACAACATGCTCCTCGGCAGATTTTGGTCCAGTCTCTAGTCGATTCTGGACACCAAGCTCACTAAGTCCGAAACTTTCCATCCCCAAACTAATGGCTAGACAGAGGTTGTCAACAGGATGATCATATACATTTTTCGCATGTATAAGTAAAAGCATCCATGCACATGTGATGAGAGCCTAACATATGTCCAACATAGAAATAACCAGGCTCTCCACAACTCTACTAGCCACAACCCTTATCAAGTGGGTTTGGGGTTCCAGCCACTATGTCCCATTGGTGTGGCCATTTCGTTTGCAGCTACTCAGGCAGATTCAACTCATGTTCATTGAGAAGCCTCTAAGGCAAATAATTTCATTGAGAACATCCAACATATCCGCCAACAGGTCCACGACATTCTTGAGAAATCAAATGCAAAGTACAAGTAGCAACATGATCAACATCAGGTGCCACACAAGTTTTAGGTGGGGGACAACGTATGGTTGAATTTGCAGAAGGAATGCCTTACGAAGACTATCAGAAACTCAGACCACTAAGATATTGTCCTTACACCATTAACAATGCTATGGGAGACAATGCATTTGAGCTTAGCATTCCCCATTCCTTGGCCTGCACCTAGTGTTCAATGTGGATTCCTTCCACCATACTTCCCACCATTGTTGGACACATTAGACATTGTAGAACAACTCACACCTACAGAGTTAAATCCAGATTGCATGGAACAAGCCAAAACTAATCAGATCATGTACACGCAGATCAAGAACACCCGATAGCAAAGGATCCAACTATATCGAGTTATCAAAGCAGGCCAACTACTTCACCAGGGAAAGGCGTTCACTAGGGACCAAGCTCAGCAGAAGTTTCCTCATCTCATGGAGGAACTCAATGCAATGGGGGAATTTCTTCCTAAGGGTGGAGGAATGATCCAGGTGGATATTGGTGGCCACCCACCTATTCCACTTGAACCCCCTCCATTTTTTCTTTTAGTTTTTAGTTTTCCTTATTTGTAGCACAATTTACTATTTTTGGCAGTTTTTCGAGTCCTGAACTTCTAAAGCCATTTTGAGGCTCTAAACGACGTTTTTTGGGAAACCTGGGGCCAACATAGGTTGTTAATTGATGTTGGTCATTCAAAAGTTATATTCCTTGGATAGATCTTTCTAACGAGGTATTGTGCACATCAAACGAATATCGTATGCCAAGGTTACAACACCGAGAAATTGATGTACCAATTTACCCAAACGAGGTCCATAGTTTGGCACTTCATCTCCTAGGGTTAGGTTTTTGGATGTTTAGGGTTTTCCATTATTTCTCAATAATAAATAGGCCTTTGAGCCTCAATGTAACACAGAGTTCAGAGGCATGTAGCCACCACATCTCTTCTCAGAAATAAGCTACCATCGCTCGAGCTAGTCTTATTTCCATTATATTTGTAAGCATATTTCAGTATTTCATATTAATGAAATGAAGTTTTCTTTATGCTGCATCTTTGTATTTATGGTTAAATATGTAATTTTTTGTATTCGTGCTTAAATCTAGATCATATGGAGTGCAGCAGAAAGCCCTACTGATAATCTTTAAAAACTCTCCTCTCTTTAAGATGCCCTAGGCACTGTTCTCCTATCAACCCAGAGGTTGTATCTAGGAGGCTTCTATATATTCTGAAGCAATTGTGTGACAAGAGATAGAAAAGGATACAACATCTTTCTAGCGTCGTAGTCGGGGAATGAATCAAAAAAAAATTCCCTGGGTATGACAATTTTTGCGTTCCCTTTATCGGGCGAGCAAGGGAAGTGTGTGCTAAAGAACTCTCACCTTAGCAACTCCACTGTTTGAATCTTATTGTAAACACCTTGGCAACTCCACTGTTTGAATATTATTATAAACACATGGGTGACTCCATTGTCTATATCCTTATTTGGTCATCCTGGCTTTCAAGAGGCCTCAGACTCACTATGATGCTAAACAATAGAAAAATTCCCCTACATATGAACTTGAGATCACTCACCTAAAGGGGTTTTAAAAATGCCCCTTCATTATTGGCCAACAAATTTTCCCCAGTGGAATTTTCTTTTGTTTCTAGTTATCCCCATCATGTCCCTTCATTTCATGAATGCTATCCCTATGTGGCTAGATTCAGTGGAAACACAAATAGAAGGTTGGACCAGCACCTCAAGGATTTTCATGAATGCATGGAACAATTGGGTATTAGTTTTGAGGATGTCAAAATGAAATTGTTGATGTATTCTTTAGAACAAGATGCTAGACTATGGTACAAAAAAATGCGTAATGGCAGCATATTTTCCTTAAAGATCTTTCACATAGCATTTAATATTTTTTGCAAAATATTATATCCACTAGGTGCTTTGTTTGAAAATTGTTGTGAACATTTTAATGTTGAAAATATTTTTGAGGTTAATGATCCTGCTGAAGATGTTTGTGAGGCTCCACTCCAAGAAAACATATACTTGCAACAAGAATCATCACCCAACGATCAAGAAAGGGAAGAAGGAGACATTATCAAGCTACAAATAAACCCTCAAACATCTCATCCTGCTGAATTTGATGATTCTCCTTCTTATGATTCGCATGAATCCGATGGGCAATTGAGTAATGTAGGAATACAATAGTCCTAGTCATGGGAAGATGCAAAAAAAGAGGAGTCCCTCTAGGAGGTTAATAAAGAGGCTCCAGTATATGACTCACATCCTTCAAATGGAGAACAATTTCAAGAAGTTGATATTAAATTTTATAAATATTCTTCGATCTATGATTCAGATGATTTAGAGGAGGATGATATTGTTGCAGACTCTCAAAGGGATCTACTTACAAACAAGTGGGGAGAATATTACCAACAACAACTCCTTCAAGAGGATCCTGTAGTTGAAGATCCCAACAATGTCTATGGTTACCTATTGCCGAAAGTTTCCTCCCTGGAAGTTGTTCAAGAAAGAGAGATAACTATAAATATTTCTCATCAGTTCCATGATCCTATAACTGACTACATGGTCTCTTTCTTTGGCCTGCAACAATATACATCAATTCCAAGGTATGTGTCAAATCTCTGGTATGGAGTTCTTATGGAGTGCATGCACATTTTATCCACTTATTTTCAAGAAGACAGACCAAGTAGAAGGTTCATGGAGGAAATTAAAAGAGTTGAGCATCAACTATAATTCAAGGGCACATATCAAAATTGTTGTCCAAAGATTTTATGTGGTACATGTCTGTTTTAATTGTTGAATTTCTAAAGAACGATGGCATAAGGTCCAATAATCTGATTCTGGGTTGGTATCATTGGAAGGTTGATGTCACTTGGGTGAATTGAGCCCTGTGCATAAGTAGGAGTTGTATATAATTAAGTTCACTAGCTGAGCATTTAATTTCCAGTTGTTAGAGTTTATATTTCTGCATTTCAGTATTATGAGGAAAAAACTCGCAACAAATTAAGTTCCATGGATATTTTTTGATTTTATAGGTTCATTATATTTTTTACTCCATGCCCAATGGTTAAGGCTACTAGTTTGTAGGTTCTAAACACCTTTCTAGCAAGGAATTTTCCCCAATTGGAGCCATTGTTATCACTTACTACAATATTGTTCTAATGGTTCCAAAATGATGTCAAAACAATGCAAATGAGTGGAGGCAGTTGTATTCATTTTCCATGCAGAAAAAGGACTCAAATCATACATCGTACCCTCTACATTGGAAAGTTCTGGGAACAAGATTTCCAAAGATATGTGGAAGTCAAAAAATGGACTGCTAGATCAAAAGATATGGTATGTTGCAATCCAAGGGTTTAGGCCTTAATAAAGAATATCAGAGGTTCGATATATCGGAGATCACATATCGAAGGTTCAGGTATATCGGCGATCAACGCATAAGAACATCATGGATATTGGCGATCAATTCATAAGAACATCAGGGATATTGGCGATCTCATATATGCGATCACACATTAGAGCAACAAAATATTGAAGATCACATGCATACAAGCACATCGCATATCGATGATAGCATCGCTAAGAATATCGGTGAATGCAACAACTAGAGCATGAAGCATATCAACTGTCGTAATGTCATAGGTCCAATACATTGGAGCTCAAGGAGATCGGCACATCACAACATCACGACATTGGAAAATTTTAAGGTGAAAACCTTTTAAAAGTTGCAACAAGGGTAATGTGCCGATAGTGTAAAATCGTGGGGGGACTCAAATATAGATTAACAAAGGATTCTAGCACAAAACCAAAGGTGGGCAGGCCATTTTCTCTCTCCTCCTGTAGGACACATGGTGGCATATGATTGGTTCCAATAACGCTACAGTGGCATTTGACATGGCAGTACGGAAGGACACGTTGCAGGAAGTTTTGGCATTTTGAGGAGGCCTCTGGGGACAAATCTGGGTGACACGTGTCACTACTCATGAGGTGCCACATGCAAGTGATGATGTCATAACGGAGGTTGAGGATATCGATAATTTACAACAGTTGGCACTTGAAAGACTTCCGATGAAGAAGGGCTCATATATTTTGGGCTAGCGCATGGTCTAAAAGAAATTAAAGGAGAAGGGGCGTAAAGCACTTTACAAAGGAAAAATGGCCCTTGGGAGGAAAAAAAATTCCCCAACACCTTAAGGCTAAGCAGTAGGTCACAACCCTCGGTCCTATGATGGGAAATATAGAAGGGGGCTAAACAAAAGGGGTCGAGGACATCAGAACTCGTTGTTTTCATAAGGTCCTTTAATAATAAAAGTCTCAATGAGGCTTTCGATATTGCACTCTGGCTATATTACAGAACACATTAAGTTCTGATAGTGTAATGCAGAGAAGTAAGAGATGGATGGGTCAACAACTGCAATATTAAATGAAGGCACAAAGGAGTTGGTAATTGAAAAGGGAACATCTTATAGAAGATTATGAAACAAGAAACCAAGGATAGGTGTGGCAGCATAAATGAATTGGACTACTTCACGTGCATGTCTTCAGCAAGGTAAATGGATGTATGGGAATTAGGAAGCAGTAATTCCTCAACATGGAGCTCCATGCAGTTAAGCAATGAAATACTTCCAGGTCAATCTCCATTTCTTCTCTATGACAGGCGACCACAGTTGATTGCTCCAAGCTCTGGAGAGTGGGAATTCAAGTAGTTAAGGCAAAAGCGATAGGTGAACCGACAGAGCAGCAAGAGAGGCACATCATGGCAAAGACTTGTCCTGATCAGAGGCAATCTTAGGAATTGCATGGGGATACTTTCCTTAACCATAATCCAGTTTTTCTTTTTACTATAATTCTATAATTTTTTTCATTTTCAAGAAAGGAATTGAATCCTTTGTAATTATTTGGGTATAAAAACCATCGCACTTTGAGAGAGCTAGTCGATTGGATAATTGGAGCTCGGTTGAGATATTTTTAGACTGTTATTCAAAGCTTCTCCTCTCCTTATAAATAGAGGGAATAGAAAAGTAAGAGAGGTTCTGAAATTATACACCCAAGAGGTTTGAATTATGTGCTTCCATTTTGGTTCAGTTTTCTTGTTCATGAGGTCCTTGGGCTGATACAATTTCTGAATGTCATGGATTGGTGATTTGGACTCAATATTCAAGGTTAATGAAACTATTTTGTTGATTCCTATCAGTTAAATGTGTAGTATGTTTTATCCTTTGTATATCAATTCATGTATGTCTTTCCTCCTCTGAAATTGTGTAATGAAGCTACTAATATCACTCTCATTCATGGTTATATATTTGTTGCTAAGTAGTAATAGTACCTATGTTAACTACATATTTACTTGTGTTATTTAGTAGCCTATAATACATATAATGTGCAAAGATTTACTTAATGTTATTTGGTGACAAATGTATTCATGAGGCATAGAGTTTGAGACCTTAATTCACGATCCACTCTTTCTGAATTTTCATCTCCTTGCTCTTTCATATTTTTGCTAGATATTGTTGCTTAGGATTTTTTGTTTTATTGAGCCCTCTGCATCAAGTTTCCTCTTTTCCTTCCTCTTGTTCATCTATACTAAAACAACAACGTTAAGTTGCCTATTGTTGTGTGTTAGTCACCAAAACCAAGACATTTCTCTTTGAGATTAACCATATTTACCCCTTGACTATTTATATCTATGTGTTTTCTTGAGTTTACCTTGATGAAGGACTATTGAACCAAGCCCTTGAATTATTTATTTTTAAACTATGTGACATATGGAGTGAAGCAGAAATCCCTACTGATAATGTTCAAAAACACTCCTCCCTTTAATATTCCCTAGGCACTGGACTCCTATAAACCTAGAGGTTGTCTCTAGGAGGCCTCTATATCTTCTGAAGCAATTGTGTGACAGGAGTTAGAAAAATATACAACAGAACCCAAGCTTGGGGTTTTGCACCAATCGTTTTTGGGGAATTTCCATGGATAAATTTGGACATGTGATGGCATTATATGATAGAGGGTGGAAAGGAGAATCCAACGCTTCAAGAATTGTCGAATTCTAAGTTTACCTTAGTGAGATATGAATTTTTGAAGTTAATTGTTGGGTTGACACCATAAGAGTCAAGGTTGGCTTAAGCTTAGTAAGCCTCCTTGATAGTTGGAAAAACCATAGATGACGTTTTAGAGGAGCCCTCTTATGTGTACAAATAAGAGGTGGGGAGGAGGAATTTGAGCATCCATTTGCGCAACACACACAAGAAGAAAAGAGCTCGATGGAGGAGAGGATTTTATGTTCTAGGGCCACAGCAAGGAGAGGTAGACCAACAAAGGAGGAGATGGTTATTTTAGGCCTTTTTCAAGGATCTGTATGTTGGAGAGAAGGCTGAGGCAAGGAGGAGTTGTTTCAAGGGCTCATTGAGGCAGAAAAGAGGCAAGGTATGTCTATTATGGATGGGATGTAGGTGGAAGGATTGTTCTGTGGTAGGGCACACACCTAGCCACTCCAAAACAAGCCAGCATGGAGGTATTAGGGGCTACAAAGTACCCAGAACAAAAACACACGTAAGGAGGAACCTTCGTTGCCTAGGACATAACAAAATGGAGGTTGTTTTAGTGGGTATTTGAGGGTTGTTGCAGCGTGCACATGCCCTAACTAGGGACATCAGTACAATATATTTGGAGCATAAAGTGTGTCGTGTGTTGGGTCAAATATTTGACTAGGTTTGGATCATTTTGTTGAGAAGCCTATGGGAGCCAAGTGTTGGAGTTGTCTTTGGCGAGAAGAGACTCCAACTAGGTGCAGATATTGTAGTGATTATATTGGGTGCCATTGGTTTGGTGGAGGGAGGCATGTTGGCTACCCAAAGTAGCCCTAGAAAAGCTATCTTGAAGTGACAAAGAAGAGTTGAAGGTTAGGTAAATATTGGATCCGAAAGTGCATCACTTCGATGGAGAAAAGTGATTTCTAGCCTAGAAAATTGGAGCTCAGGAATTGGTTAGCCTATATTGAAGATTGGATCAGCTCGTGTAAATGCAACAAAAGTGACTTGTAACATATTTATGTGGCATCCCTCCTGGAGTCTCGATGAGTTGTCCTTTGAAGGAATAAGGGCAGCTAATGAGCAGTAAAGGTGCAAAGGATTGGTAGGAAAAGATACGACATAGAATTTGCAGTGAAGATTGTCATTCTATATTATATACCATAGATTTTTGTATTACTCATAATTGGTTTAATATAACGAAGATTAGGTTGTACATTATTGTACAATATTTTGTTAGAAAGTGTGTACACTTTTGCATATACGATTTACTACTTTAGATTTTCCACTGTGCAAAATAGTTCTGGTTGAGATTCCTGGTTTGGTAGCATTCATGATTTTAAGTTTCTAACCTAGACCCAAGATCATGGAAATTCAACATTACATCAAAGCGAGTCTAAGCTACTTTTGAATTCAGTGAATCAGAGTTGTGCATAGAGAAGTACAACTTAAGAGGGAGTTGGTCACATTGTAGGTGACAATGTCGAAGTTGCAGGCTTGTCTCTGGTATGAGGATATGTTGGAGGGGTTTCCCAACTATAGTCCTTAGAAGGAAAGGATCAAGTTGGTCTTACAAGTCAAGAGGATCTAGGAGGTTTCCTAGGAAGCCACCAAGAAGCCAACCGACCCTAAGGAGCTAGAAATATATGAAGATTTGGATATGAGGGAGAGATTAATCATCCTAGATGGTGTGAAGGATGCCCTAATACCTCATTTTTTTTGGGAAGATCATCTCATGCGAGATGTGGAAGAATATACCAAATTTGTTTGAGAATAAGAACGAGAACCCAGTATTAGTATTGGAGGATAAGTTGAAGTCTACCAAGATGATAAAGGGTGAAAGAGTGACTTCGATTTGATGAGATTGTCTCAGGTCAGAGATGAGCTTGTTGTTGCCAGTGTGATTATTTCAGATGGAGATATGGTGAGAATTTCCTTGAAAGGGTTCACCGAGGAATAGAAGTCCTTCATCAAAGGAATCTTTTCCAGAGAAAATTTGCTAGATTGGAATAGATTGTGGGATGAATTCAATCAAGGAGAGTTGCAATATGAGGATCTTCATCCAAAGAAGAGGGCTTCTGATGATGACATGGCACTTACAACATGAATAAAGGGTAAAAATAAGAAGGACATGAGTAAAGTCAATTGTTTCAACTGTGGCGAGATGGGTCATTACTTGATGAAATGTATGATGAAGAAGAAGGGAGATGAAGAAAAGAGGAAATGGAAGCGGGTCAACGGTGTTGCCACTTTTTCTGAGATAGATGATCTCACTAGGAGATTGGAAGAGGAGGACTTTTCCATGATCTCTCATTTCTCATAGGGTACTATCGATGAGAATGGATGATATGTGGAGAGTGGTGCGTCGAAGCATATGACATGTTCATAGGAGGTTTTTGAGACTCTAGCTGAATGGGACTTGAAGCTGCACATGGGTTTGGGTGACAAGAGTTAGTTGGATATCTGAGGATCGAGTGTTGTGCCATTCAAGATGGAGACAGGACGTGTGATGTGGGTCCCAGATGTACTGCTTGTACCAGGACTCAAATATAACATGATTTCTGTCTCGATGATCGAGAAGAATGTGTTTGAGGTCTTGTTCTAGGATGGGAAGGAAATACTAAGACCCATAGGTTCTAAGTCTAATGGGATTGTACTTGGATTTAGAGAGCATTGTCTCTACAGGTTGATAGGCAAGCCTGTAGATCATGGAGATAAGAAGCAAGTGGAGCAGGTGCGGGTTTCAGAGAAGTAGGTGCAGTTGTAGCCTTCAGAGGGGCACATACAAGTTCCCAAGAAGAAGGTTCACCTTTCTGAGAAGAAGGTACACTTTCCTAAGAAGAAGGTCCATATTCCAGAGACTGAGAGGGAGTCGAGTTCTAGAGGGAGCTTGCAGATTCAAAGGGAGAATTTGTAGCCCAAGAAGAGAATGTGGTCAGTGGAGAGAAAGGGTGCTTCCATGTATACCAAGAAGGAATCATGGAGGGACTGGAAAACGATACAGCAAAAGAACATGAAGAACGATGCTTCGAGTGAGTATGACAACTACACGAGAGGCATAGTTCATGCTTCAGGGATTGATGCAGTTGTGAATGGAAGGAGTTGGTCGAGTGTTGCAAGTAGTGATGATGATCATGAGCTACTTCCTAGTCTTGGAAGTACCTTCCTAGCTAAGAGGGAGTGTTGATTTTTGTGTAGCTTTGGAAGTACTCCAAGCCCTAGGTTCGCGGTTTTGAGGGTAAAGCACCACAAGATTCACTTGTGGGCTTGGAACCTATTTTGGTCACCAACAACCCCCCTCTTTGTTTGATATTAGTAATAACATCAAGCAAAGGGGGACCCTTAACCAAAAATCCAAAAAATATTTTTGTTTGAAAAATCTTTTGTATTAACTCCCTAAGACCTATATCACGTCGCAAAGGAAAAAGAGGCGCTCTCCCAAAGCGCATAAATACACTGAAAGGGAGCGACGTGAGAACTCATCGCATCACGTGCATTAAAAGCGCTCAAAAAGGGAAAACCTAAAGAACCACCGACGGCCGATATGCGACGTCGAACGTCGCAATGTCGCATAAGTAGCATAAAGTGACAAAGCGAAAACCTTGCGATATGTGATTTGCGACCATGCAAAGCTGCGACCTGCGATCTATGGTTTGCGACGAATGAAACCATAAATTGCTGAGATACCACTTATTTACATCGCAATCTTCGATGCTGCGATGCAAATCGCAAAAGCCATTCGTCGCAGGCATTCCTCGGCATGATCTGTGAGCCCAAAATTAGGCGTGCACCTTACGGGAAATTAATGATTGTACGCCTGTGTATCCAAAGATGATTATGTTGCATTTTTCGAAGAGTCAAGTCATAATGGGTGACATGATTATGCATTCATTAGAACTTAATTGCTTTCATGTCAATCTTTTCTTCTGTCTCTTTTCATTTACGTGAACTATAAGTCAGCAACTGATATAAATCTATATGCAGGAAACATCTAAGGAAAAGCGCCAGAGCTAGAAGAAAAGAGAGGAGATGACTTCGCAGATGGATACCACATACAGCAGGGCCGCAGATTCCAGAGTATCACTCAACAAATGCTGATGGAGATAGGCTATCCAGGACTCAGAGTCAAAGGCGCACAAAAGCAAAGCATTTATGAAAGATCCTGAGTCCCAAATTGGGTAAAGCAAAAAGAAAAACGCTTAAGAGGAAAGACGTCTCAGAAAAGCCTGGAACAAAGAATGGAAACAAGTTTCAATTGAGAAAATCATTCAGGCAACAAAATCCCCAGCTCATTGAGTCATTCGCACGGCCGGAAACCGAAATAGCAACAGCACAATCAATTTGAAAGAAATCTGAGTTGTACTAAGTATACATGCCGTGAAGACACTCCTCCAGAAGAACACTTTCAAAAATATCTTCTAGTTTGTCAGAAAGAGGTGCCAGCTCTTGTTATTTCTAATTTTCAAGCTTGAACAAAAGGAAAGGACAAGCAGCCGACTCTTTCACGGCAAACAACGCATCGCTTACAGCACTAAGGAGCAGATACATAAATGGTTAGAAATTAGATTCAGTTTTTAGAAATAAATTTGTTTTAGTAAATGGGCGGTCATTTGAAGCCATTCCCTAAATTTGTGTAATTAAAATTAGCCAGTTAGAAGTATTTAACCCTTCTCGTTGCATTGGAGAAGGGTCTGGAAATTTATCAAAAAACTTGTCCTCAGAACATGCACTTTTGCACCCTCGGAGGGGGTTTTTGATGAATGGACGGATCGAGATTTATTTATGTTTGCATTTTAATACCTGCTACTGATGTTGCACTTCTGTACTCTTGGTAGGAATTAGAAGTAAGTAGAAATAGATCGTTATTGCTTAAGGTCTGTGAGTATAAAATCAGTCATAAATGGTACTTTTATCTCTTGACGAATTTCCGCTCACATTCTTAGAGTAATATACAACTGATGTTGTTTATATGTTAATGTATGAATGAGTGGACTACCATTTGGCACTTTTGTACGGTGGAGTCATTGATTTGTGCTTAATACATGAATAACTGATTATGCGATATGCTGTTCACAACCGTTTTGCTTAACTTTTTATGCAGGATGGTTCATCTTAATTGATTTATATTTTCATAATAGCTGAATAATCTTCATTACCAGTTATTGTGTGAAATCTTTCTAGATCGCATAATGGAAAAAGTTCTATCCCGGGTTAGCGTAGATTAGATGTGTTGTTCTTGATAGATTAAAGTAGTATAAAATTCAGTCTTAGAGTTTAGAATTAAATTAGCTTAGAAATAATTCCAGATTTTCATTATCATATTCTACACACACACACATCACCAAACTCTACACACACACACCCCTTAGATCGAGAAGCTGGTCCCGTTATCCCCAGTCGGACCCGCTACACCAAACGGGCATGGAGCCACCAACCAGGTTCCCGACCGGGTGGGTATCCCCCTTGTTGTTGACCCGATTTCAGGGCCCTCAACATATTTGGCGCTAGAAGGAGGGCACGAACTATGAATTGCACCTAAAGAAATATCTAAATACCATTCTGAGAGTAATACACCCTCATGAACTCCCTCGACTTCTCCAACACGGTTAAACCCGGAATTTGAAGTCGCTCGAGTATCTACCACTGCTACATATTCTAATATATCAGACCAATCTATCATTGAACCCCCTGAAATTCAAACTTTGATTCGTAAACTCCAGGGATTCTCTATTTTTAACCAGAAGTATGATAAATCTAAAAGCAGCGTGACTTCGCAATACAACCCTGCTCATCCCGTTACCAGATTGAAGAGTGAAAAATTTGGCATACAACCAAGTGAACTCCCTCTTCCTACCAGGAAAAGAGCAAGGAAAACACCACCAGAGTCTGACAGTAAGACTCCTTCATCCACTTCGTCCATATCAACTCCCTCACCGCGAAGTCAACCACCCACTCTTTCATTCCAACTCACTCACCCATTTTATACAAACCTTCCTCTTCAAACATCAAAGATCTTAATATCTTCATCTTCTCAGCATCAGGGATCATCTTCTGCACTTCCATTATCCAGCAGCTCAACGATGACCCAGTCTCCATGGAACAATCCTGGGGTGGTTTTAATGCCTCCACCCCTGAGCCCTATACCGACCCATCCTGAGAAATGGCTGCCTAAATTCAATCCGGAAGCAGGCATGCTAGCCGAGGAACATATCAATAATTTCATGCTTTCTGTTAATCTCAACGGAGTCACTAACGAAGACGCTGTTGTCCGGCTTTTCCCTTATACAATGCAAGGAACAGCCGGGTCATGGTACTTTTCGTTACCTTCCGGATCCATCACAAGCTGGGACATTTTTCAAAGTCAGTTCCTCACCAAGTTTGGTGATGACAGATCCACGGCGACATTGATCAATGACCTATCTAATCTTAAGGCTGAGGCTAGAGAACCCATTAAAGATTTTAACTTACGGTTCAATAAGATCCTCAACAAAATCCCCGCTGCTTCACAACCCAGTTAGGAAGTAAGATGTGAATGGTACATCACGGCTTTACCTCCAAACTTGGCTATCTTCGTAGATAGGGCAAACAAGACCACCTTAGTCGACAACTTGACAGAAGCGTTAGCAGTGGAAAAACGCGTGGTAGCCCTAGAAAAGAGATCTGCTATAGAAGAATGCAAATCTAAGAAGATCTCTTTCAAAGAAGACACCAAGAAGAAGCAAACGAAAGACCCTTTCGATTTGGAAGGATTACAAAAAGTGTGGAAATCCATGTCCAATGAGATGATTGATATTAAGAAACAAGTAGCAGAGACTTCTTCGAAAAATCCCTTTAGGACTTTTAAAAGAAATCCTCCCATGGAGGTAAAACCACCTAGTGTTGTCTCAAACGTTGAATCTGAAGAAGACGAAGAAGAAGAGAATACCACTGAAGGGCAGACCGACGAGGAAGAGGTCGTAGAACTACAAGGAATGTGGGACATCATCCTCCCACAAGAAGAGGATCAAGAAGCATTTCCTGTTAGCACGAGAAGGAAAAATCAACTTGATCCTCCCCAAACTACCCCAAAACAAAAGGGCGCAAACCCTGCAACAAAAGAAAAGGTCGCAACAAAAAAGACAACTGCTAAAGCGACCCAGCTTAGCCCAGTCCAATCTGATCAAATGCCTCCATCAAGAACACTAATAGTGTCGGATGAAATAGAATATAACATCATTGATGACATGAAGAAGACTAGAGCTAATATCACTCTGTATGAATTGAGTAAATTGAAACACCAGCAGAAAATAATGATGAAAGAATTACATGCTATGCCTACTACATCTTTACCTATAGCTGTAGCTTCCCACAATCTGGGAAGGCCTCCAACCAACACGATCAATAAAATTGATCCAAACGACATCGCCTTGATTGGAGGAAGATCAAGATCTCATACTCCTCCTTTTCTTCTCACATATGAAATCTTCAACAAAAATGTGCACAATTGCCTGGTCGATTCTGGTGCTTCAACGAATATTTTACCCAGGTCAATATGTGCCAAATTGAATGTGCAACCTCAAAAATCCGCAGTACGTATAGTTCAACTTGATCGATCCCAAGTCGAAGTGATTGGTGAACTTAATCAGGTGACCATAAGATTGTCGTCTAACCCAAAAGTGTGTCAGGTTATCGACATTCTAGTAGCTGATATCCATGAGTTCTATGGTTTGATTCTTAGCAGGGATTGGTCGGAGAAACTCCACGGATATTTTTCAACCGATTGGTCGCACATGTGGTTACCATACAATAGTAAACCAAATCAGATAAAGGTTGAACGAGAGTTGCACCAAAAATACATAGTGACAGAACTGGAAGGAGAAAATGAAGCCATAACATACAATAGCAGCATTGTAGGCAATTACGCAATAGATTCTTTCCTAGGTAATTTCAATGCTCATATTTCACCATACTTAGAGAATTCAGTTTTATCCCAAGTTGAAAATTTCTCCCAAACTGATGACTCAAAATGTTTTAGTCTTTTAGATAATTCTGTAAATACCTCTTTATTTTGGAAATTATATTTTGACGGATCTAAATCCAATGAGGGAGCAGGAGCAGGATGCGTTCTGATTAACCCAGACGGGAACAAGATTATGCTCACATGCAGACTTGAGTTCGATTGCATGAACAACACAACGGAGTACGAAGCCTTGGTTCAAGGCCTATACAAAGCAATCAGATTAAACGTTAAGTATCTTCAAGTCTTTGGAGATTTGGAGATCGTCATAAAACAGGTACGTAACACCATACATTGCCTGTCAAGTCATTTAAAGCATTATCAATCATTAGTTCAAGATCTCACTGCACATTTCGTAGCATTCAACATCTCGTCAATTCCAAGAATTCAAAACGTGAGCGCAGACATGTTAGCTAACGTAGCCTCTAGACTTATCCCTTCCGAAGATTTTAGTCCTGATAGGTTTTCAATAGAATTAATCTTTAGACCATCCATCCCTGACAATATCACCAATTGGAGAGTGTTCAACGACGATCCTAACATCGTAAATTTCCTTACTTCTGAAGGATCCTACTCAAATCAGATAATCGACAAAGACCATCATGATCACCAAATACAACAAAATGGCTCTGACAATGCTATACCGAAATCAGTGGTCAAGTTAGAAGATCTGTATGATTTGAAAAGTCGGTTTAAAAAGTCCGCCAATGCTAAACTTTGCAGTTCTACCCTGAACTATGAATTAGTAAACCTAGGGACCGATCAGAAGCCACAAAACGTTAACCTAGGTCACGGCCTAGCCCCTGAAGAGAAATCAGCATATATCCATCTTCTGAGACAATACAAAAACGTTTTTGCCTGGAATTACGATGAGCTAAAGACATACAACACTTCTATCATTCAACATGTTATCCCTATGATTGACAATGAAAAACCTGTCCAGCAGAAGCTCAGAAAAATACACCCTAACCTAGAAAATCAGATAAAAACTGAGCTTAATAAGTTGTTGAGAGCCAGAATAATCTTCCCCATAAGGCATTCTAAATGGGTATCCAATATGGTGCCCGTTAGGAAGAAAAACAGAGACATTAGAATCTGTATCGATTTCCGAAATCTCAACAAAGCCTGTCAGAAAGATAACTTTCCCCTCCCACCTATGGAGCAAATATTACAGGCAGTAGCAGGCTCAGAATTAATGTCATTCCTGGATGGATTTTCAGGATACAATCAAGTACTGGTGCATCCCGATGATCAGTTAAAGACTACGTTCCGAACCAAATGGGGCACTTATGCATATCGGAAGATGCCATTTGGTCTGATCAATGCCGTAGCTACCTTTCAGAGAGCCATGGACATCGCGTTTAAAGGGTTAGTCAATAAATCAGTAGTGATTTACCTGGATGATATAACAGTGTACTCCAAAAAAGGAAACAACCATCTCAAAGATTTGAAGCAAATCTTTCAAAGATGCTTGAGGTATGGGATTTCGCTCAACCCAAAGAAATCTTTCTTTGCATTAAGCGAAGGGAAATTGCTCGGATTCATAGTGTCAAAATCTGGTATTCACATAGAACCCGACAGAATCAAGGAAATTTCCGAAATATCCATACCCCATAACAAGAAAGCCATGCAATCCTTCCTTGGACAGATCAATTTTGTCAAAAGATTTGTCCCGGATTTTTCACGTATTATTTCTCCCTTACAAAATATGATAAAAAAGAATTCAAATTTCAAATGGGGTCTAGATGAGCACGAAGCGTTCAACTTAATCAAACAAGCTATCATCAATGCTCCATCTTTGGCCACCCCAAATTTTTCGGAATCTTTTATCTTGTACACTTTTGCCTTAGAGAAATCCTATGCCGCGATTTTGACCCAAGCAAATCAAGAGAAAGCGGAAGCTCCAATCGCATTCTTTAGCTCGAATTTACAAGGTGCTAAAATTAATTACTCAAACGTAGAGAAACAAGCATATGCTGTTTTCAAAGCGATCAAATATTTCAGACCTTTCTTGCTTAAAGCCCACACTAAAGTCGTAGTACCGTTTCCGGCGGTAAGAAACCTTTTGGTGTAGAAAGACGTGGGCGAAAAGAGAGCTAATTGGATTACCGCTTTACAAGAATATGATCTTGAGATCAAACCAGCAAACATCGTAAGAGGTCAAGGCTTCTGCAAGATGTTAGCCGGAGCATCGCAAATCCCGGAGAACTCATCTGAAGAGGTACAAGCGTATGAGGTAAGCCTAAACGATGCAGAATCATCATATGCTGACACCATTTATTTTCTTAAGAATGGGTATGCTCCATCACGTCTGGATCATACCAAGAAAAGAGCTCTGAGATTAAAAGCTAAACAATACCAGCTCATAAATGATGTCTTGTTTAAAAAGAATTATGATTCTGTGCTTCTTAGGTGTCTTGAGAAAACTGAAGCCGAAAAGGTTTTGCAGGAACTCCATGATGGACCAGCGGGTGGACACTATGCCGGAGATGCGACTGCACATAAAATCTTGCGTGCAGGATATTATTGGCCCACGCTGTTCAAAGACTCATACAATCACGTAAGGAAATGCCAAGTCTGCCAGACTGCTGCAGGAAAGCAAAGGAAACCGTCCATGCCGCTACAACCAGTCAACATCGACCAACCATTCAGTCAATGGGGCTTGGACATGATAGGTGAGATCATTCCTCACTCTTCTAAGCAGCATAAGTATATCCTTACGGCAACTGATTATTTTACCAAATGGGTAGAAGCAGTTCCTCTCAAGACAGTTCATTCTAAAAATATTATTGAATTCATAGATCAATTTATCATCACTAGGTTTGGATTGCCAACAACATTAATGTTTGATAACGCTTCATATTTTTCTGGAAATACTATGACTGAGTTTGCGCTTAAAAGAGGGTTCAAACTGAAATATTCTGCCAACTACTATCCGCAAGGTAATGGATTGGCTGAGTCAACAAATAAGAACCTAATCAGAATTATCAAAAGAACAGTCGACCAAAACCAAAAGAATTGGCACAAAGCGCTGGTAAATGCTTTATGGGCTGATAGAATCACAAAGAAAGCTTCAATCGACACTTCTCCCTTTAATTTAGTTTATGGGAGAGAAGTGGTTCTTCCGACTCACCTAGTCATTCCCTCTTTGTCTTTAGTGCAATATATCGATGAAGTATCTACTTCCTCTTTACAATTCAGACAAATGGAAATAATCAAACTAGAAGAACAAAGAGAACAAGCCAGGAAAACCCATGCCCATCACCAAGCGCTAATAAAATCTTCTTTTGACTCAAGCATCATAACCAGAAAAAACTTTCAGATGGGTGATTTAGTTTTGAAATGGGATAAGGCTCATGAAGAAAAGGGCAAACATACGAAATTTCAAAAGCTGTGGCTTGGCCCTTTTCAGATTGTAGAAGTCGTAGGCCCGTCTACCTTCGTGTTGCAGGATCTGGCAGGTAGGAGAGATTCTTTACCTGTCAATGGACTGATTCTTAAATTGTACTTTCCATAGAAGAGAATTCTTCTAATTTTTGTAGGATAGATTTAGTTTTTAGTTTTTATTTTGTTTTGTTTTTCTCTTTTTATGAATAAAACCCGTTGTAAATGATCATTTAAAAAGGATTCATGAAAGAGCACGCCAATTCTCTATCAGATTTTGATTTCGCTTGTACAAATAGCAAAATTTTTGAAAATCTGAATTTTATTATTGACAGATAGAGTTAACTTCACTTTGATTACGATACTCGTTTCAACCTCTAAAAAACTTTGACAAAAGCAACCTTTGGTAAAAGAATTGTTTTGTATCAGCACCATGAAAGGTATCATCAATAATAAAATAAGCATTCTCTACAAAATTGTTGTTTTCAAAAACTCTATTATTGTCGTCCAGAGCTTTCTTAAGGAAAAACAATGACTTCCTCCCTGCTAAAAGGAAATTACAGCATTCAGAGAAACAATCCAAGGAAAACACTATATCTCAAAGAATAAGAGGTCTCATCACGAGCTGGCTTATCATGATCACAGATATTATAACTTGCTGACTTTGCCAATACTGTCTATCAAAACAGGGCAACGACTTAAGATTGTTGCAATCAAAAGACAAGAGGTCTCATCACGAGCCGGATTGTTCAGCAAAAGTGTAAATCAAGTGAATGACTATGTCATAATTTGGCCACCAAACCAAGACATTGTTCTTTAGAGAATTAAAAAAGGAAAAGTGTGTCAAAAAGGATTTTTCTCTGGAATGTTGCGAGTAACCTCAAACAGGAAAAAGGATCATTGCTGGATAACATGGTAACCCTGTCGAGGCTGTGGACGCTTGCGGGTAGCAGAGGCTCTACCTACGACAAATGAGCATACTTTTAAGCCAGTATGCAGAGAAGACCTTATTTTATCTTTAATCAAGACCAAGTAATGTCTGATGCGAATGCAAGAAAAAACCTGAGGAAGCAAGCAATTCCGATATAAAAAGGGTTGAGACAAAATATCGTTGACAAGGTGAGGGGTAATCTACTCTATCTATCCATAACAAAATTTAGACATATAAAAATTTTGTTGTTTCGGAAGTGAACGGTCAATATAAATGCAGAGATAACTGGTTCTTCACAGTGAATCGCCATTGTTGTGGTCACCAACAACCCCCCTCTTTGTTTGATATTAGTAATAACATCAAGCAAAGGGGGACCCTTAACCAAAAATCCAAAAAATATTTTTGTTTGAAAAATCTTTTGTATTAACTCCCTAAGACCTATATCACGTCGCAAAGGAAAAAGAGGCGCTCTCCCAAAGCGCATAAATACACTGAAAGGGAGCGACGCGAGAACTCATCGCACCGCGTGCATTAAAAGCGCTCAAAAAGGGAAAACCTAAAGAACCGCCGACGGCCGATATGCGACGTCGCACGTCGCAATGTCGCATAAGCAGCACAAAGTGACAAAGCGAAAACCTTGCGATATGCGATTTGCGACCATGCAAAGCTGCGACCTGCGATCTATGGTTTGCGACGAATGAAACCATCAATTGCTGAGATACCACTTATTTACATCGCAATCTTCGATGCTGCGATGCAAATCGCAGAAGCCATTCATCGCAGGCATTCCTCGGCATTGATCTGTGAGCCCAAAATTAGGCGCGCACCTTACGGGAAATGAATGATTGTACGCCTGTGTATCCAAAGATGATTATGTTGCGTTTTTCGAAGAGTCAAGTCATAATGGGTGACATGATTATGCATTCATTAGAACTTAATTGCTTTCATGTCAATCTTTTCTTCTGTCTCTTTTCATTTACGTGAACTATAAGTCAGCAACTGATATAAATCTATATGCAGGAAACATCTAAGGAACAGCGCCAGAGCTAGAAGAACAGAGAGGAGATGACTTCGCAGATGGATACCGCATACAGCAGGGCTGCGGATTCCAAAGTATCACTCAACAAATGCTGATGGAAATAGGCTATCCAGGACTCAGAGTCAAAGGCGCACAAAAGCAAAGCGTTTATGAAAGATCCTGAGTCCCAAATTGGGTAAAGCAAAAAGAAAAACGCTTAAGGGGAAAGACGTCTCAGAAAAGCCTGGAACAAAGAATGGAAACAAGTTTCAATTGAGAAAATCGTTCAGGCAACAAAATCCCCAGCTCATTGAGTCATTCGCACGGCCGGAAACCGAAATAGCAACAGCACAATCAGTTTGAAAGAAATCTGAGTTGTACTAAGTATACACGCCGTGAAGACACTCCTCCAGAAGAACACTTTCAAAAATATCTTCTAGTTTGTCAGAAAGAGGTGCCAGCTCTTGTTATTTCTAATTTTCAAGCTTGAACAAAAGGAAAGGACAAGCAGCCCACTCTTTCACGGCGAACAGCGCATCGCTTACAACACTAAGGAGTAGATACAGAAATGGTTAGAAATTAGATTCAGTTTTTAGAAATAAATTTGTTTTAGTAAATGGGCGGTCATTTGAAGTCGTTCCCTAAATTTGTGTAATTAAAATTAGCCGGTTAGTAGTATTTAACCCTTCTCGTTGCATTGGAGAAGGGTCCGGAAATTTGTCAAAAAACTTGTCCTCAGAACATGCACTTTTGCACCCTCGGAGGGGGTTTTTGATGAATGGACGGATCGATATTTATTTATGTTTGCATTTTAATACCTGCTACTGATGTTGCACTTCTGTACTCTTGGTAGGCATTAGAAGTAAGTAGAAATAGATCGTTATTGCTTAAGGTCTGTGAGTATAAAATCAGTCATAAATGGTACTTTTATCTCTTGACGAATTTCTGCTCACATTCTTAGAGTAATATACAGCTGATGTTGTTTATATGTTAATGTATGAATGAGTGGACTACCATTTGGCACTTTTGTACGATGGAGTCATTGATTTGTGCTTAATACATGAATAACTGATTATGCGATATGCTGTTCACAACCGTTTTGCTTAACTTTTTATGCAGGATGGTTCATCTTAATTGATTTATATTTTCATAATAGCTGAATAATCTTCATTACCAGTTATTGTGTGAAATCTTTCTAGATCGCATAATGGAAAAAGTTCTATCCCGGGTTAGCGTAGATTAGATGTGTTGTTCTTGATAGATTAAAGTAGTATAAAATTCAGTCTTAGAGTTTAGAATTAAATTAGCTTAGAAATAATTCCAGATTTTCATTATCATATTCTACACACACACACATCACCAAACTCTACACACACACACCCCTTAGATCGGGAAGTTGGTCTCGTTATCCCCAGTCGGACCCGCTACACCAAACGGGCACAGAGCCGCCAACCAGGTTCCCGACCGGGTGGGTATCCCCCTTGTTGTTGACCTGATTTCAGGGCCCTCAACAGAACCCAAGCTTGGGGTTTTGTACCAAATGTTTTCGGGTAATTTCCATGGAGAAATTTGGACATCTGATGGCATGAGATGATGGAGGGTAGAAATGAGAATCCAACGCTTCGAGAATCATCGAATTTTGAGTTGTCCTTGGTGACACATTGTTATAGACATGTTTGGGCACTACAACCCCAATTATACATGACCATAAACCAAGGGCTCCTAAGTCCCTAAAAGTGTTGCTTCACTCCCTAAAGGAACAAGGTCAGCTGATTACATCATCTCCCAGAAGTTCTCCACAGAAAACTGCTCAAAACTGGTCAAAGCTGGACCATACAGACTGCCCAGTGCAAAGGGTGCGATGCATCTCACCTGCTCAGTGAAAAGGGTGCGATGCATACTGGAAAGCCCTTTTGTAGGGTGCGATGGGTGAGAGTAGACAAATGGCAGAGATAGTTTGCAAGGTGGATCGTCATGGAATCTTCTAGAAACTTCTCCTGTGACACTTGCCTCTCTGAATTCGCCCAGGGATGAGTAAGAGATCATCAATCTCCAAGGGGAATCAAGAACTATCACAGAGAGGACGCTAATCAAAATCCCAGAAGCTGACTCACCCCCCTGAAATCATCTATATGTGGATCCCTCATCCTAGAGATCCAGAGGCTGGAATTTTGTATCTTGTAAGGAAGTGTTGTTGGTTTCTTGGTGGAATATCATAGTGTTGGGTGATCTAAGCTTTTCATGAGGTGAAGAAGGGCTTTCATGCTGGGAGGATGACGCTGGGTTAGAACAATTGGTTGTAATCCTCTTTGCTATTCTTGATATTAATAAAGCTATTCAAGTTTTCCTCCACATTCTTGTATGTTTGAAGATATATCCATTTGTGTGGTCAATATATATCTGGTCCTATATTGTTTATGACTGTAGATCTTTTTTCTTCGATAGTATTATGTTGCTTTAATTCCATAGGTGCTCTTTGAAGCTGGGTAGATGAAAGAAAAGTGGAAAGGATCTGTCAGAAGGGAGAGGAACCAAGCAAGGAACCAAGCACAAGACTAAGGTTGGTCTCCTTTGTTCCCCTCTTATCTACATCTCATAAAGGAAAGCGAAAGTAGTTTTAGTTTGTTTGTTTCTAAGATAGCTACCAGTCTTAGTGGGACTAGCAGCTCCGAGTGGACACTAGATTTCCCAATAACAAAATGGCGACTCCACCGGGGAGCGAATAGATTGTCTGCTTATCTATATTTGTTTTTGTTTTATAAACTTACAGACGGAGCCTGAAGTCAAGCCAGCTAGCCTTCGAACTGCATTTGCTATGCAAGTGCAAAGTAGATCAATGTTGCTTTAGTCTATCTCTGGGTTTTGTTTGTAAACTGAACAATCAATTTGCAAAATTTCTAATTGCCCTAGTGGTGGCTCTAGTACCCTCATTAGATCAACCCCTGTGATTTATATTTACTGAACATCACTTGCTCGGCCTAAATCCCTGAACTGAGCTGCAAAATGTGACCAAAGACCAAGTAAAAGTCTTACACTGGTACCATCACACCCTCTCTTCAAGGAAGTCTGTATGCATCTCACCTCCCGTGTGCAGTAGGTGGGATGCATACTGGCTTCCCTGTGTAACAGGTGCGATGGTCAGAAAAGGCTAATTTTGCCTTCAAACTTCGGTTTTTCTTCACTCTCTTCAGCTCTATTCAGGAGTTTTGCTGTCTGTGATCAATATACCACTGTGGAAACCCCCTTCCTTTCCATCATTCTGCCTCCATTGTGCAAAGAACTGTGAATGTTTTTATGTATTGTCCGCCATTTTCATTTCTCTTTTACAAATAAGTAGCATAATCAAACTGTCATCTTTTGATTTGAAAGTGTCGCAAGTGTCGTTTTCAATCAAAGAAAAGAATTCTATTGTTCTTGATGGTTGATTATACAGCTAATCTTGTATTTGATTTGAATTAGTAGTTTTTCAAGTGTTGAAAGCAGTTTTCAATTCAAAATAGCAAAGTGTCATCATTATCTTCCTTTCGTTTTTGAAGAGAAATTTGTTAGTACTGTCGCTTTGAAAAGATAGTTCAGATTTTTACTTAGCATTCTTCTTGTCATTCACACATTAAGAAAGCTGAAAACAAATACATGCATGTGCATTTGCATTTAGACTACTTGTTGGTTTGATTTAGGACAGTGCATCTAGTGTGTGCTCTCTGCTCTATGTTGAAATAATATCATCTCTCTTTCTTTAGTAGCTAGGATTTTCATTGCAAAAAGAAGATTAAACGATTGTTTATCATCTTAGATTGCATTTTAGGAATTGTATATCTACATCACACGGTGAACCTGAAAGGAAAATTTCTTAAGAAAGATCAACTGTAAAATAAATTCAATGAACATAAAAACGCTTTGGAACCTAACGCAAAACATTTAGAAGTCTAGGCTAGAGACGTATTCCAGCGTCGTAAAGCCTAGTAACTATCGCTTTCATTGTTGGTTGGGTGATTCCTCCTCTTTGAGATGACAAGTGCCAGTACGGACTTGTGCTCCCATGTACTGTCAAGTATATATTGGGAGACCACTATAGGCTATATCCTTTATCCATAGGAAGTCGTGTCTGCCGCCCTATCGATCGTAATGCACTGAACACAGCATTTGGGAAGATTGACTGTCGTACCGTAAAAAGTATTTTGCAGTTTTGCAATTGGTTTGGTAATCCCTCTATCTAGATTTCCAGAGTAGTCTCTTTCATTCCTTTTCAGACTCCTTAAAGGAAAAGGTCCATCTGAGCACTTGTCACTTCAGGCTCATTAAAAATCAAAGGTGACTAGAGTCATATTTAGTTTTTTCAAGACTCTTAAAAATTGAAAAAACAAGTTGTGTCAAAGCATCTAAAATTTATTTTAATCGAAATAATATCACCATTCCCGCGTTGGTCTTAGGTTGAGGAAAATGGAGTGCACCAACCAAGGATTTCTCCTTGGAGGAAATCCTAGCCCTTTCTCCTCTTGGGGAGATGTTGGTGCACCTCATATGGCCACATTGTCACTTTCAGGATTGACGATTGGCTTGCCAATATGGCTCTTCTCGACCTCCATCGTTCAAAACACTATGATTCCTGAGCAATCGAGTCAGAAACTAGATGATACTAAAGTTACCCCCCAACCTTCTACTTCGTCCAATTCTCCATCTCCTCCTTCCTCTTCGCTTGATGAAGCTGGTAAAGCAAAAAATCAAGTAGCTAAGAAGGAGAAGAAGGGGAAGGAGAAGAAAGAGAAGAAGAAGAAGTAGCCAAAGGCAAAAAGGAGTAACTGGGCATCATCTAGTGAAAATCTGCACACTGCACCATCCAAGCCTAAATCTCCATGTATCATTTGCAAAGGAGACCACTATCATCGAGATTGTCCTTGCATCCCTCGGATCTTAAGGGACTGATCTCCTCGTTTTCACAATCCAGTGTCATCAACCTCTGAAGATCATGTTGAAAGTGCACCATCAACTAGTGAAAGCAAAGCATTTGGATAGAAAAGGAAATGTAAATTTCCTTGTAAACTGTGTGAAGACGATCACGTCATCCACCATTGTCCATTCCTAGACGAAGCTAAAAGAGTCTTGGATAACCGTCCTGCTTCACCGCTACGGCTTCCTCTTGGATACAAGAAACTCTTTCCAAGTCCATCACTAGTTGAAAATCTGACTGACACACCATTATGGTCGGTCGAAGCATCTATCATTGAAGATAAACCTGCTGAGTCCATACCAGACGAAAGTCAAAAGCCTGAGGCGGCAGTCGACCTGGTCTTGTCTTCGGAAGGTCGAGCTTCAGGTGATACAATCACCGAAGAGAATGAGAACGACACCATTCAAATTATTTTCGTAAACACAGACTCCAACGAACACAGGGGAAATCTATCCGTTCCTTTACTGCAGGAAGGAAGTTCGTCAGAGTCATATTCAGCCGTCTATTCGGTCCCACCTCCAAGCAACCTAGTCATTTCCTTCGATTGGAATCTACTAGGCAGACCACGTTTGTCGGCTAATGTACCATTCCAAATCATTGTACAAGCTTACAAAATGATCATGGTCGGTACCATCATAGATGAAGGGGCTTCTGTGAGTATCCTTTCCTCAACTGCTTGGGAAGCGCTTGGTTTGCCATTGCTTCTGCCTGAGATGAGAAATCTGACAGGCTTCGACAAAGGAACCAGTCGACTGTTAGGGATCCTTCCCAATGTGCCCATAACGTTGAGAAGGAAAACAGTTTATATAAACATAATGGTAGTCCAAAGACCTCTAGATTATAATCTACTCCTTGGGCGCAACTATATTTATAGCATGGGGGCCATTGTCTCCTCACTCTTTAGAGTAATGTGTTTTTGACATGAAGGCCGAGTGGTCCAGCTCGTAGACCAGCTTTCGTTCCCTGACTCACACATAGCTAATAGTCAAATGCCATCCCTAAATGGTCTTTCCACTCAAGGAATGTCCCATCATTCTCCAGTCCGTCCACCTGAAGAGCACAAGTAATTCGAGAGGACATGACTGAAACCCAGGGGCATGCACCCTGGTCTGTTTCGGTAGGAAAACCTTGGGTATAGGGTAAGTTTCCATGAAGGATTTAAGACTGGTCCGACCCTTGTCCATATAGGAAGAGGGAGTTAGACTAAGATAAGATTCTTTTGTCAAGGTTAGGTGATTGGAGCCTTTGTCTAGATGGACTAAGCTGAGGAAGTGTTTCTGTCTGTTGTGCGGATGGAAACTATCTTGCGAACGCGAGAACTTCTAAATGGTAACTTGGAAACATTACTTCACTATACCTGGGGGCATGCAAACCTTTTTGCCTAAAGCAAAGAGCGACCATTTATTTTCTTAGTTTGTAGTTTCTCAACCCTTTAAACTCATAAGATTGGTCGTTCCTAACTTGCATAACGAAAGGATCTGGAGAAAAGTTTCAAAAGGTGCAAGCTCCCTAAAAATTGAACCTATCGATGAGACATCCTTATTATACAACTGGCACGAGCAGTTTTTATGTGAAGTTCAAGCTCATTAAAAATTAAACCTTAGAAATGAGCAAATGTTTCCCCCAGAGTTTAAGCTCATTAAAAAGGAACCAATTTCTGGTAAATAACCATTGTGAATGAATTATCATCAGCTTTTGAGCCCTGGTCATGTTCTCATCATCACCTCCACTCTGTTTTAGTTGATCATTCACATCCATTTGATTGTTTACCCCTTTTGAGGAACAGCTGGCAGCAAAGAGTGATCCTGTTAGCCATCCTTGTGACACTGCCATGATTGGAAAATTCCAAACCTTACCTGGAATCAGCTGCTACCTGAAATTATCACTCGTTCCTCAAAAAACAAGTCTCCTTTAAGCTCTTTTCATCTGACTCATAAAATATGAAAAGATTGCCGAGCAGTTGGCCTCTCCAGCGCGTTAAAGCTACTAGGAGTGTTATCCCTCCTCTAGATTTTAATCTTTTTGGACCTGAGGGATTATTACACAATAAAGATTGAGCGCTTGTTTGTTCGGCTCGTTAAAATTATCAAAAATTCATCCCTTTCATATTATTTTATACTTTTTCAGACTTAAGGGATTATATGACAAAAAAGGATTATTGGAGTTTCCTTTACGTCCCTTTCAGAATCTATAAAATTGAAAAGGACCGAGTTATCTTTGTCGTTAAAGTCGATAGCGACAAACTTGTCCATATAGACAAGAACGAGTTTCACTGTCGCTAGGCTCGTTAAAACATAGCGACGGGTTTGCCCGAAGGGAAAATTATAGAAGAAGCATATGTTATCCTCCTCAAGCTTGATAAAAATAAAGAGGTACTGGTCAGCAATGACTGGGGAAAAATTGGGAAGAAAACTTGAAGAAACTTTATTGGTAGCAAGTTGCTCTTGAACATGACACTTCCACTCCACGTCCGAGTCGGGTTGGGTTATTCCGTTCACCGGTCATATCACCATTGGTCCATCACACCATCCATATTTGGGGTTAACGCTACCAATCCATGTCAGTGTCATCGGTATGTTCAAGAGAAGTCACTCCATTCTCCATTCTTTCATGACTGCCACCCTGAACCCTGTATCACCAGATTGTTTTCACCTCCAAAAATCATTCTTTGTTCCGTGTCGTAGATGTGGATTCATTAAGGCCTTCCTACGACGGGTCACTTCTTGTTGACATCAGCTCATTATCCAAGAAGTCGACTTAGGAACAACCCTTTCAGTACTTTGAAGCTTGCATGCCTCAATGGCAAGTTTCTCACTTCCGACGATAGGTTTACATCAATGGCCTTTGACCGAAAGACTTTGCATGGTGTTCGACGCCAAGTCCCTTTTTCGCACCACGTGAATTGTACTGTAGTACCTTGAGGGTCATCATCATTATTGGTGATTCTTCTCGCACCTGTTAACAGCTTGCATCATTGGCTTGTAAGCAGGCGATGTCTTTCCATGTTTGACTCCAGAACATCTTTCACATGGATCGACTTGTACTCCGAGTGAAGATTGGACGAGTTTGAAGAACCCGGATCTAGTTTCATCCATCCAGGCTACGATATATTCAAGAAAATAAAGACATCAAATGTACATCATTGTTGCACAGATGATCATCCGAATCAAAGGATGATGGCTCTATCAGAATCATCAGTTTGCCACACAGACGGTTGTCTATCTTATGTACATGAAAATGAATTTATAAAGTGGAGCATGGGAATGCTCACCTCAGCTAGATCATGAAAAATATTATGAAGATAATGTATTGTATTGTATCTTATTACAGGTCGCCTTCCAGCAAGAAAAAAATTTGGATCCTCATGATAAAGCATTTCACCCGACATCAAAAGATTAACGACCTCATGCTTTAGGGGGCAACTGTTATAGGCATTTTTGGGCACTGCAACCCCAATCATACATGTCCATAAACCAAGGGCTCCTAAGTCCCTAAAAGTGTTGCTTCACACCCTAAAGGAATAAGGGAAGATGATTACATCATCTCCCATAAGTTCTCCAAAGAAAACTGCTTAGAACTGGTCAAAGCTGGACCATACAGACTGCCCAGTGCAGAGGGTGCGATGCATCTCACCTACTCAGTGAAAAGGGTGCGATGCATACTGGAAATCCCTTTTGTAGGGTGTGATGGGTGAGAGTAGAAAAATGGCAGAGATAGTTTGCAAGGTGGATCGTCATGGAATCTTCTAGAAACTTCTCTTGTGACACTTGCCTCTCTGAATTCGCCTAGGGATGAGTAAAATATCATCAATCTCCAAGTGGAATCAAGAAATATCAGAGAGAGGACACTAATCAAAATCCCAGAAGCTGACTCACCCCCCTACAATCATCTATATATGGATCCATCATCCTAGAGGTCCAGAGGCTAGAATTTTGTATCTTATAAGGAAGTGCTGTTGGTTTCTTGGTGAAATATCATAGTGTTGGGTGATCTAAGCTTTTCATGAGGTGAAAAAGGGCTTTCATGCTGGCAGAATGATGTTGGGTCAGAAAAATTGCTTGTAATCCTCTTTGCTATTCTTGATATTAATAAATCTATTCAAGTTTTCCTCCAAATTCTTGTATGTTTGATGATATATGCATTTGTGTGGTCAATATATATCTGGTCCTATATTGTTTATGATTGTAGATCTTTGTTCCTCGATACTATTATGCTGCTTTGATTCCACAGGTGCTCTTTGAAGCTGGGTAGACGAAAGGAAAGTGGCAAGGATCTGTTAGAAGGGAGAGGAACCAAGCGCAAGACTGAGGTTGGTCTCCTTTGTTCCCCTCTTATCTACTTCTCATAAAGGAAAGCGAAAGTAGTTTTAGTTTGTTTGTTTCTAAGATAGCTACCAGTCTTAGTGGGACTAGTAGCTCCGAGTGGACACTAGATTTCCCGATAACACACATGAATTTTTGAGGTTAATTGTTCTGTTGAAACCAAAAGAGTCAAGGTCAACTTAAGCCTAGTAAGCCTACTTCATATTTGGACATCCCTTAGATTAAATTTTGGAGGAACCCTCTTATATGTATAAATAAGAGGTGAAGAGGAGGCATTTGAGCATCCATTTGTGCAACACACATAAGAAGAAAAGAGCTCGGTGGCGGAGAGGATTTTCTATTCTAGGGTTGTAGCAAGGAGAGGGTTATTTCAGGGATCCGTATGCTGGAGAGAAGGCCATGTACCTTACTGGAAGGTTGAGGGAAGGATGAGTTTGTTCAAGGGATCATTGTGGCAGAAAAGAGGCAAGGTATGGTTGTTTTGGGTGGGTTGTAGGTGGTAGCATATGTTCGTGGTAGGCCACATGCCTAGACACTCCAAAATAGGCCAATGTGGAGGTGTTAGGGGCTGCAAAGTTCCCATAACAATAACACATGAAAGGACGAACCTTCCTTGCCACAGCCGCAACAAAAGGGAGGTTGTTTGAGAGGGTATTTTAGGTTTGTTGTAGCATGCACATGCCCTAACTAGGGACACTATTACAACATGATTGGAGCAGCAGTTGTGTCGAGTGTTGGGTAAAATATTTGACTGGTTTTAGATAGTTTTGTTGAGCAGGCTATGGGAGGTAAGTGTTGGAGTTATCTTTGGAAATAAGAAATGCCAACTAGGTACAGATCTTATAGTGATTGTATTGGATTTCATTGGTCTGGTGGAGGGCACCATGTTTGCTAACCAAAGTAGCCCTAGAGAAGCTATCTTGAAGTGACGAAGAAGAGTTGAAGGTTTGGTGAAGATTGTTGCCAAAAGTCTAGCACTTTGATGGACAAAACTGACTACTAGTCTGGCAGATTGGAGCTCGGGAATGGCCAATGTAGAGAACAAATTGGATCATCCTATGTACAGGCACCAGAAGTGACTTGTAGTAACGTTAGGTGGCAGCCCTCCTAGACTCTTGGTGTGTTGTCCTTTGAAGGACTAATGGGAAACTAGTGAGAGATATGGGTGCAAAGGACCGACAGGATAAGATATGACATAGAAACTACAATGAATATTGTCATGGTATCTTGTATACCATAGACTGTTGTATTACTCAGAATTGGTCTAATATAATGAATATTGGGTTGTACATTGTTGTACAATATTTTGTTCAAAAGTGTGTACACTTGTGCATATATGATTTATTTCTTTAGATTTTCCACTGTGCAAAGTAGTTCTGGTTGAGATTATTCATTTGATATCCGCGTGATTTTAAGACTCTAACCTCGACCCAAGGTCGTGGAAATTGAGCAATGTTTTCATCTATTAATTTCGATTCTAGGAAACCCTTGTATTCTTGATGTGAAGTACCTATTTCATTTGGATAATGTAATGTGAGGATTTGGTTCCTCTTATTATCATTGTTGCATCCAAATTACACCCAATAAATCTAATTGTTGCTAGCATTATATGGCATCGCATTCATACTAACATTTTAAATAGCACAACCAGATTTCCAAGGAAAATTATATGTAATAAATTTCAGCAAGTTAAGGAAGGTTGCTTTGTGGCATACATAGCAGCTCCTATTCCCTAACATATTCATTTATTCGCCCCCCTTGATATATACTTCATTAACTCCATCTTCCCAAGGTATGATTAGGCACTAGGGCTTGGGGCATCTACTTTCATATTTTCTTCTCATACTAGTCATTTTTCCACATATACTACATCCATTTGTTTTGCATAGGGTAACTTTTCAATAAATCACCTTGTACCCCCACCCTATACCTTTCACAATCTTATCCTAGGGATGCACCCTTGGACATGGAGAAGAGCCAACCAAAGGTGAGAGGAAGAGCTACTGCATAATAACACTACACCACTAGTGTTATTATAGAGATGTAAGAAATGGGGGCCAAGCATAGCTAGAAACAATTGAAATCAAATAAAAACAAAGCAAGTACACTTAATAAAATATTTCATCTAGAAAAAGGTAAGCATTCCATAAGAGATTCTTATGGTAGGGTTATACCCAATAGAACTCAAAAAAATAAGGATTTTGTTGCTATTATTGTGCAAAAATCACACATGGACAACAAAAGGATACCCAACAAGATCCACAGAGTGGAACTAAAAAGAAGAAAAAACACATGTAAATTGCAACATAAGTAGTGGTTTAACCACTAAAATATAGTGAAAAAAACTGCCTGACAGATAATGATATGAAAATATAGTTACCAGAGTACTACAGAAAATGCCAATGAAAAAGAAACATCAAGAGGGAGTACAAGTATTACATAAACAACTTCAACCTAAAGGGAATGATCAAAATTCAAGATTACCTAAACTAAACATCCCATTGAGAAAAAAGAAGGAACTAGCCCAAATAGGAGCTAGCTCACATAAAGTGAGAGGGAATACAATATGGAAGGTACCCAAAGATGAATAAGGGAGAAAAACACGTCAAGGATGCTAAATAAAATTTCCTACTTCACTATGAAGAATAGTCACATCAATAAGTGAACAAAACTAGATAACGAAAGTTAGAAAACAACATTTTGGAAGAGAAATGTACACGACACTACAAACGGGACAACAAGGATGATGCATGTTAGAGACAAGTTGTTAGATGCCAACCCAACCAAGTTAGGAAACCTACATTTTAGATGAAAATACAAATGAGTAGAGAAAGACTTTTGGTATTCAAATATTGAATGTTTTCTCCAAAATGTGCAAAGGAAAGGTATTTCTATTGCTAAGAAAACCAGATGTAGCATTGAATGTTTCTACAAAAATTACCCTTAAGTTTTAAAATACCAGAATATGGTTGTTTTCCATATGGGCATAATATTTGAAATAAAAAAACTACACTTATATGAAGTAATTGGATTAAAACTTAACTCCCAATAGATGAAATTTGATTAAACAAATCAACCTAGGGCATTGAAGAAAACGAAATAAACATACCTGCAACATATTTGTAATCATAAAATCCTGTGTAAATAGTCACAAATGTGCCTTGGGTGATAATACTCATTATATCCAGTTTTTTATGTGAATTTCCAATTCCTCCTTTGGCTTCTAGGCTTCTAATTTCATCCATACATTGCTCATATGTTTAGATACGTCAAATCAATTTGATTTGTTCTAAAAAAAATCTTCGTTCAACTCCCCTCCTTCCCTTTTATTTCAAATTCATAGGACTTCCCATTGCTATTAACATGACCCTTCACGACTTCATTTTACTCCTCATGTTTTGAACCCCTATCCATAATGAACAATGGATCCTACAACGCAATATGAACCCAACTCAAGAATCAAAACCTTCCTCCTGAATTTTGCATTGGAATTGATCAAGTGCTCAACTTTATGCTCAAAAATCAAAGTGTTAGAATTTTGATAAAATCATGTTTAGATCAAAGAGATCGTCATTTTGATTCCAATGGTGCGAACGACACTCAAATCCGAGCTCGTATGCAGAAGTTAGAGCAATTCAAAGTTCAAGTTTGACTTGTCCAAATTGCTGGATTGGTTGATGTGGCAAGGCCCTTCAGCGAATGAGGAGGCACCAAGCAGATGGTCACCATTGGCCCCTGCATATTGAAAATTGTAAGTTGTAGGTGGAAAGGTGATACAAAATCAGCCCTGAGCAGAGAAGGGATGCGATGTGATAAATCGCAATTGCAGATCGGCAAGAGGAAGACAGTTACTTTAATTGGCCCCCAGTAAGTTCGAGTTGCGATGCAATATCGCAATCACAACCTGCAAAGGGAAGAGTCTTACATTTTATTACCATGTATTCACCACTAATTGCAATGTGCGATGTGATCCTAGATGCAATAAGTTATGCATTCCGGTTAATAATCTCGTGGGGTCTGCCAATATCACAATTACACATTCGCCCATTTTGTTCACAAGACCACTGGGTTTTTATGCCAATTGCGGTTTGCGATTAAATGGTTGGCCAACAAATTAAGTCCCACCACGCGGCAAAATTTTCACCCAATTAGCAGATTTCAGGCCAAATTTGATGGTTAGTGGCCGAAAAAGGGGAATTTGTGAAGCAAATTGTGGGAGAATTGGGAGAGGTCATAACTTCTTCAGTTCTTATCCAAATTATGTGCAAAAAGAGTCAATTATAGCATTTTTGGCTATTTTGAACTCATTGAGATAGGTTTCAGAGGCATTTGAGCATTGTAAATACACTTTTGTTGTAATTTTCAGCATAATAGAGAGTCCAAAGCATTGGAAGCTAGACCAAGGAAACGTAGCCCGGGAGGGGTGAACTCCTCATCAAGTCTCTGTGTTGTGTGTTGTATTTTGATGTTCTTTGCTATTATTTTGCTATTGTTTAGCATATGTTTTATGTTAAATTATTTATAAAATTTACATAAGAAACTCTGATGGGAATCAGTTAATTAAGAAAAAATGGTGAATCCTTAAACAATTTATAAGCAAATGATAAGCATCTTGGGTTTTATTCTGAATGGGGGATTAGCATAGCATTACTAATCTACTCAATTTTAGATCAAGTTGGTATCAGAGCACTGGTTTTTGCTTACTATATTTGCTTTTTGAAAGAAGGATTTAATTGTTTGCAATTTTATGTCATGCTTACAAGGTTAAAGCTCAAACGAGGTGAAGGAAAGCTAGTTGGAAGCCCTGAAGTTGGGTTAATGGGAAGAAGGGGAAGGTTGCCACAATCTCAAATACCAGCTCAACCTCAAGTTGTAGTTGAGACTCCAAAGATCATGTCTCATGAAGGAGAGCCTACAAACATGATAGAAGATAAGAAGACCTTCATAAAGGCTTTCTTTAATATGAGAGATATGGTAACGGTCCTCTACGAAGAGAGGAATAGCAGGTTGCAAGGAGAATTCTCCAAACCTCCCAAAGGAGAAGGATCTTTAGGAGGAGGTAATGGAAAAGGAGGAAATGGGAATGGAGACAAACCTCCACCCTCTCCACCATATTCTTCATCTTCCTCTTCACAAGCATCTTCACACTCTTCCACTAATAAAACCCTCACTCATACTCACCATCATTCCTCAAAAGGAATTGGTAAATCACCTTTTCTAAAAATTGATGTTAAATTCGAGTTGCCCATGTATAATGGTGAAGTGAATGTAGAGAAGCTTGATAATTGGATTCATCAGTTGGAGGTGTATTGGAGGATTCAGAACCTTCAAGAGGATGATATCAAAATTCAGTTGGCTTCATTGAGAATGGAGGGTGCAACACTCATTTGGTGGGAAGCAAGGACTCAAGATGATATAAAAAAACATGGGAAGATCTTTATTACTTGGTTTGATTTAATTACTTCTATAAAAAGACAATTCTACCCTTTAGCTTATATGCAAAAAGCTATCATGAATTAGAAAAATTTCAGACAGTTAAAAGGTCAAAATGTGCAACATTATACTCAGGAGTTTAGGAGAAGAGCTCTTATACTAGGAGTATACTTGTAGTCATAAGATACTTTGCTAAAGTACATTGGAGGTTTGCATAGCTATCTTTGTCACACCATTATTATGTTTAATACTACGAATCTTGATGAGGTCTATGTTCAAGCTACACACCTCAAAGAAAGAGGGAAAAATGTACAAGAAGAAGGTAAGAAGAATTCATTCCAGAGTGGTGGAAAGGGAAATAAATTTAAAGGAAATTAGAAGAAAAATTATTCTTTTAAGAAAGAAGGGGAGAAAACCGTGTGAAAGAATTGCTCCAAAGAGGACCATGATGAAGCGTAGTGCTGGAAGCTTCATCCTGAATTAAGACCGCAAAAATTTAACAATAAAGGGAAACAAAAGAAAAACATTGTTGTACAACAAGACTTGGGTTCTGACTCAGGTGATGAAACGAATATTGCAACCACGGTCACTAAAGGAAAATTCATGGAAAAAACAAGCAAAGAGGAAGCTGTGGCAAGAACCTGCGCAAAAAATAACTCCAACAATGCTTCAAATGAAGAAAACAGAATTGAGTTGTTCCATATTAGAGTTATTTCCAAACACACCAAGATTGATATGCTGTTTGACAGAGGATCCAAGGAAAATTTAATTTCTACATACTTGGTCAAGAAGTTGAATTTGGAAACCATGCCTCATCATAAACCGTATTTGTTGTGTTGGATAACCAAGGATGAAAATCTTCAGGTCACAAGGAAATGCTTTTTTATTTTTGCTATTACTAGCAATTTCATTGATGAAGTCGAATTAGATGTAGTGCCACTAGATATTTCTGGAATTGTGTTGGGAAGCCCGTATCTATATGACCGGAAAGTCACTTTCCATATATTTGAGAACAAATACCAATTGTTCAGAGATGGAATGGAGTATATTGTGAGATCCCATCATAGAAAGCTTAATTTGTCTTTAGCAAGAACAGGGAAAATAAAGCAACTAGTGAATTGAAACAAGAATCTCGTGCTCCTTATGATCAAGCAAAAGAATGAAACGGAGCGTGAATCCTTTGCAGGTTGTGATGTGAAGCTGAAAGTCGAATTAGTTGATGCGGTAAATCGATATGGATATATGTTTCAAGAACCAAAGTGTTACCTGGAAAACTAGTGTCTATTCAAAACTGCTAGTCCCACTAAGACGGGTAGCTATCTTAGAAACAAACAAACTAAAGTTACTTGTATTTTCCTTTACGAGAGATAGATGAGAAATAAGCAGAGAGTACCAACTGCAGTCTTTCACTTGGCTCCTTGCTTGTTTCCTTTCCCCTTTGACAGAATCTTGCCACTGCTTCCTTACTTGTCTCGCTTCAAAGAACACCTGTAGAATCACAACAACATAATACCATCAAAGCATAGAGATCTATCACTGTAAACAATATAGGATCAGATATATATTGACCATAAAAATGCATATATCAACACAATATTCAGAGATACACAAGAATATGGAGGAAAACTCAAATATATTTATTGATAAAAGTAGTAGAGGGGAGGATTACAACCACTTGGTCTGACCCAGCGCCATCCTCCCAGCTTGAAAGCCCTCTTCACCTCCTACAAAGCAAGATCACCCAACAATGTCTTCAAAGAGAAACCAACAACACTTCTTTGCAAAATACCAAATTCCCACCTTTGTATCTCTAGGATGAGGGATCCATATATAGATATTTGCAGGGGGGTGAGTCAGCTTCTGGGATTTTGATTAGTGTCATCTCTCTGATAGTTCTTGGTTCCACTTGGATTTACTCATCTTTGGGCGAATTCAGGGAGGCAAGTGTCAAATGAGCAGCTTCTAGAAGATTCTCAGGGTTTCCACCTAGCACACTGCTTGTTCCATTTGTTGCTCTTGCTCATCGCACCCGACAGAAGGGCTTTCCAGTATGCATCACACCTTTAGCACTTGGTAGTCTGTATGGTCCTGCTTTAACCAGTTCTGAGTGGTTTTTCATGGAGAACTTCTGGGAGATGATGTAATCAGCTGACCTTGCTCCTTTAGGGTATGAAACAACACTTTTAGGGACTTAGAAGTCCTTGGTTTATGGACATATGTGATTGGGGTTGCAGTGCCCAAATATGTTTATAACAGTTGCCCCCTAAAGCATGAGGTCGTAAATATTTTGATGTTGGGTGAAATGCTTTATAATGAGGATCCGAGGTTTTTCGAACTGGAAGGTGACGTGTAATAAGATACAATACAATACATTATCTTCATAATATTTTCATGATCTAGCTGAGGCGGGCGTTCCCATGCTCAGGGTTATCTCAAAATCAAGCCCTGGAAGGCTGCAGACCAGGAAGACTTCAAGTAACTGTTTCAAACCAATCTTTTAGCTAAGGCTTAGCCTCCTCAGCCTGAGAGGGCTCTCTCAAAGGGTTAATGATTTAGATTAAAGATATAAATAGATGGCTAACTCTATGGTTTGTAATTGTATATGTTTATAGGTTGAAAGATGAAGGTTGGCTACCATTGGGCTATGGAGTCAAAGTATGTTTCAGTACCACAACAAGATCAGCTTAACATGAAGTCAGGGCATTCAGCATTTGAATATTCAGAGCACAACACACATATGGAACCACAGCTCATAAGTGCACACAGGAAGTCAGAGCACAATCAGTGAATTTTGAGTGATTGTACACCTATGCAACTGTAAACAAAACTAAGGAAAGGACAACACACATTATGAATATAAGAAATCCTTCATGAATCCTGAGTAGTGAAGCCAAAGCATTCTACCTAGCATGGAAGTCAAGGCATTATAGAGTTCAAGTGTAGAAATGACAATACAAAACAGTGAAACATAGTAAGTTTATCTATGAAAGAAGTCAGAGCATCAGTGATGCATTCTGAGTATCATAAGTAAACACCACTGCAATGTAAGTATTGGAAGATGCCATCATAAAAATAACATACAAGAACTCTTCATGAATCTTGAGTTGTCTAAGTAGAAATCTGCATTAGGTTAAAAATATACACAGTCTGCACATAGAGCAACAGCTGAGCCAAAAAGTCTCCAACCCCTTGCTAATTCGACCTCTTGCTCTATATAAAGCATTTAAAATTAGGATTCCATCATCCCTCATCAAGAGAATTCGAATTTTCCATCAGTGACACCTATTCTCACCATAAAACAAACCATTAAATGTATTTGACAACTAACTAGTAGTCCTAGAGACCTAATACAACTAGGAGTGTAACTCCTTATTATGACTAAAACAACTTTATCTAGGAATTAAAGACTCCTTTTGACACCTAACACTCCATGAAGTCGAATTTTATGGTGCTCATATCCTTCCATCTAGCCCTTGATGACTCATCCTTTTGCTGTTCCTAGAAACTAGGAGGCTGTCCCTTGCTCTGTTCTGGCTGAAAAATAGGTCTTGGGACAGAGCTCATAACTTCTCGTAAAAAATGTATTTGGAAAAACTGAAAGAGGTTTTTGTGAATCAATCCATTCTGAACAATAACCGCTTTTTTGTTTTTGAAACACTACTCCATCTGCCCAGAATCGATCCTTGAAGAAGACGTGTAAAACAGGAAATTTTGATTTTTTGAAAAACTGCACCTACAGCAGTTTTGTAGCGCAACTTTGGTCACCCTTTTCTCCCAGATCATAATGAATTTGAGGAAACTAAAGGAGGCTTTTTTGAATCAATCCATGCTGAACAAAAACCTCTCTTGGTTTTTTGAAACATCGTTCCTACCGCCCAAGATAAGTCTTTGAAAAACAGTTGTCAAATAGGAGATGAAAAACTGCACCTACATCAGTTTCGTAGCGCAACTTTGGTCACTCTTTTCTCCCGGCTCATAATCAATTTGAAGAAAGTGGAAGAGTTTTTTGTAATTTAGTATCTTAGGAATGAAAACCTCTTTCACTTTTCAGAGAGTAGTTTTCCACTACTCAGAAACGCTTCTAGAAGTTGACTGGTAGAAACTAGGAGACAAAGTTCCTCTTTTCTAGAGTTTCTTTTTTATTCTTGTCTTCGACCTTCTGCTACTTGTTTTGCCCTTGCTGGAAGTTTAAACCTTGTAAATACTCCCTTTCAGAAATCCTTCTTCACAAATATTTGCTTTTTGTCTCTCAAAAACCGGCCCATCAAGTCATAATATGCAGCTACAGCAGTTTCGTAGCATTTTACGCACCTGCTGTGTAATTCTAAAAACACAGCTTGATGCCAAAAATTCAACTCTTGATCTTTCCTTTGCTTGAAATGGCCTTTCCATATATCCTAAAGTTGTTCAAAACTGAATGCAAAGGCATCATTCTTCAAGGAAAAAATTTAAAAAGGTAAATTATCAAAATTTAAGGACTTAACCTTACTTGCTGCGTGATTTTCCTTAGTTAAGGAAACCTTTCCCGCTGTATCTTGCTTCCTTTATTGCAGGTGAAGTATTGAGCATGACAACTGACCACAGAGCCTCCATTTTTTGAAATGAGCTTCCTTGGTTGCATGTTTTCCTTGAGATTTTTCTTAGTTTGGCAATTTCAAAATTTTCCAAATTCAACTTTCTCTTCAACTCTTCAAAACTACATTCCTCTTGTTGAGAGATGACTGCCTTACCTCTGTCATTTTTATACAGCTATGATGATGTTTCCTTATCCCTAGGGCTAAGTCCTATTTCAGCTCTTATGATATCTCCCTTTCTTTGGACATTTTCTCCTTTGAAATCACTTTAGATAAATCAACATGGAAGAAAATACCTTGCTTAATTGAGGAGCTTCCTCGCTTGAATTTGATGAAGATTTCTAATCTCTGATCACCATGGGCTTGTTTGCTCAAACTAAGAATTGTATCAAATGTACATTGCATGAACATGACCAAGATCAACATGAGTATGTCTAGGATCAATTAACTTTTACCTTACCCTTTTCCTTTGAAATTTTTCCAGTGATAACAGTGGCTCCACTTGGGATAGTGTGCCCTTGTGGTACACTAAGAACCTGCAGTTCCAGTGCCTTATCCTCTTATGATGAACAAAAATTTATTTGACAAACATCTTCTTCAAGCTTCTTGGGCCTTCACCTCGGGCTTAAGCTTGATGATCACTGTAGGAGAAAGAAATCTACATCTACTGAAAAAAATGCTCAGTCAACCTTGAGCTTATTTGCATTTTCCTACCTACCTACCCTAACAATTCAAACTTCTTTCAGCTCAATCAATGTGAAATTTCCAATGTAGCCAATCATTTGTCTTATCTGATGTTTGATTTCTTTGACTGCATCGGAGTTCAGCGCCAATATGATATTGTGATGACCGCTGCCACTGAAATTGCCTCTGATCTTCATAGAAAAACTGAAACACTGGAGAGTAAAACTCTTCCATGTAGTCAGCTATAGGATCCCAGAATACATAATCAGCTTGATGGTTCTCGTAATTTTCTGGTTGTGCAAACTGATCTTCAACAACAGTGTACAGTTCCTCAATCGTGAAAGAGAAAGGAAGCAACACTCTCTCCTTGTGTTCTGCTATAGAAAGCTTCTGAAAATAATGATCATGATTATGAAAACTATATGCCTGAATTTGACCTTGTAAACCTTCAATGTCTTTCTCAATGTCTTTGGCAAATTCATCCAAAAATTTCATCTTATCCTCTGCCTTGCAGTCAAATGATTTTAGATAAGAAGACAAGGACAAAGAAAAACTTTCATCTATTTCTTCATTAATATGATCATCATTCCATTGTTTGAAACCTTGAATTGAAGGAGAGTTTGCCACCACATCTGATCTATCTATCCATTCCTCCAAAAACATAAGCCAAAAGTCTTCAAATGACTTAATGGATTTGGTAGGGAAGCTTTCAATCCACTGTTTACATTTCCCTTGAAATGAATCATAGAACAACATAATGCAAACATCCTCATGTTTAACTCTAAGAAGCTCTGTAAAATCACAAAAATCTGATATATGCTTCAAAGTTAAACTCAAATCTTCTCCATTGAATTTTGGACCATTCCTTAGAAAATACGCATCCTTGGGAAAATGATTTGGGAAACCATGAATTCCTGAAAAATCTATGCATGCATACCTTGAACTAAGAATGGTAGCATCTGGGTCCTTCATAACTCCAGTGGAATCACCATGAATCTATGAATTTTGAATTCTTCAACAATGGAGTCGCCAAGGTAGATTTGCAGCCTCAAAAAAAACCTTCTGAGCTCCTGCTACCTTCAGAAGTTCAGCTTCATGATTTCGGGAATGAATAATCTTCAGACTCCCGGCAGACGCACCAAAATGTTATCACCAAAATAGGACCCTGATAGGCTGCTGATCAGACTATCTCAGTGTAACTATTTCAAACCAATCTTTTAGCTAAGGCTTAGCCTCCTCAGCCTGAGAGGGCTCTCTCAAAGGGTTAATGATTTAGATTAAAGATATAAATAGATGGCTAACTCTATGGTTTGTAATTGTATATGTTTATAGGTTGAAAGATGAAGGTTGGCTACCATTGGGCTATGGAGTCAAAGTATGTTTCAGTACCACAACAAGATCAGCTTAACATGAAGTCAGGGCATTCAGCATTTGAATATTCAGAACACAACACACATATGGAACCACAGCTCATAAGTGCACACAGGAAGTCAGAGCACAATCAGTGAATTCTGAGAGATTGTACACCTATGCAACTGTAAACAAAACTAAGGAAAGGACAACACACATTCTGAATATAAGAAATCCTTCATGAATCCTGAGTAGTGAAGCCAAAGCATTCTACCTAGCATGGAAGTCAAGGCATTATAGAGTTCAAGTGTAGAAATGACAATACAAAACAGTGAAACATAGTAAGTTTATCCATGAAAGAAGTCAGAGCATCAGTGATGAATTCTGAGTATCATAAGTAAACACCACTGCAATGTAAGTATTGGAAGATGCCATCATAACAAGAACATACAAGAACTCTTCATGAATCTTGAGTTTTCTAAGTAGAAATCTGCATTAGGTTAAAAATATACACAGTCTGCACATAGAGCAGCAGCTGAGCCAAAAAGTCTCCAACCCCTTGCTAATTTGACCTCTTGCTCTATATAAAGCATTTAAAATTAGGATTCCATCATCCCTCATCAAGAGAATTCGAATTTTCCATCAGTGACACCTATTCTCACCATAAAACAAACCATTAAATGTATTTGACAACTAACTAGTAGTCCTAGAGACCTAATACAACTAGGAGTGTAACTCCTTATTATGACTAAAACAACCTTATCTAGGAATTAAAGACTCCTTTTGACACCTAACACTCCATGAAGTCGAATTTGATGGTGCTCATATCCTTCCAGCTAGCCCTTGATGACTCATCCTTTTGTTGTTCCTAGAAACTAGGAGGCTGTCCCTTGCTCTGTTTTGGCTGAAAAATAGGTCTTGGGACAGAGCTCATAACTTCTCGTAAAAATTGTATTTGGAAAAACTGAAAGAGGTTTTTGTGAATCCATCCATGCTGAACAAAAACCTCTTTTTTTTTTTTGAAACACTACTCCATCTGCCCAGAATCGATCCTTGAAGAAGACGTGTAAAACAAGAAATTTTGATTTTTTGAAAAACTGCACCTACAGCAGTTTTGTAGCGCAACTTTGGTAACCCTTTTCTCCCAGATCATAATGAATTTGAGGAAACTAAAGGAGGCTTTTTTGAATCAATCCATTCTGAACAAAAACCTCTCTTTTTTTTTTGAAAAATCGTTCCTACCACCCAAGACAAGTCTTTGAAAAACAGTTATCAAATAGGAGATGAAAAACTGCACCTACAACAGTTTCGTAGCGCAACTTTGGTCACCCTTTTCTCCCGGATCATAATCAATTCGAAGAAAGTGGAAGAGTTTTTTTCACTTTAGTATCTTAGGAATGAAAACCTCTTTCACTTTTCAGAGAGTAGTTTTCCACTGCTCAGAAACTCTTCTAGAAGTTGACTGGTAGAAACTAGGAGACAAAGTTCCTCTTTTCTAGAGTTTCTTTTTTATTCTTGTCTTCGACCTTCTGCTACTTGTTTTGCCCTTGCTGGATGTTTAAACCTTGTAAATACTCCCTTTCAGAAATCCTTCTTCACAAATATTTGCTTTTTGTCTCTCAAAAACCGGCCCATCAAGTCATAATATGCAGCTACAGCAGTTTCGTAGCGCGCTACGAAACTGCTGTGTAATTCTAAAAACACAGCTTGAGGCCAAAAATTCAACTCTTGATCTTTCCTTTGCTTGAAATGGCCTTTCCATATGTCCTAAATTTGTTCAAAACTGAATGCAAAGGCATCATTCTTCAAGGAAAAAATTTAAAAAGGTAAATCATCAAAATTTAAGGACTTAACCTTACTTGCTGCGTGATTTTCCTTAGTTAAGGAAACCTTTCCCGCTGTATCTTGCTTCCTTTATTGCAGGTGAAGTATTGAGCATGACAACTGACCACAGAGCCTCCATTTTTTGAAATGAGCTTCCTTGGTTGCATGTTTTCCTTGAGATTTTTCTTAGTTTGGCAATTTCAAAATTTTCCAAATTCAACTTTCTCTTCAACTCTTCAAAACTACATTCCTCTTGTTGAGAGATGACTGCCTTACCTCTGTCATTTTTATACAGTTGTGATGATGTTTCCTTATCCCTAGGGCTAAGTCCTATTTCAGCTCTTATGATATCTCCCTTTCTTTGGACATTTTCTCCTTTGAAATCACTTTAGATAAATCAACATGGAAGAAAATACCTTGCTTAATTGAGGAGCTTCCTCGCTTGAATTTGATGAAGATTTCTAATCTCTGATCACCATGGGCTTGTTTGCTCAAACTAAGAATTGTATCAAATGTACATTGCATGAACATGACCAAGATCAACATGAGTATGTCTAGGATCAATTAACTTTTACCTTACCCTTTTCCTTTGAAATTTTTCCAGTGATAACACTCAGCTTGATAAATTCATTTTTATGTACATAGGACAGACAATCATCTATGTACAGATTGATGATTCTGGTAGAGCCATCATCCCTTAGTTTGGATGATTATCTGTGCAGCAATGATGTACATTTGATGTCTTTATTTTCCTGAATATATCGCAGCCCAGATGGATGAAACTAGATCCAGGGTCTTCAAAACTCGTTCAATCTTCGCCCGAAAGTACAAGTCGATCCATGCGAAATGATGTTCTGATGTCAAACATGGAAGGACATCGCCTGATTAGCAGCCAATGATGTAAGTTGTTAACAGGCGCGAGAGGAATCACCGATGATGTGATGACCCCCAAGGTACTGTAGTACAATTCACATGGTGTGAGTATATGAGTCGATGTCAAACACCAAACAAAATCTTTTGATTGAAGGCCATTAATGTAAACCTATTGCCGGAAGTGAGAAACTTGCCATTGAGGCATGCAAGCTTCAAAGTACTGAAAGGGTTGTTCCTAGTTCGGCTTCTTGGATAATGAGTTGATGTTGACAAGAAGTGACCCATCGTAGGAGGGCATTGATGGATCCCACATCTACGACACGGAACGGAGCAAATGATTTTGTAGAGGTGAAAACGATCTGATGATACAAGGTTCAGGGTGGCGGTCATGAAAGAATGAAGCGTGAAGGTATTGCAACGGATGAGACACAAGTTGAGTAGGTGAATTCTCTGAGTCACTTCTCTTGAACATATCGACGACACTAAAATGGATTGGTAGCATTAACCCCAAAAGTGGATGGTACGGTGGACCAATGGTGATGTGACCGGTGAATGGAATAACCCAACCTGACTCAATCATGGTGATGAAGTGAAAGTGTCATTTTCAAGAGCAACCTACTACCAATAAAGTTTCTTCAAGTTTTCTTCCCAATTTTCCCCAGTCATTTTTGACCAGTACCTCTTTATTTTTTTTCAAGCTTGAGGAGGATAACATATTCTTGTTCTATTATTTTCCCTTCGGGCAAACTTGTCGCTATGTTTTATGAGCCTAGCAACAATGAAACTCGATCTTGTCTGAATGGACAAGTTTGTCACTATTGTTTTAACGAGTTTAACGACAAGGATAACTTGGTCCTTTTCAATTTTAGAGAGTCTGAAAAGAGACAGAAAGGAAACTCCAATATTCCTTTTTCGTAGTATAATCCATTAAGTCCGAAAAAAGTATAAAACAATGTAGAAGGGATGAATTTTTGATAGTTTTAACGAGCTGAACAAGACAAACGCTCGATCTTTTTGTGTAATAATCCCTCAGGTCCAAAAAGATTAAAATCTAGAGGAGGGATGGCACTTCCAATCACTTTAACGAGCTGGAGAGGCCAATTGCTCGGCAATATTTTCATATTTTACGAGTCAGATGAAAAGAGCTTAAAGGAGACTCGTTTTTGAGGAATGAGTGATATTTCGGGTAGCAGCTGGTTCCAGGTGAGGGTTGGAACTTTCCAATCATGGCAGTGTTAAGAAGATGGCTAACAGAATCACTTGTCGCAGCTGTTCCTCAAAAGGGGTAAACAATCAAATGGAGGCGTATGATTGGCTAAAACAAAGTGGAGGTGATAGTAAGAACACGACCAAGGCTCAAAAGCTAATGATAATGCATTCACAATGGTTATTTACCAGAGGTGGGTTCATTTTTTAATGAGCTTAAACTCTGGTGGAACATATGCTCATTGCTAGGTTTAATTTTTAACGAGCTTGAACTTCGCGTAAAATTGCTCGTGCCAGTCGTATAATAAGGATGTCTCATCGATAGGTTCATTTTTTAGGGAGCTTGCACCATTCGAAATTATGCTCTAACTCCTTTTATTATGTAAGCTAGGAACAACCAATCCTACGAGTTTAAAGGGTTAAGAATCTACAGACTAGGAAAATATATGGTCACTTTTCACTTTCACGCAAAAAGGTTTGCATGCCCCCAGGTATAGCGAAGTAGAGTTTCCTAGGTTACCCTTCAATTTGCAGTCAAAACATTTGTTCTATCAGGAAAGGCATACCTTCTGACAGAGGTATCTTATTCTGGTCTAATCCCATTTTCCTAAATGGACAGGTGTGTCAGACTAGTCATATATCCCCCACAGAAACCTACCCTATACCTAAAGTTTTTCTACAGAAGCAGACCAAGGTGCATGCCCCTGGGTTTCAGTCACAACCACTGAATCACTCGCGTTCATCAGGTGGAAGGACTGGAGATTGGTGAGACATTCCTTGCACAAAAAGACCTGTTGGGGATGGCATTTGACTATTAGCTATGTGTAAACCAGAAAATGAAAGCTGGTCTACGAGCTGGACCACTCTTCCTTCATGCAGAAAACACATCACTCAAAAGAGTGAGGAAACAATAGCTCCCATGCTATAACGTCCAAGGAGTAGAATGTAATCTAAAGGTTGAGTTTTACTATCTTCACCAAGCGAAGAGGAAGAAGGAGAGGGACAAACAAACGAAGTAGAAGGTTGGGGGCTAGCTCTCGTATCATCCAATTGCTGATTTGATTACTCAGGAATCACGCTACTTTGAACGACAGAGATCGACAAAAGCCATACCGACAGGCCAATTATCAGTCCTAGAAGGGACAATGTGGCCATACGAGGTGCACCAACATCTCCCCAAGAGGAGAAAGGACTAGGATTCCCCCCAAGGGGAAATCCTTGGTTGGTGGACTCCATTTTCTCAACCTAAGATCAACAAGGGAACAGTGATGTTATTCCGATTAAAATAAATTTTAGATGCTTTGACACAACTTGCTTTTTCAATTTTTAAGAGTCGAGAAAAAGCTAAAGATGAATCTAGTTGCCTTCGATTTTTAATGAGCCTGAAGTGACAAGTGCTCAGATGGACCTTTTCCTTTAAGGAGTCTAAAAAGGAATGAAAGAGACCACTATGGAAATCTAGACAGAGGGATTACCAAACCAATCGCAAAACTGCAGAACACTTTTTACGGTACGGCAGTCAATCTTCCAGAATGTTGTGGTTAGTGCATTGCGATCGATAGGGCGGCAGACACGGCTTCCTAAGGATAAAGGATGTAGCCTATTGTGGTCTCCCAATATATACTTGACGGTACGTGGGAGCACAAGTCCATACTGGCACTTGTTGTCTCAAAGAGGAGGAATCACCCAACCTACAATGAAAGCGACAGTTACCAGGATTTACGACACCGGAATACGTCTCTAGCCTAGACTTCTAGATGTTGTGCATTAGGTTCCAAAGCATTTTTATGTTCATTGAATTTATTTTATAGTTGATCTTTCTTAAGAAGTTTTCCTTTAAGGTTCACCACGTGATGTAGATATACAACTCCTAAATATGCAATCTAAGATGATAAACAGTCGTTTACTCTTCTTTTTGCAATGAAAATCCTAGCTACCAAGGAAAGCGAAACGAAATCCTTTCAACATAGAGCAGAGAGCACACACTAGATGCACTGTCCTAAATCAAAATCAACAAGCAGTCTAAATGCAAATGCAAATGCATGTATTTGTTTTCTGCTTTCTTAATGTGTGAATGACAAAAAGAATGCTAAGTACAAATATGAATTATATCTTCTTCCAAAGCGATAGTACTAATGATTTTCTTTTCAAAAAACAAAAAGGAGACAAGGCGACACTTTGCGATTTTGAATTGAAAACTACTTTTGACAGTTGAAATAATATTAATTCAGATCAAATACAAGATTAACAGTGTAATCGACCATCAAAAAGAGAGGGATTCTTTTCCTTGAGTGAAAAAGACACTTGCGACACTTTCAAATCAAAAGATGAAAGTTCGATTAAGCTACTATTTTGTAAATGAGAACTGTGAATGGTGAAAAATACATAAAAACATTCACAAATCTTTGTACAATGGAGGCTGGATGATGCAAAGGAAGGGGGTTTCAACAGTGGTCTACTGATCACAGACAGAAAAACTCCTTAATAAAGTTGAAGACAGTGAAGAAAAAACCAAAATCTGGAGGCAGAAACAATCTTATCTGATCATCGCACTTGTAACACAGGGAAACAGGGATGCATCTCACCTACTGCACATGGGAGGTGCGATGCATCCAGATTGCCAAGAAGATAGGGTGCAATGGTCCAGGGACGAGACATTAACTTGGTTTTTGGTCACAGTTTGCAGCTTAGTTTAGGGATTTAGGCCGAGCTAATGATAGTCAGTAAATACAAAGTGTAGGGGCTGATCTAATGAGGTTACTTGAGCTACCTCTAGGGCACTTAGGATGTTTGAAAGTCAATTGTTTAGTTCATAAACAGACCCGGATATTGACTGAAGCAGCGTTGATATACTTTGCACTTACATAGCAAATGCAGTTCGAAGGCTAGCTAGCTTAACTTCAGGCTCCATCTGTGGTTTATGAATCAAACAAATAGAGACAAGCAGACAAACTAATTTGTCCCTAGCAGAGTCGACATTTTATTACCGAGAAAACTAGTGTCTATTTAGAACTGCTAGTCCCACTAAGACGGGTAGCTATATTAGAAACAAACAAACTAAAGTTACTTGTATTTTCCTTTACGAGAGATAGATGAGAAAGAAGTAGAGAGTACCAACCTCAGTCTTTCACTTGGCTCCTTGCTTGTTTCCTTTCCCCTTTGACAGAATCTCGCCACTGCTTCCTTACTTGTCCCGCTTCAAAGAACACCTGTAGAATCACAGCGACATAATACCATCAAAGCATAGAGATATATCACTGTAAAAAATATAGGATCAGATATATATTGACCATACAAATGCATATATTAACACAATATTCAAAGATACACAAGAATATGGAGGAAAACTCAAATATATTTATTGATAAAAGTAGTAGAAGAGAGGATTACAACCACTTGGTCTGACCCAGCGCCATCCTCCCAGCTTGAAATCCCTCTTCACCTCATACAAAGAAAGATCACCCAACAATGTCTTCAAAGAGAAACCAACAGCACTTCTTTGCAAATTTCCAAATTCCAACCTTTGGATCTCTAGGATGAGGGATCCATATATAGATATTTGCAGGGGGGTGAGTCAGCTTCTTAGATTTTGATTAGTGTCATCTCTCTGATAGTTCTTGGTTCCACTTGGATATTTCATGATCTCTTACTCATCTTTGGGTGAATTCAGGGAGGCAAGTTTCAAATGAGTAGCTTCTAGAAGATTCCCAGGGTTTCCACCTAGCAAAATGCTTGTGCCATTTGTCTGCTCTCACTCATCGCACCCTACAGAAGGGCTTTCCAGTATGCATCGCACTTTTTTCATGTGGCAAGTGAGATGCATCACACCCTTAGCACTAGGTAGTCTGTATGGTCCTGCTTTGATCAGTTCTGAGTGGCTTTTCATGGAGAACTTCTGGGAGATGATGTAATCAGCTGACCTTGCTTCTTTAGGGTATGAAACAAAACTTTTAGGGACTAAGAAGCCCTTGGTTTATGGACATATGTGATTGGGGTTGCAGTGCCCAAATATGTCTATAACACAAAGGGATTGCCACCAAAAAGTGGAATTCAACACGAAATTCAGCTACAACAAGATTGTCCACTCCCAAATATCGGTATGTATTGAATGTTAATTCTGCAAAGTTTAGAAATTAAGAAACAAGTCTAGGAATTGTTAGATAAAGGTGTAATTCCTCCCTCTACTTCACCATGTGGTTCACCAATTGTTTTTGTACCCAAGAAAGATGGAACATGGCGCATGTGTGTATATTATCGAGCTTTGAATAAAATTATCATAAAGAATTGATAGCCACTTCCCATAATAGATGATTTTCTAGATTAGTTGAAGAATGCAAAATATTTCACTAAAATTAGACTTGAGAAGTGGATATCATCAAGTAAGAATAACTGAGGAGGATATTTGGAAGGTTGCTTTTAAAATGAAATAGGGATTGTTTGAGTGGCTGGTTATTCCCTTCAGTCTTTGCAATGCTCCAACTACATTCATGAGAGTTATGAATGATGTTTTAATATCCTTTCTTGATGAGTTTGTAATTGTCTATTTAGATGATATTTTGATATTCAACAAATTATGAGAAGAGCATGTCAAGCATGTGAGGAAAGTGTTGGATGTCTTGAAAAAGAATAGTTATTTCTGAAGATGTCTAAATGTGAATTTGGGAAAACATCCTTAGTGTATTTGGGCCACATAGTTGGAGGAGGCGAGCTGAAGATTGACCCCTCTAAAGTTTCCGTCATTGTGAATTGGCCAATACCCAAATCAGTCACAGAAGTAAGGAGTTTTCTGGGAGGAGCACAGTACTGGATGAAGTTCATTGCCAATTTCTCTTCCATAGCATCTCCAATACATGCTTTGACCAGTGTGAAAGTTTTCTTCCAGTGGGGAGGAAAACAACAAAAAGCATTTGATGCTTTAAAACAAAATATCAGTTCAACCCCATTTTTAACATTGCCAGATTTGAAAGAACCATTTGAAATACAAACAAATTCAAGTGACTATGCCATGGGTGGAGTTATTTTATAGAATGGTAAGCCCATTTCATTTCATTCTGAGATTTTTAGTGGTGTTGTTATTAACTATCCTACATATGATAAATAGATTTGTGCATTGGTGAAAAGTGTGAAGAAATGAAAGCATTACTTAATGGGAAAAGAAACCATTATTCACATCGATCATCAACCTTTGCAATATGTGTAATATCAAACAAAATTACAGAAATCAAGGCACTTTCATTGGATGGGATTCTTACAGCAATTCCACTTGGTAATCAGGTACAAGAAAGGTATTTATAGTATAGTTATTGATATGCTTTCTAGACCGGTTGTTAATGTAGCTATTTTACTCAAGAATCATTTTGTTTTGCCTGAAAGTTATGTTGAACAATACGCACATGATACTGAACTTCAAGAGGTATATTCAAACTTGAGTCAAGGCCACCAAGTTGAGGAATTGGACTACCATGTACATGATAATCTATTGTATCATTTGGGAAAAATTTGTGTTCAATAGGGAGAGAGAGTAAATGTCACAAGGGAAGCACACACTTATCTTATTGTTGGACATTTTGGTGTAAGTAAAATAGTGGAAAATATTCAGAGGTATTTTTACTAGCCTCGTATACTTGAAAGTGTGTCATGTTTTATCAAAGGTTGTTCATTGTGTGCAGTCAGTAAGCCTAGTAATAGGAAACTAGGATTGTACACACCACTTACAGTACCTTCATGTCCATGGGAGAGTGTTTCTATGGATTTTGTAGGAGGTCTTCCTTTATCAAGAAAAGGTCATGATTATTTATGCATAGTTGTGGATAGGTTTATCAAGATGTGCATGTTAATGCCTTGTAGAAAACAAATTACAATTGAAAAAACAACTCAACCTTTCTTTCAAAATGTATGGGTTCATTTTGGATTGCGTAGTTCTATTGTAAGTGATCGTGATTCCCAATTTGTTGGGAATTTTTGGTCAAATTTATGGAACTTGATGGACACCAAGTTGAAGAAAAGTACAACCTTCCATCCACATAGTGATGGTAAAACTAAAGTGGTTAACAGGATAGTTATTCCTTTTCTAAGAGGATATTGCAACAAACATCCTAAGTTGTGGGATGAACAGTTGCATTATATTCAACATGCTTACAATCGAGAAAAAAACTCTTCTACTCTAACTTAGCATTTTGAGGCATCTCTTGGTTATTTTCCTAAATCACCTTTGGATTTCATCTTTGAGAAAGATGTAGCTATATATGGACATAGCGACATAGATAGAGTAAAGAAATTCATTTAGCAAATTCAGTTGATTCACCAAATAGTTAAAGAACAACTAGAAAAGAGTCAAGGAAAGTATAAGGCAAGACATGATAAGCATCATGTGGATCATCAATTTCAAGTAGGTGATGAAGTTTGGCTTTACATTAGTAAGGATAGGCTTCAAGATGAAGGTAAAAAGTTGAAACCAATCCGTTGTGGTCCATTTAAAATTCTGGAAAAGATTGGTAATAATGATTTCAAGGTTGATTTGCCTTCATATATGAAAATTTATTCCATTGTTAATGTTGAAAATTTGAGATTGTATGAGCCTCCTATGATTTAAGATCAAGGATAAAGTGTACATATTCCATCAATTGAATATTTTTCTCCATAATTTCTTGATGAGCTTTAGCAAGACACCATACTTGACAAAAGAACGAGGTCATCAAAGAGGGGAAATGTTGATTATCTTCGAGTGGATCTCAAAGGTAAAAACACATCAAAGGCCAAATGGATTGAAGAGGGGAAGGTGAGGGAATAGTACTGTCATCTGTTCAAAAATTGAATATAATATTTTGGGGTCCAAAAGACTTCTAGTGCGGAGGAGTGATCAGGTGCTCAAGTTTATACTTAAAATTCAAAGTGTCAAAATTTTGTTAAACTCAGTTTCATATCTAAAAGTTTGTCATTCTGATTCCAATGGTGTGGACGACACTCAAATCCAAGCTTGTATGCAGAAGTTAGAGCAAGTCAAATTTCAAGTTTGACTTGTCCACATGGTAGGATTGGATCATGTGGCAAGGCCCTTCAGCGAATGAGGAGGCGCCAAGTGATAGGTCTCCATTGGCCCTCGCATATCACAAATCACAAGTCACAGGTGGAAAGGTGATACAAAATAGGCCCTGAGCAAAGAAGGGATGCGATGCAATAAATCACAATCGTAGATCGACAAGGGCAAGATAGTTACATTAATCGGCCCCTGACGAGCTTTGGTTGCGATGCGATTTCACAATCGCAAATCGCAATACAACTTGCAGAGGGAAGAGTCCCACATTTTATTATCATTGATTCACTGCCGATTGCAATGTGCGATGGGATCCCGGATGCGATAAGTTATGCATTCTGGTTAATAATCCTGTTGGATCTGCCAATATTGCAATCGCACAATCACCCATTTTGTTCACAAGACCACTAGGTTTTTATGCTGATTGCGATTTGCGATAAAATGGTGAACTGACAGATTAAGGCCCACCGCAAGGAGAAATTTTTACCTAGTTAGTGGATTTCAGGTCGAATTTGATGGTTAGTGGCCAAAAAAGGGGAGTTTGTTAAGTAAATTGTGGGAGAATTGGGAGAGGTCATAACTTCTTCAGTTCTTATCCAAATTCGGTGCAAAAATAGTCAATTATAACACTTTTGGCTATTCTGAACTCATTGAGATAGGTTTTAGAGGCATTTGAGCATTGAAAACAAACATTTGTTGTAATTTTGAGCATAATAGAGAGGCCTAAGCATCGGAACCTAGACCAAAGAGACGTAGCCCAAGAGGGGTGAACTCCTCATCAAATCTTTATGTTGTGTGTTGTATTTTGATATTCTTTGTTTTTATTTTTCTATTGTTCATCATATGTTTAATGCTAAATTCTTTACAACATTTACATAACAAACTGTCATGGGAATCAGTTAATTAAACAAAAATGGTGAATCCTTAAGCACTTGATAAGAAAATGATAAGAATATTGGGTTTTATTTTGAATGGGGAATTAGCCCAGCATTACTAATCTGCTCCATTTCAGATCAGGAATGTAGGGGATTAAACCTTCCTCCTAAATTCTGCAGCGGAATGTAAGACATTACACCCACTTCCTGAATTCTATAGAGGAATGTAAAATATTATGAGAAGAAAAATAGCGTTGAAGTCTCTCCGAACCCGTGAATATTATGAGAAGCCTATTGTTGGGCCATGAATACGACCACTTACTAACACTTATTTCATCCATTTTTATTCTTATTTATCATGTCATTTATTATAATTTATTATATAAATCCATTTTATAATGATTTATGCTCTTATGGATGAATATTATTTCTTTTCCTTTATTTCTAATAAATTGATGATTATGCATGATTTTATCAATGATAGTTTATTAATAAATTGATTGTAACATTACTCATCATTTTTAACCTCCAAGATAATTTCCAGATTGAAGATTTGATCATTAAATATTCCAACTCAGAAATTCGCTGGAATAAGAAGTGACAGTTTTGCGGTTGAGATTCTGGGCAAATGAAGAAGAATTTGGAAAATCTAGAACATGGGTTTTGTCCAGAATGGACCAAATTAACGTTATTGAATAATGGTTTGCCCAAATTCGGCTTGTATTGAGAGAAACGTAGGGTTCTTTGAGCACGATTCTCTCAGATTTGTTGTGTGGTTGTTTTCCAAATCTCAGCTGCAAAGCCAAATTCGCCTTGCTCTTGTTGAAAGATGGATGGAAATATATTTTCTTGTTGATCAATTGGTTAGAAACAATCCAATATTGTTATGAGAGATCATATTTACTATTTGATTTCTCCTCTTTATGATTATAAAAGGAGAGTATGTATTATGTATTGGAGGAGGATGGCTGAGAGAATGCAGAATTGGGAATGATGGATTCAGAATTATGATTTGAGAATTAGAGATTCAGAATTAAGGATTCATGATTCATGATAGGATAGGAGGAAAAAGGGATTGTTGCATGTTGTAATTCTCAAGGCTTTTGCTATTGTAATGCCAACCAAGTTTAATGATTAATATATGATTTGGGAGTTGCTGTTCATTCTTCTCATCTGAAGTAGCCCAACAGCAACTGATGGCAGCTAAGGGCCCAGCCTCTGGTGGAGTACGCTACTGCTGTTGTATTATATCTTTACGATTTATGCTGTGTGATGGTTTGATTTAATTCTTCTTCCTTTGAATCGCATTGCTTCACAGTTTCATGTTTTTACAGTGTGTTGTTATAGTATTTTATGAAATTGTTTTATTGCACAAGTTGTGATTGAATCACGTGGTTGTTCTTTTCCATCATAACAGAGAATATTATCCTTTTCAACTTATATTGTTATGTTGTTCATTTCAAATATAAAGCTTCGCTGTTCATTTCAGACTTTGATGTTCATTACAGATTGTTGTTAATTTAGCTTTGCTATTGTTCATTTCCATTAATTTAGTGTTGTTGTTCATTTCCGGTAAATTAGCTTTGTTGTTCAAATAGACTTTGTTGTTATCTCTTTCACACAAGGATTTGTTTTTTCCTTTTAAATGTTATTGCAGCAAGCGTGTTTATTCCATTTCTGTTAGCAACATTATTGATTTATCATTTTCAATTTATTGCTTTAGTATGGATTGTAAGATCAACAATTGTAAAGGACATTGGCTATTCCTGCCTAAGTTCTTACATTATGGATCTTGTTTATGTTTGATTTCATTCGCATCAGTTTACAAGGAATAAGTTATTGCTACTGTATCCTTGACTGATAAATTGTTGTAGTTTTCTGAGTGAATGATTTAAGTTTCAGAGTGTTAAGTTTCTTTTAATTGTAAGTAGATTTTATTTCAAGCATTCATTTACTTTGGATTTTAAGCACTATACTGCAAAACATTACTCTTGAGTAAATAGACACCTGAGACTGAGTACACTCTTGAGATAAAAATTCACCCCTAGGTTGACAATTAATGTGAAGATAATTAGGAGTTAAAAAGACACCTTTTTATCGCTCAACACCTATAGCCTCAAAATCTCTCTAAACCTGGGAATATTGTGAGCATCGAACTCTCTCTAAACCCAAGAAAGAAGAAGAGTAGCGTGTAAGTTAAATTTTAAGAGGTCGATTTTAGATTTTAGAGCAATAGAACATTAGATTTTAGTAGTTTGTTTATTTTTATGGTTAGGTTTTCTTTTTATTTGAGCAAAAGAAAGTCACTTGACATGGAGTTTATATTTAATGATGTTGAAGCCTTACAAAGTGATAATTTTGGTTGGATGGCATTTAAAAAAAAATTATAGAATATTTTCCTTGTACAAGTATGTTTATTTTTAATGATGTTGAAGGCCTATGAAGTGATGACTTTGGTTGGATGGCATTAAAAAAAATCATAGAATATTTTCCTTGTAAATTACGTTCATATGAAGAGAAAGGCAACATGAGGTTTACAAGTAAAGGGAATATCTAATAATTTTTTGAGGTCGAAAATATCTTCAAAGCTATGAATAATATTATCAATAGTTTCAAGTGATTGTAGATAGTCCATTATTTTTTGGGAACTTCACTTAGAGCTCAAAAATACCATATTAGAAGCTAGACATAGTTTAGTTTAAATTAGTCACTTTTAGTTGTACTACTTATTAGCTAGTCATATATTTTAACCCAAGACTAAATTCATTTCTGTTAGTTTTTTTTTATTTGGGTCACTTAAGATTGCTCATTTTTGGTAGTATTTCACCTGAAAATGATGCGGTGACTAACGTTTTTAGTCACCTAGTCTCTAATTTCTCATTTTCTACTAATGATAGTTGCTCTCCATTGGATACATTCTATGATTTTTCAGTTTCCTCAACAAGTTTGCAAGATTAAATTTGTTCGTGTGGATGTGATTCATGGAGTTTTTTTTCTTTTATCGTTTCTAGGAAGGCATATAATTTCTAAGCTACTACCAAGATTTCTTCTTCTTGAGAAGCAGAGATCCTAACCACTGCTAGGATTTGAGAGATTTCTTCCAAACTCTTGATCTTCCTTAAATATTGCTTTGCTAGTTCCTAATCCTTGTCCTACACATAGGTTAGTGTATGGAGTTCTTATTAAAAATATTTAAAAAATAAGAAGGAAACACACTTAAAACAAATGAAATCAAACCAATCATGTACTCAAAGCGCCACCATGCTACTAAGACCTTGTTGTCATCAAGTTATCTGTTCACACAAGTTATACTTCTCTTCTTTTCATGAATTGATGCATGAGTCCCCGACATATAACAATACTTAGCCAAACTGATGCCAGGGTTACCCAACATATACCCACAGTATGCATATTAAAAATGCATCCACAACTGCCCAGGTATTTAACTCTGAAATGGAGTCAAATATTCCACCATTTAATGGTTATGGCCTTTTTATAAGTTTCTTTTATCGCATTCGAACATCGCAAGTTCCACGGTATTAACACTTGTGTGCTGAATCACCCCTTTTCCTCCGACATGTGACTACACAATCGCTATCGAAAACATTATTAGTTCCTTTTTCACAAAACCCTCGGAACCATATCAACTATCACGCACAACAATACACAGGAATACAAAGGAAATTCCCCTCCGAACAGTATACACAGACTTCAAATACTATAGACCTGTGATAATGATTATCGTCGGGTTCGGTCTCTACTTACTCCACACTTCCACTGTGCTGAACTCTGATGGGTCCAACCTCTGATATTCCGATAATCACTATCGGCTATAACTTCTTCACCCGCTCCTAACTTCTTCCACTGCAAACCTCTGATTGCACGATTGTTAATTGGTCTATTAGCGATATCGCCACCTCGCTCGTCGGAGTTCACTATTTCGGTTGTCGTCGTCCCTTGGCACCTGTAAAATGCGATTGTGACTTTCAATTGTGGCCGCTGATCTTTGAAGATCCAATGGTTGTTGAGCATCAATTCTTTACTTCTTCGTTCGTCCCTTTACTTAGAATTTACACCATTTTCAATGGTTTCTGTGGCTCTTTTGGGTTCTTCAGAGGTTCTTCCTCCTTCGCTATTTCGCTTGTGACTCTTCCTTCTGAGATTCACTTTTCATGCACCTCTACTTCAAATCAACTCTTGATCTTTCAAGTGGATCAATAAGATTTCTTCAATCGCTCTTATTCTTTGCGCGTCCTTCAAACTTGCCTTTTGCTTCCACTGTTCAGCTTTCTTTGAGCTAGACTCCTTAGCGAATTCTTGCTTCACAACTCATCTCCAAAGCAAACTCTACCTTTCACTTGGATTCAATGATACCTATATGGTTCCTCTGAATCATTTTTCTCCTCCACGTGTTCTGCAGAACTTTGTCTGCAACCCCCTGCTATAGAACCTGCGAGTTCACCATATTCAATCATAAAACATTTAATTCACACACTCTGACATAGTCAGGAATCGAATTTCTCCTCTGTGTATAAACATAAAAATAATTGATTACATCTGAGACTCTTGGTATGTCCCACACGCATAGGTATGATTCTACTATTAGTGGCATCCTTTCCTCTACTCTACCCGTAGGCTTACATTTAAGCCCAGAATGGTTTGGTTGAACTATTCCTACGTTGACTCCTAAATCTAGTGAACTAACTCCTAGATACACTATGTCCACTTCTACTCTAATTAATTCCTAAAATCCCTCTCTTGTTCCTTGAATCATGGAACTGTTTAAGAGTCCTAATTGACTTTAGAATCTTTTTTCATTATTCCCACTCATGTTCTCATTTATTTGAGAGCATTTACATATTCTCCCATTATCTAATTAAATCACTTAAAAGCCTAAATATTACATTGACTTGAGACCTAGGAAACTAATTTCCCTAAAACACATGACCCCCTATGTATACTAATTACAATTATTTTCTCTTGAGTTGAATGCTCCCGCATCAGACTCCCAAAGTAGAAAATATTCATGATCTCCTGATCATGTGCCTTCTAATCTTTGCCTTCCTGGATCCCACACTTTAGTTTGTAGTGGTCTAAACGCTCTGTACCTTTGCTGTTGTTGTATGTCTATTGTCTTTTACTCCATGTTCTTCTTCTTGTCAATCAGCTTCAAACTCTGATTGATCATCCTTCCTGCTGCTACCATTTTCCTCCATTTGAACTATGGCATCATCAATTTCCACATTTCTTCAATTTCCTTTTCCAGCACATCTTTGGATTGGTCTTTACATTTCCACTTACTTCTGCCTCTTTCTCTTTCTTCCAGGTTGTTGCTATTGCCTTCTACGCTAGCTTTGCTTGTTGTCATTGTAGACATTGCTGTAGACTTTGCCTCCACTTTTGCTGTAGACATTGCCTCCTCTTTTGCTATGTTGACTCCTATGACAACTCCTGCTTGGCTTGCTGCTATTTTTTTTGCCTCCCTACCTTCCTTACCCTCTTTCATGATTAAATCATGACTGTCCAACACTCTCTCCAACATTTTAACATTTCTATTCCATGGATTGAATTCTTCCATAGAATTTCCTTCTTTTATCTTTAAGTGGCTTAGCTATGCCAAATATCCTCCAGCATTTGCAACAAAACCTGCACTCACAAAACACTTGTTAGAATTAAAAACACAAGGCTGTTGTGCCTTGTTTTCCTTTGGCAACAATTCAGTTTGCTGCACTGTTTCTTTCTCCTTTGTCAGCACATCAGTATGTTGATTTGAACTCTCAAACGAATTCATGAGACTGTCCATTAGTCTCTCTTCCATACCATCTTCTTCAATGATGTCTCTTTGCTTTTGTCCACTATAGTGAACTCCTTTTTCTGTAATCATACTATCATATTCTGAATTCTCCAACAAATATTCCAGCAATGCAATTTCTCTGTGAAACTTTGCCAGTATTTCATCATCACTTATGTTTCTTGCATTTACACACAATTATTAGTTTGGGAATCATAAGGTTCAAAAGTCTCAATTGTTTCTTCACATATCATCTCTTCAAACTAAACTTCATCTCCTTCTTCCACAAGAACTTGTTCCTGTGTTATCACATCTTCACACATCCATGCATTGTTAAGTTCCTTCTGCTACAATAAATCACTGTTTCTCACATTTAAGAGACATTCTTCATCCTCCTTTATTTCAGAGTTTTTATCTTCTAAAAGATACTTCTCCATACTTCTGACAGCTTCTAAAGATTTCTCATCCTCTGTAAAACATTCTTTTGTTAGTGTTCTTTCTCTCTTTGCTGAGTCTTTCCCATATACTTCCTCTTCCTTAACATCTTTCAGTAGATGTTCTTCTTCTTCACTGACTGTCTCAACAATTTCCATGGCTATTTCAATTGTGCCTATCATCATGGTGAATTGATGATCCTTTACTATGTTTTCATCTAACATAGTCTCTTCTCCAAGCTTGCCCTCAATCTCTTGCTGTTTATCTTCCCCAAGAGCTATCCTTGTCTCATTATCTTCATTAACATTCTCCTGCATTTTTTTTCATCAATAACATTAATCAAAATCATTTGATTACCTTTCTGAGACAATATTTCTTCATTCTTCATCAGAATAAGATTTTGATTCCTCATCTCCATGGCATCTTCTATAGACTCATCCATAGACCTTTTCTTTTGTATGTATTCAAATTTCTCCTTTTCTGAGAAGTTTTCTTTGTCACCTTTTGCTTCTAGATCTTCATCACCTCTGAAGATATATTCAAAAGTCAGCCTTCCTCCAGCAATATCTGCCATCATACACAAACTATCAGTGTTAAAATTATAAGACCCTATGGTCTCACTTGATGGTTTAGCCATCATATCTCCTTGTTGTTCTAAATCATTCATATGATTCAGAAATTCTTTGATAGTCTCTTCTTCAATCTCCTCAAGCCCTTCACTTGGTTTCTTGACATATTTCTCCAGTTGTATATGAGATCTATCTATCTCATAATTTTCCAGAATAGAATTTAGATTCTGCTGGTCTTCTTCCTTCTTCATGACAATATCAACCAATTGTCCTTCTTTACATGTTTCACCTACATACATACATAAATTTTTAGTTTTAAATCCATGTGACCCTTTGGCCTCACTTGAAGTTTCAATCTTCAAGTCTTCATCTTCAGTCTCTCCCAGAATTTTTCCTTGTTCTGGTTCACAAATCTACTCTTCCATTTCCATTTCTAACTTAGCTTCCTTGAGTTTTTCCCTCAGCCACTTCACTTGAATTTGTTGTAGCCTTCTCCATATTTCTTGCCACTTCACTGGCTTCTTCCTCAAGATCCAACCTAGTCTTTGACTTTCCTCAACCATTCTTCTTAATGCATAGAGTTGTTCTTTTACTTCAACAACCTCTTTGCCAATTTCTTCTTGACTTATCCTTTTACCATTTGCCTTGGCATCCTCTTTCCTCATATTTCTTCTTTTGTGGCTTCTTTCTGAACCTCTACTATGACTATCAGTAGTCATCTTCTTATCCTCTATCTTCATGAGCTCCTCACTTATCTACAACAAGCCTCTGCTACAGCTAGTCCTCCTGGCTACAAACTTACCTCACTAAGCTCTCCTCATTCAGTGTTTTGGTAAGAATGGTCCTCTATCTGGAACCTCTTCTTGAGCAACACCTATGCTCCTTCTAAGCTTCTACAATTTCTCATTCTCTCTTGAGAACACTTTAGCTATCCTCTTTGTCCATCTCTTGTTGGATTCTTTAGGTTCACTGCCAGTTCTCCTTCAGAGTATTCTCCTTACTCTACCTTCAAGAATGCATCTAGTTCTCCTCTCACAACTTCTCTTGATGTCCTTTGTTGAGATATTTTTATCTGCAACAAACAATCTTCAATTCAACTTTGAGATAAAAACATACTGTCTTACCTTCAAGATCTATGCATGATCTTGCTTCACCATTCTTCTGCACTTTGAATGGCTTGTCTTCTGTTTGGTCTCCAAGTCCTTTCCTTCAGAACTTACATTAAGAAATCTTGATTTTTCTTTCCTTCAAGGAATCTTGTGTTCCTGTTTACTCCAAGCCTCTGCTGGAACTGTTGCAATCTTCCAAGAACTTCAAAGTTCCTTTATAGTCTTCTTGCTGTAGTCTTATGCACATTACCTATTCTGTGTGAAAACTCCTTCCTCGCTCTAATTATAATTCTACTCTGATTATAATTCCTACTCTGATTATAATTCTTTTGGTCTGATACCACTAATGATGCATGAGTCCCCGGCATATAACCATACTTAGGCAAACTGATACCAGGGTTACCCAGCATATACGCACAGTATGCATATTAAAAATGCATCCACAACTACCGAGGTATTTAACTATGAAATGGAGTCAAATCTTCCACCATTTAATGGTTACGGCCTTTTTATAAGTTCCTTTTATCACATTTGGACATCGCGAGTTCCATAGTCTTACCACTTGTGTGTCGTATCACCCCTTTTCCTCCGACATGTGACTACATAATCTCTATCGGAAGCATTATTAGCACTTTTTTCACAGAACCCTCGAAACCATATCAACTATCATGCACGATAATACATGGGAATACAAAGGAAATTCCCTTCTGAACAATATACACAGACTTCAAATACTATAGACCAACGACTATGATTATGGTCAGGTCCGGCCTCTACTTACTCCACACTTCCGTTGCGCCAAACTCTAATGGGTCTGAGCTCCGATATTATGATAATCACTATCGGCTATCGCTTCTTCACTGATTCCTAACTTCTTTCGTTGTGAACCTTCGATTGCGTAATTGTCGATCAGTCTATCGGTGATATCACCACACCGCTTATCGGAGTTCGTTATTTTGGTTGTCCCATTCCCTTGGCACCTCCGAAATGCAATTGAAACTTTCAATCGTGGCCATTGATCTTTGAAGATCCAACGGCTACTGAGCATCAATTCTTTACTTCTCCTCTCGTACCTTTACTTAGAATTTATGCCATTTTCAATGGTTTCTGCAGCTCTTTTGGGTTCCTCAGAGGTTCTTCCTCCTTCGCTATTTCGCTGTGAGTCTTCCTTCTGAGCTTCACTTTGCATGCACCTCTACTTCAAAGCAAAGATTGATATTTCAAGTGGATCAATATGATTTCTCTGAATTGCTCTTCTTCTCTACGCATCCTTCAAACTCTGCCATCTGCTTCCACTATTTAGCTTTCTCTGAGGTGGACTCCTTAGCAAATTCTTGCTTCACAACTCCTCTCCAAAGAAAACTCTGTATTTCACTTGGATTCAATGATCCCTATATGATTCCTCTGAATCATTTTACTCCTCCACGTGTTCTGCAGAACTCTGTCTGCAACCTCCTGCTACAAAACATGCGAGTTCACCATAATCAATCATAAAACATTCTATTCACACACTTTGACACAGTCAAGAATCAAAATTTTCCTTTGTGTATAAATATAAAAATAATTGATTACATCTAAGACTCTTGGTCTCTCCCACACGCACAGGCCTGATTCTACTATTAGTGGCCTCCTTTCCTCTACTCTACCTGTAGGCTTACATTTAAGCCCAAAATGGTTCAGTTGAACTATTCCTGGGTTGACTCCTAAATCTAGTGAACTGACTCCTAGATACACTATGTCCACTTATACTCTAATTAATTCCTAAAAGCCCTCTCTTGTTCCTTGAATCATGGAACTGTTTAAGAGTCCTAATTGACTTTAGACTCTTTTGTCATTATTCCCACTCATGTTCTCATTTATTTGAAAGCATTTACATATTCTCCCATTATCTAATTAAATCACTTAAAATCCTAAATATTACATTGACTTGAGACTTAGGAAACTAATTGCCCTAAAACACGTGACCCCCTATGTCTACTAATTACAATGATTTTCGCTTGGCTTGAATGCTCCTGCATCATGAATCAATCTAAAGGAAAACACACTTGCCAAGAAAAATAAGGAAACAACAAGGATTTAAAGCAACCCCACCAAAGTGGATGTGCAGGTTCTTACCTCTCATCTTACCATTTTTTCTCTGTCCCCAAGTTGTCCCTGTAACTAAAATCATGAAGAAAACTTATGAAAACAACTATGCTCTAATCGCTTTAGCACCTCTCCGAAAACAATGCCAAAAATGTTGGTTTAATTATATGTATTCTAATTCCAACCTTTAATTATCAAATTTGGGATCGCAAGACTTAGAGATTCGATCACATTAAATGCAGGATTAGAGGTTATTATAACCTATGCTAATAACTAACACTAGAATTAACTAATCACTAAGGATTATTACTTGTCACTGGACTATGGGATTCTAATGCTTATTGGGTTCCGAACCACAATCTTTCATTACTGACAGACAACGTTCATGTGGTTTTGTTTATGTAACTTATTAGGTCTTGATACTCAGTGGTTCTAGTCCTATATTGTTGCATATAAAAAATCATTAAACATGTTGTATAAATGTAAATTGTAGAAATGTAAATGATGACAACTATAAGAAAACGTGTGTGAGGCAAGTAAAGAAGACAAGGAAATAAAGTACAAGAAACACATTAATAAAATATCGAAAATAACTATTAAACAGGCTTAGAGTCATAATGATATATTTTAGGTTCTTATTTGTTGTATGACTCATTTACCAAGTGACTTCAAAGCTCTTCATCAATTAAAGAATCCTAAACTGCAAACCACAAATTATTTAGTATTCATATGTAGAATTTGGTTTCTGGTACCGAATTAAGTACTGAAAATATGGAAATTGAAATTCTAAACATTGGTACTGAACTGTGTATTGAAATTATGTAAATTAAAATTCAGGGTACCAAAACATGTTAAGAAACCAATTTTAAGTTTGCTTGACTCTTAAGGCCAAGAAAAATCAATTTGAATTTAATCATAACATGTTCTATTAACAAAACTGAAAATAAAAAAGGTGAATTTTAGCAAAATACTAGATGAAACATGAATCTAATGAAAAAATAAAACTAAATATTAAACAAAATATGTAATCAAGAAAACTAAAAAAAATTGAATACTATTGTAGGAATAGAAAAAACTACAACATTACCTGAGTCGAGGAGATCTTCCTAACCTGGAAACATGCCTAGAGACTTAGATCATAATAATGAACAGAGCTTCAACAATTAAATATTCATTATGTTATCGGGAAAACTAGTGTCTATGTAGAGCTGCTAGTCCCACTAAGGCTGGTAGCTACCTTAGAAACAAACAAACTAAAAACTACTTTCGTTTTCCTTTATGAGAAATAGATAAGAGAAGAATAAGGAGACCAACCTCTGTCTTGCGCTTGGTTCCTTGCTCGATTCCTCTCTCTTCTGGTAGGTCTTTGCCACTCCTTTCCTTGTCTACCCAGCTTCAAAGAGTACCTGTAGAATCAAAGCAGCATAACACTATCCAAGAACATAGATCTATTATCATAAACAATATAGGACCAGATGTATATTGACCACACAAATGCATAAATCATCAATCATACGAGAATGTGGAGGAAAACTTGAATAGCTTTATTGATAATCAAGAAAGAGCAAAGAGGATTACAACCAATTGTTCTAACCCAGCATCATCCTCTCAGCAAGAAAGCCCTTCTTCACCTCATGAAAAGCTTAGATCACCCAACACTATGATATTGCACCAAGAAACCAGCAACACTTCCTTACAAGATACAAAATTCCAGCCTCTGGATCTCTGGGATGAGGGATCCATATATAGATGTTTGCAAGGGGAATGAGTCAACTTTTGAGATTTGATTAGTGTCCTCTCTCTGATAGTTCTTGATTCCACTTGGAGATTGATGATCTCTTACTCATCCCTGGTCGAATGCAGAGAGACAAGTGTCACAGGAGAAGTTTCTGGAAGATTCCATGCTTCTCCACCTTGCGGATTGACCCTGCCATTTGTCCACTCTCGCCCATCGCACCCCATAGAAGGGTTTTTCAACATGCATCGCACCTACTGTGTGTATTTAGGTGGGATCCAACACACTTTGACCATGGAGCAGGTGAAATGGTCCAGTTTTGACCAGTTCTGAGTAGTTTTTCATGGAGAACTTCTGGGAGATGTTGTTATCAGTTGACCTTGTCCTTTTAGGGGTTGGAAAAACACCTTTAGGGACTTAGAAGCCCTTAGTTTATGGAAATTTATGATTGGGGTTGCAGTGCCCAAAAATGTCTATAACAGTTGCCCCCTAAAGCATGAGGTCGTTAATCTTTTGATGTCGGGTGAAATGCTTTATCATGAGGATCCGAAGTTTTTTCAAGCTGGAAGGTGACCTGTAATAAGATACAATACAATACATTATCTTCATAATATTTTCATGATCTAGCTGAGGCGGGCATTCCCATGCTCAGCTTTATAAATTCATTTTCATGTACATAGGACAGACAATCGTCTGAGTGTAGACTGATGATTCTGGTAGAGCCATCATCCCTTAGATTGGATGATTATCTGTGTAGCAATGATGTACATTTGATGTCTTTATTTTCCTGAATATATATCGTAGCCAGGATGGATGAAACTAGATCCGAGGTCTTCAATCTCGTTCGATCTTCACTCAAAGTACAAGTCAATCCATGTGAGAGATGTTCTGGAGTCGAACATGGAAAGACATCGCCTGATTACCAGCCAATGATGTAAGCTGTTAATAGGCATGAGAGGAATCACCGATAATGATGATGACCCTCAAGGTACTACAGTACAATTCATGTGGTGTGAATAAGGGACTTGGCGTCGAACACCACGCAAAATATTTCGGTCGAAGGCCATTGATGTAAACCTGTCGCCGGAAGTGAGAAACTTGCCATTGAGGCATGCAAGCTTCAAAGTACTAAAAGGGTTGTTCCTAGACCAACTTCTTGGATAATGAGCTGACGTCGACAAGAAGTGATCCGTCATAGGAGGGCCTTAGTGAATCCCACATCAATGACACGGAATGGAGCAAATGATGAAAACGATCTGGTGATATAAGGTTCAGGGTGGCGGTCATGAAAGAATGGAGTGTAAATGTGTTGCAGTGGGTGAGACACAGGTGAATTCTCTAAGCGACTTCTCTTGAACATATTAGCGACACTGACATGATGGATTGGCAGCATTAACCCCAAATGTGGATGGTGTGATGGAACCATGGTGATGTGACCAGTGAATGGAACAACCCAACCCAACTCAAATGCGGAGTGAAAGTGTCATGTTCAAGAGCGACTTGCTACCAACAAAGTTTCTTCAAGTTTTCTTCCCAATTTTTCCACAGTCATTGCTAACCAGTACCTCTTTATTTTTGTCAAGCTTGAGGAGGATAACATATGCTTTTTCTATAATTTTCCCTTCGGGCAAACCCATCGCTATGTTTTAACGAGCCTAGCGATAGTGAAACTCGTTCTTGTCTGTTATGGACAAGTTTGTCGCTATTCGGTTTTAACGAGTTTAACAACAAGGATAACTCGGTCCTTTTCAATTTTAGAGAGTCTGAAAAGGGACGTAAAGGAAACTCCAAAAATCCTTTTTCGTCATCTAATCCCTTAAGTCCAAAAAAGTATAAAATAATACAAAAGGGATGAATTTTCGGTAATTTTAATGAGCCGAACAAAACAAGCGCTGGATCTTTTTGTGTAATAATCCCTCAAGTCCAAAAAGATTAAAATCTAAAGGAGGGATAGCACTTCCTGTCCCTTTAACGAGCTGGAGAGGCCAATGGCTCGGCAATATTTTCATATTTTACGAGTCAGTTGAAAAGAGCTTAAAGGAGACTCGTTTTTTGAGGAACGAGTGATAGATTCAGGTAGCAGCTGATTCCAGGTAAGGTTTGGAATCTTCCAATCACAACAGTGTTACAAGGATAGCTAACATGATCACTCTTCGCAGCTATTCCTCAAAAGGGTAGACAATCAAGTGGAGGTGAATGATCGACCAATACAGAGTGGAGGTGATGATGAGAACATGACCAAGGATTCAAATGCTGAAGTAATACATTCACGATGGTTATTTATCAGGAATTGGTTCATTTTTTAATGAGCTTAAACGCTGGGGGAAACACTTGCTCATTGCTTATGTTTATTTTTTAACGATCTTGAATTCAGCGTTAAAACTGCTCAATATAATGGTCATTGATTTTCTTGGTTTTACCATGCTCCTTCAAAGGTTGTACTGCCTGTTCAATTGCTTCATCAAACTAGTTAGAAATGAACAATATATGTTTGAAAAATGAGTTAAGACACTAATATTTTACTCGAATTACGTAAAAAGTAATTTAAAAGTGCTTTTACCCCTCATTTTACCATTTCATTTTAACTTTGGTTTGTTGGAGCTTTGGAGGTGCTTTCCCCCTTGATTTTTACCAGCTGATTTCGGGAGATTCTGTGGACAATTTTCGGTGTCATCTGGACCAGGTAGGAGCTAAACTTGAGCTCTTTCATTTCATCCTTTCCATTTTTCACTCTGAGCCTGATTTCTAGTTTCTATGAGCCTCAATGGTTTGAAAAACTCGCCCTGGCTCCATCACACCCTTTCTATATCGAAAGGTGCGTTGCATGTTGGCCTACCCACTGGACAGTGTTGTTGGGAAAAGTATCCAATTCGGAATGCCCCTATCCCACTCTAAGGTGTAATAGTGCCTTAGCAACAAACAAGGAAACTTATTTGAGTATTCTTCTTTATGGAATGTAAATGAGGAAGAAGGATCTAACTAACCTGTGTCTTCCGTTAGTTTGTCGATCCAAATCACTCCTCTCTTCAGTAACTCCAAGCTTCTTGCTCCTTCACTGGCCCAGCTTCACCGAATTCCTGCAAGATGACAAGAGAGAAAAACTACACAAAGATACAGATATACATTCATAAAAAGCTCAAGATCAGATTAAGCTAAACATGTAAGCATAACAAAACATCATTGGTACACAGCATGTAGGAGAAACTCAAATAGTTTATTGATAGAATAAGAAAAGTCCAAGAGGAGATACAATCAAGTGAGTTCCGATCCAGCATCTACCTCCCAGCAAAGGAATCCCTTCCTCTCCTCCAACAAAGCATAAATCACCCAATGTACTAATCTCAATCTCAAACCAACAACAATTCTCTGCAAAGTACAAAATTCCAGCCTCCTTGAACCTCTGGGTGAGAGATCCATATATAGATGTAAGCAGAGAGGATGAGTCAGCTTATGTTTTGACTTGTGGCTTCTCTCTGTCAGTTCTTGCTTCCACTTGGAGGTTGAGAACCTCTTACTCATCACTAGTCGAATTCATTGAGGCAAGTGTCATTGGAGAAGATTCTGGAAGCTTCCAGGGTCTTTCCACCTCGTTGAATGAGCTTGCCATTTGTCATTTCCCGCTCAGCGCACCCTGGTAGTGCTTCCACCTGCGTTGCAGTGAACCTAGCCAGTGTAGACTCTGCATTTCAAAGCAGGCAGCTAGTGGAGCCTCTGAATTGATCCTGAATTGACTATTTCTGAGTGGTTTTTGGTGGAGAACTTCTGGGAGAAGCTGTCATTGGTTGACCTTGATCCCTTTAGGAGTTGTAACAACATCTTTAGGGACTTTGGATCCCTTGAATTATGGACATTTCATGCTTATAGCTGTAAGGCACAAAAATGTCTATAACAGTTGCCCCCTAAAGTATGAGGCCGCTTATCGGGTGAAATGCTTTATTAGGAGGATCTGAAGTTCATTCAATGCTGGGAGGAGACCTGTAATAAGATACAATACAATACATTATTTTTCATACTGTTTTCATGATCTAGCTGAGGCGGGCATTCCCATGCTCAGCTTTATAAATTCATTTTTATGTACATAGGACAGACCATTGTCTGATGATAGACTGATGATCCTGCTGAAATCATCATCCTTTGGTAGGATGATTGTCTGTGCTGCAATGCTGTACATGTCAATGTCTTTATTTTTCCTGAATATATATCGCAGCCCGGATGGATGAAACTAGATCCGGGGTCTTCAAACTCGTTCGATCTTCACTCTAAGTACAAGTCGATCCATGTGAGAAATGTTCTGAAGTCGAACATGGAAAGACATCGCTTGATTACCGGTCAATGATGTAAACAGTTAACAAGCGCGAGAGGAATCACCGATAATGATAATGACCCTCAAGGTACTGCAGTACAATTCACGTGGTGTGAATAAAGGACTTGGCGTCGAACACCACGCAAAATCTTTCGGTCGAAGGTCATTGATGTATACATGTCGCCGGAAGTGAGAAACTTGCCATTGAGGCATGCAAGCTTCAAAGTACTGAAGGGGTTGTTCCTAGATCAACTTCTTGGATAATGAGCTGATGTCGACAAGAAGCGATCCGTCAAAGGAGGGCCTTGATGTATCCCACATCAGTGACATGGAACGGAGCAAATGATTTTGATGGAGGTGAAAACAATCTGATGATATATGGTTCAGGGTGGCGGTCATGAAAGAATGAAGGATAATGTATGGTAGTGGATGGGACACGGTTGACTTCTCTGGATGACTTCTCTTGAACATATCGGCGACACTTATGTGATGGATTGGTAGCATTTACCCCAAAGATGGATGGTATGGCGAGACCATGGCGATGTGACCGGTGAATGAAACAACCCAACCCGACTCAGGCACGGAGTGGAAGTGTCATGTTCAAGAGCGACTTGCTACCAATAAAGTTCTTTGAGTTTCTTCCCAATTTTTCCCCAGTCATTGCTAACCAGTACCTCTTTATTTTTGTCAAGCTTGAGGAGGATAACATATGCTTGTTCTATAATTTGCCCTTCGGGCAAACCCATCGCTATGTTTTAACGAACCTAGCGATAGTGAAACTCGTTCTCGTCTAAAGACAAGTTTGTCGCTATTAATTTTTTTTAACGAGTTTAATGACAAAGATAACTTGGTCCCTTTTCATTTTTAGAGAGTCTAAAAAGGTACGTAAAGATAACTCCAAAGTTCCTTTTTCATCATCTAATCCCTTAAGTCCGAAAAAGTATAAAACAATACAGAAGGGATGAATTTTCGATAGTTTTTACGAGCCGAACAAAACAAGCGCTCGATCTTTTTGTGCAATAATCCCTCAGGTCCAAAAAGATTAAAATCTAGAGGAGGGATAGCACTTCCGGTCGCTTTAACGAGCTGGAAGGCCAAAACTCGACAATCTTTTCATATTTTATGAGTCAGATGAAAAGAGCTTAAAGAAGACTCGTCTTTTGAGGAACGAGTGATAAAACGGGTTAGCAGCTGATTCCAGGTAAGGGTTGGAATTTCCAATCACGGCAGTGTCACAAGGATGGCTAGTGAAATCACTCTTCGCAGTTGTTCCTCAAAATGGGTAAACAATCATATGGAGGTGAACGATCGGCCAATGGAAAAGTGGAGGTGACGGTGCAAACACGACCAAGGCTTTAATGGCTGATAATGTTACATTCACGGTGGTTATTTACCGGAGGATAGTTCATTTTTTAACGAGCTTAAACGCGGGTTGAAACACTTGCTCGATCTTATGTTTATTTTTTAACGAGCATGAACTATGTGCTAAAACTGCTCGATCTTATGTTTATTTTTTAACGAGCATGAACTATGTGCTAAAACTGCTCGATAATTCATGGTCTAGTTTTGATTTTTTACCATAAATAGCTTTGCCTTTTCAAAGATAGTACTGTACCTTCAATTGCTGCATCAAACTAGTTAGAAATGAATAACATTTTCTTGAAAATGAGATTAAAACACTAATATTTCACTTTGAACTACGTAAAAAGCTATTAAAAAGTGTTTTTACCTCTCATTTTACCATTTCATTTGAACTTGGTTTGTTGGAGCTCTGGAGGTGCTTCTTCCCCCTTGATTTTCATCAGCTAATTTCGGGATATTCTGTGGACGATTCTCGGCGCCGTCAGGACCAGGTAGGAGCTAAACCTGAGCTCTTTCATTTCATGGTTTCCTTTCTGCATTCTGTGCTTGATTTCCTGTTTTTCTGAGCCCCTGGGGTTTGATGGGGTCGCTCTGCCATCAGCGCACCTTGGGCACTCAAAACTTGCTCTGAATGTCAAGCAGTATGAAGGAAGTTTGACCTTCAACGCGGGTGGAACACTGTGCAGGTGCGTTGGGCGCAGAAAAGGATTTTGTTGCACAGTTTTTGATGAAAATTTTTCCCTGTTTTTCATCAAAACCAGGATCTAACTCATCTCATGTTTGTTTTTCAGAGATATTGGAGCAAAATGACCCTCACATGGCGAGAACGAGAACATGAAGAAGAGGACATGATTGCCCTACATGATCCGGTTACGGTGAATGCGCTGCGGAACTGTGGCCTGCTAAAGTTCTTCCGCATCTCTAGCATGAGACAGTAGATCAGCCTCTGCAATATTTTCTCGATGCTTGGGATCCTATCAACCAAGTATTCCAGATTAGGGGCAAATCTATCCCCTTGACCGCAGTAGACATTTAATTCTTGACCGGCTTGTCGAGGCGGGGTGCCCCCATCTCTTTGTCAGGTTCGGTCCGAGGGAGTGACTCTGTGAGAGATTATGTCCGCCAGTATTGCAGGGAAGGATCTCAGCCGAGTAAAGACGGCAAGATCATTATCCGTGAAGTTGCTGACAGGTCCCTTAGGTCTATCCTGTACACTATTGGTAGGATGGCCGGTAGTGCGTCTCTTCATGTGGCCAACAGATCCTATGTGCAGCATGCCTTGGAGTGCCTCCAACCGAAAGTATTCAACTGGTGTGATGCAGTACTTCTTCAAATGAAAATTCAGTTGACCAAGGTAAAGGACGGGAATTTGAAGAACTTTGGGTTTGGTTCTATTTTGACTGCCTTCGCTTTGGAGAAGATACCACTGATGCAGCCACAGTACATTGCACTCGACTTGCCTTCTCCTACTGAACCACGCATGCAGAGATGGGTTGATCACATGTCTAGGCATGCCGGTCAATCTCAGATTTCTTTCTCTGATACCTTCTTCAGGTGGTTTGAGCGTCAGGAGATGGTCTATTCCGAGTATCCATATGTTGGCATGGACTTCCGGGGTGATCCGGATTTAGTACTGCCGGACGGCGAGCAGTGGGGCGCTATTGGTAAAATCTTTGACCATATCACTGTTTACTGTTTTTATTTATAATGTCCTTGTGCTTTATTCTATCAAGACTTTAATCAAACTCATGTGTGCATGCAGATGTTGGTCCTGTTCGTCCAGTAGTTCGCCTGAGAGTGCCAGCCGCTGCCCCAGCAGGAGAGGCCGCCGGGAGGGTTATCCTTCGTGACCTTGATGTGGCCGAGACCCTTACAGCTGTGCAGGAGCAGGTTGAGAGCCTTAATCTCGGTATTCCAGATGTGAGGATCGATGAATTACCTTTACAGTTGCAGCGGCATACTACTGGTGTGCCTAGACGATGGACTCGTCTCTTACGCATGATCGCACAGGCTGTGACGTGCTATCACAAGCATCACTAGACTAGGCTGCCCCCTGGCATTTTGAGTTTTTGGGTCATGTGACCGATTTTGTCTTGGTTACGGAACATTATATGTAAACCATAAACAGCTTATATATATATATATATTTTGATTTTCGGGGTTTTATTCTGGTTGAGTTATGTGATCCACATGTACAACATTAATGATGTGTTTCTTTTTATAAATGTCGCAAATGTCTATCTAACACATAGCTTGCTAATGAGTCGGTTAATGTGTTAAAGTTTCTGGAAATATGTTGGTATTGAATTAAATCAAATTGTCTTTCCAAAATCTTAACCCTTAGGAACATGCGATAAATAGCTGGGTTGCGGACGGAATATATACCATTGAGTTGTAGTATTACGAGTTGTGAGTCTAGCCTGACGATCAGTCGGCGTATACCATGGGTGATGGCATCAGAGAGTAGTTCTATCAACGCGCTATACTCAGCGATGTTATTCGTTGATTGCCCAATACATACACCTCTGAAACTTACTAACTCGCCGCTTGGATCAAAAATGGCCCAGGCTGCGGAGGAGAGGTTCCGCGAACTACGACTCGCTCCGTCGGCATATCCAGCACATGTCTCCAAAAGGTTTGAGATCTGCAATAAATGTAAAAAGGTGGATTACTCGACCAAAACAAACACTTCAGCGAAAACAAAATACAACAAAAGCATACTGGTTACTATTTAAGCATAGTAACGCTTGAGGTACAACCCATTACGGGGTTGCGCCAGTGGAATTCCGTCATAATCCATTAACTCGTAGGCTCCTTTCGCTAACACTCGTTTAACAATATAGGGGCCCATCCATAAAGAATTAAATTTACCTGCTCCCAATTTATCGGATTCTTGGTCGTAAAGCAAGACCAAGTCACCTTCTGAGAAGACACGGGGTTTGACATTTTTGTCGAACTGCGCCTTGACTCGTTTCTTATGGGCTTCGTTAGCCAAAGCGGCATCACGACGGGTTTCATCCAATTGGATTAATTCCAAGAAACGGGCCTCTTCTTCTGAAGTTCCGGGGAGGAGATCAATTGTGAGTTTAAGAGACGAGATTTCACACTGGACTGGTAAGACTGCTTCCAGGCCATACACCAGTTGCAAAGGTGTGAACCCGGTCGCATTCCTTACCGATGTTCGGTAAGCCCACAAGGCTAAGTACAGGATTAGGTGCCACCTTCTTTTGTGAACTCCGATCATCCTTTGCAACATACGCTTCAGGACTTTGTTGATCGCTTCAACTTGTCCGTTGGCTTGCGGATAATACGGGGTAGAGCTGTCGTGAGATAGCCCTAGCTTGGCAGCTAATTCAACCATCATGTGATTGCAAAAATGCGATCCATGATCCGTAACTATAGCCTGTGGTACACCGAATCTGGCGACTACATGATTGAAAAAGAAAAGGGCAGTTGTTTCACCAGTGTTATTTAATGTAGGCATCGCCTCGGCCCATTTGGTAAAATAGTCAATGGCGACTATAATATACCCATGCCCCCCGGTCGAGGTGGGGTTACATGTCATGAAATCGATGCCCCATTTAGCGAAAGGCCCAACAGCAACTATTGGCTGTAAAGGTGCGGGTGGTCTTCTGGTTTTTCTATCAAAAATTTGACAAGCATGGCAACTTCTGACTATGGTTATGCAATCTTTGAACATGGTTGGCCAGAAGTATCTTGCTCGTAAGATTTTTTGTGCTGTAGCATATCCAGATTGATGCCCCCCACACGCACCTGAATGACACTCATTCAGGGCTTTTTCGGCCTCCTCATGAGTGAGGCACCTTCTCAGAACTGTATCGATACCACGACGGTAAAGCGTATCATCGACGATCATGTAGTCTTTTGCTTGGTATCGTATACGCTTTTGTTCAGAGTGAGAGGTATTTGGCCTGAATTTTTGGGTTTGGAGATAAATTATTATATCTCCATACCACTCATTGCTTGTAGATATCAGAAACAAATTCTCATCCACAATTGATTCTTCGGATGTTTCATCGTTGGACGACGATGGGAGATCGCACAATAATTCTGCGAAAACTAGAGCTTTCTTTGATTTGGATTTTACAAATTCCATATCAAACTCTTGAAGGATTGCTATCCATTTTGAATATTTGCCCCCCAGCAATTGTCGCGACAATATGTAAGTCATGGGGTTGCAATCAGACAAAATGGTAGTTTTCCGAAAGAGGACATAGTGTCGAAACCTTTGTATCGCTTGAACAGCTGCAAGCACTAGTTTTTCAACATAAGAATATTTACTTTCTGTATCATTTAAGTTTCTACTTAAATAATATATAGGGTGTTCAATTCCATCGACTTCTTGAACTAAAACCATTGCGATGGTTGTATCTGCTGCAGCCAGATACAGGTTAAAGTCTCTTTGATAATCGGGTGCGTACATTAATGATGCTTTTATTAAGGAATCCTTTAAAGCATCAAAGGAAGCTTGCGCAACCTGATCCCAAACGAAGGGTACCTCCTTTTTCAAAAGACGTGTATAACCTTTAGCAATTTCGGCGTAATTTGGAATGAACCTCCTCAGAAAGTTTGCTTTCCCTTGGAGTTTCTGAATCTGAAGCAAATTCGAAGGTGGAGGCAAATTGATGATTGCCTGGACCTTGCAAGGGTCGGGACGAATCCCATCCTTGGAGACTACAAAGCCAAGTAAACGACCAGAACTGATGCAAAATACACATTTGTGCGGATTGAGTCATATCTTGTAGTGTCGCCAATGTAGAAATATCGCTCTTAAATGCTGCGGATGATCAGTCCGCTTTCGCGAATGAGCTGGAAGGTCGTCGAGGTATGGTTGAATGATGTTCTTGATTTCATGGAAGGCATAATTCATTGCCCTCTGAAACGTCGCCCCTGCGTTCTTTAAACCAAAGGGTAATTTTCGATATGCGAATGTGCCCCACGGACAAATGAATGCAGTCTTTGACTGGTCCTGTGGGCGGATATTTATTTGATTATACCCGGAAAATCCATCCATGAATGAAAAGATTTCACATCTGGCGCATTCATCAATTATCTGGTCGATGAAGGGTGTAGGGTAGTTGTCTTTCGGACAAGCTTGATTTACATCCCTATAATCGACACACTCTAATTGTCCCTTGTTTCTTCATAACATGGACAATATTCGATACCCAATCGGTTAGAGGAACCGGGTAGATGAAACCAGCATGGAGAAGTTTTTCAACTTCTGCCTTAATGCCAGCGGCTTTCTTGGGGTGCACCTGCCTGAGCCGTTGTCGTACTGGTTTGACATCTGGATACATATTAATTTCGTGTTCAACGATACTCGAGTCAATGCTGTTGGAAATAATACTGAGAGGGGGGGTGAATCAGTATTATCTAGCAATTTAATAAATCTTCCTTATTTGATCTTTGAATTATTTTAGCATGTCAGTACCATAAAATAATGAGCATGAAAAAACAGATAGTCACACCAAAGAACACAAGATGTAAGGTGGAAACCCAATGTGGGTGAAAACCACCTGCTGCAATATGTCTCTATCTTCTTTCAATTTAGAAACTTCTTTTACAATGATTTTGTACTGGTGCAGTCCTTTACCAGTACGCAGGCTGCAACCTGCAGAGAGCTACAACTCTCTCTCTCTCTCGTTTTCCAGTCTACTCCTGGAAGGGAGCTACAACCCCCTACTTCTTTTCATAAAGCATCAGATGATCAACAAGTACATAACAGATATAGATCACTACAGATATCAGATCAGCAATAACAGAACTAACCCAGAACACCTTATCAACAGAGAAATTCAATCAACAGAACATCTTAAAACAGAGACGCAGTTTTTCTTTCTGTGGCCTGCGACCAGACGCCGTTAACCTTATGCTACTCTGCGTCCACACGCAGATATCCTTCTGCTCCGTTGCGTGACCACGCACTGTTCCTTTGACTGCTCTGCGTTCTGTTGCTTCAGGGACGCACCCAAAGATACTATCGCGCCGCGTCTTTCGCTACAGAGACGCACCTGAAAACACTATCGCGTCGCGTCCTTCTGCTTTAGAGACGCACCTGAACCTTGATCTCCCTGCGTCCCCACGCAGGTCTCTCTCTACTGTGCTGCGTCTCGGCGCACTTTCCCTTTACAGTACCTGCGTCCCAGCGCACTTTCCCTTCACTGAACCTGCGACCCTTTAGATATAAATGATATGAAGGTTTCAGGACAAACCCAAACAGTCAGATCTACAGATCTGATCATGCGCCATAGAGATCACAGTCCATTAGAAGATTCGCCCTCTTAGATCTAGACTAGATCTCACCAAATAAGATATTCAACCCAAGACAATTGCACAATCCAAATGAACTCCTTTGCTTTATATAGGCAAGCTCCTCCCCAAAACATGGAACAATACCACGAGCCGACATCATAGAAACACAAAACCGTCGGCTAGATACCACACAAGAAACCCCCACGTGCTTTTCTCTACCTTGAAATGTGTGCACTGGGTAGACGCACCCCTTGAACGGCTGGCCGGCGTCCCTGGATGCGGGTTCTGCATGGTATACCTGCGGGGACGCACTTTCTGAACCGATTGCCTGCGTCCTTCTTAATTTTCAACAAACTGAGAGCCTTACCACTGGAGTTGCCATCAAGTACAACATCTGTAACATACAGTCATACCAGAAAACATAATGCCAACAATCTCCCCCTTTGGACTTGATGGCAACCTCAACCTTACAAGCTTCAGCTTCATTCTCCCCCTTTGACATCAAGGGCAAAGGGTATGCTCCCCCTTAGCTCATGCTCCTCTAGATCTGCAACAAATAACCAGAAATCCATCATGAAAGAGATAGAGACATATTGCAGCTATTTCCAAGATCTCCTTCTCCATAATGCCAACAATGCATTATGTGCTCCCCCTGAGCCTTGTACCACCAATAAGAAGATGTTCAACAATAAGATGATGCATCAACAACCCCCAGCTTTTGCCTGAGGTATTCAAATGTGTCCCTGGGCAATGGTTTGGTGAGAATATCAGCAACTTGTTCCTTGGAAGGAACATACTCCAACTTGACTTTCTGTTCAAGCACTTGTTCCCGGAGAAAATGGTACTTGATTGGTATGTGCTTGGTTTTTGAATGCATAACAGGGTTCTTTGAGATGCTGATTGCACTTGTATTATCACATAAGATGGGGATTGGTGGAGTACAAGTGATTTGAAAATCCTGCAAAGTCTGCATCATCCAAAGGAGTTGGGTGCAACAAGATGCAGCAGCAACATATTCTGCTTCAGCTGTAGATAAGGCAATGGAACTCTGTTTCTTGCTGAACCAAGATACCAGTCTGGAACCCATTAAGAACGCACCACCACTTGTGCTTTTCCTGTCATCCACGCTTCCGGCCCAATCTGCATCTGTATAAGCATGAAGAGTAAGATCTGTATCTCTAGGATACCATAAGCCATAATTTTGAGTCCCTTGAAGATATTTGAAAATTCTCTTTACTGCCTGAAGATGAGTCTCCTTCGGATTTGCCTGAAATCTTCCAACTATTCCAACTGCATGCATGATGTCCGGTCGGGTACCTGTCAAATATAGTAAACTTCCAATCATAGATCTGTAGGTTGGTTGATGTACTGCTGCAGATTCATCATTTGCACTGAGACTACATCCTGTGACCATGGGTGTACATACTGGTTTTGCATCTTCCATGCCATATTTCTTCAAAATCTGCTTGAGATACTTGGTTTGAGATAAAAAGATTCCTCCTTCCTTTTGTTGGATTTGCAAACCAAGGAAATATGTTAGTTCTCCTAGCAAGGACATTTCAAATTCTTTCTGCATGACCGAGGCAAAGCTTTGACTCATAGCTTCTTCATTGCTGCCAAAGATAATGTCATCTACATACACAACAAGTATTAGCAATTTGTCATTTTCAACTTTTATATACAGATTGCTATCTGCTGAACCTTTTGAGAAACCTTGTTGATGAAGATATTTGTCCAACCGATAGTACCAAGCCCTTGGAGCTTGTTTGAGACCATAGAGAGCCTTTTTCAATCGGCATACAAGATTTGGATCATTTCCAAGAATGAACCCATCTGGCTGTTCAATGTACACTTCTTCTTCCAAGTCTCCATTCAGAAAGGCTGATTTCACGTCCATTTGAAATACTTTGAAGTTTTGAAAACTTGAGAGAGCAAGGAACATTCAGATGGCCTCAAGTCTTGCAACAGGAGCAAAAGTTTCTTCAAAGTCTATTCCTTCTTGCTGCGCATACCCTTTACAAACAAGTCTGGCTTTGTTTCTAATTACTTCTCCATTTTCATTCAATTTATTTTTGAAGACCCATTTTGTTCCGATAACATTCTTATCCTTTGGTCTAGGAACCAGCTCCCAAGTGTTGTTCTTTTCGATTTGCTCAAGTTCTTCATCCATTGCTTTCACCCAACATTCATCTTTGCATGCTTCTTTCACATTTTGTGGTTCAGTAGAGGAGAGTAATGCCAAATAGCTTGAGGCTTCTGCAACTGTTCTTCTTGTTTGTACACCTGCTTCTTTCTGCCCCACAATCTGAGATTCTGGATGATTCTTCTGAACATATCTGGATGGAGCTTTCTCTTCTATTCTTGTCTGCTCCTCTGGTTCTTCTTGAGGTTCTCCTTGGGGTTCTTCTTCTTCATTATTCTGTCTTTGAGGGTAGCCTTCATCTTCTTCTATATCTTCATGATGTACTGGCCTAGGAATATATCCCTTCTCATCAACCACTACATCAATGCTGTCAACAATTCTGCCAAGTCTTTTATTGTAGCATTTGTATGCTTTGCTATGTGGAGAATAGCCAAGAAGAATGCCTTCATCTGCTCTAGGTTCAAGTTTGCCAAGCTGCTCATCAGTATTCTTGATATAGCATTTGCTCCCAAGGAGTGCTTTACCGAAGGAGTCCTTCCACTCCAAAGCTCATGAGGAGTTTGAGTGCTGTTCACCCGGACATTTGTTTTGTTGAGAATAACAACCGCAGCATGTGCAGCTTCACCCCAGAAAGTTGCGGGAGTTCCTGATTCATCAAGCATAGCACGAGCCATTTGTTGGATTGTTCTGTTCATTCTTTCAACAACTCCATTTTGCTGAGGAGTTCTAGCTGTAGAGAATTCTCTCCTTATCCCATGTTCATCACAGAAATCGAAAAATTCATTTGAAGTAAATTCCCCACCTCTGTCGGATCTGAGGCACTTAATTTTGTGACCTGATTCATTTTCAACCAAGGCTTTGAAGGATTTGAATTTTTCGAATGCTTCATCTTTGTGCTTCATAAGTCCTAACCAGACAAACCTGGAGAAATCGTCAATAAATAATATCAAGTATTCCTCTCCTCTAGGTGTTCTTTTCCTGAATGGACCACATGTATCTGTATGTACTAGCTCAAGAGGCATGCTAGCTGATCCTTCTTTCTCTGGAAAGTTAGTCCTGGTTTGTTTTCCGAACTGACATGATCTGCATATGGTATTGTCAGGAATTTTGATATCTGGAAGATCGCGAACTGCCTGATATTTGCATGCTTTCCTTATTTGTGAGAAGCTTAGATGTCCCAACCTTCGATGCCATAACCAGTGCTCTTCATCCTTGCTTAAATAGCATTGTTGTTGTCCTTCTTCAAATATGTACAGATTATTTGGAGTTCTTTTGCCTTTGAGTACTGTTTTACCTGTATCAAGATCACGAACAAGACATCCATTCGATCTGAAAATAACCTCGGTTCTTTGATCACACATCTGGCTGACACTTAGAAGATTATGCTTCAATCCATCAACATACAAAACATTTCCAGCTTTGACCTTTCCTTTTAACTGAGCAATGCCTTTTCCTTTTATAGTTGCAGGAGTATCATTTCCAAAAGAGACTTTCTTTCCTTTTTCTAGAGCAGAATAAGATTCAAGTTTTTCTTTATCACCTGTCATATGCTTCGAACATCCACTGTCAATGTACCATAGATTTTCCTGTCCCTCTGCATAAAATGCTATTCCACATCTTTCTGTTTGAGGTTCCTTTATTCTCCATGTTTTGATGCTTGAGGCTTGCTCCTTTTTCTGCTGAAACCTGCTCCTGCATTCAGATTCTTCATGACCAAAGTTATTGCAAATAGAACATTCGACTTCATTTTCAAGAACCGAAAAGTTGTTATAGGTCCTTTTTGTCATCCCTGTCATACTTCTTTGTTTTTGAGCTTCCCTAGTCATGATTGTTTTATATGCAACAATTGGTATCAGAGCAGGTCCTTCAGAGAAGCTTGATTGCTTGAAGGTAGATTGTTCATCATGAGCAACTACGAGAGAGAAGCATCAATCAGGCCACCGATTTTTGATGGGACAAACTTCAATTATTGGAAGGTAAGAGTTACTGCATATCTTCAATCTCTTGGTACAGAAGTTTGGGACATTGTAGAAACAGGCTATGCTTTTCCTTCAGCTACTCCTACAGATCCAGCTGAGAAAAAGAAGTATGAAACAAATGCAAAAGCAGTCAGTACTCTATTAGGAAGTATATCCCAAACAGAATTCATGAAGGTAATGCACTTCAAATCAGCAAAAGAGATATGGGACAAAATGATCACGAGCTATGAAGGAGATGAACAGGTAAAACAAGCTAAACTTCAAACTCTCAGGATTCAATATGAGACTCTCAAGATGTATAATGATGAAAGTGTGGCTAATTATTTTCTTCGGGTAGATGAGATTGTTAATTGTATGAAAATTTTGGGTGAAGAAATAAAAGAGGCTATAGTAGTTCAAAAGATTCTAAGATCATTATCCCCCAAGTTTGAATCTAAAGTATCTGCAATAGAAGAAAAGGAAAATCTCCGTGTTCTCACTATGTCTCAGCTACATGGAATTCTAACTGCTTATGAAATGAGAAAGGGAGGTCCATCAGACAGAAGGGAAGCTGCTTTTAAGGCATCAGGCAAAGAAGATTACTATGAAGCAAGCCATGTTCCAGAAGAAGAGGAAGAAGAATCAAATTTTGTCAGAAATCTTCAAAGGGGTTCTGGAAGGTTCAGAGGTAAGCTACCTTTCAAATGCTTTGCTTGTGGAAGAGTAGGTCATTATGCTGCAAAATGTCCTTATAAGGATAAAGGAAAGGAACCTGCTAGATGGAACAAGAAACAAAGTGCAAATAAGAAAAGCTACTACACCCATGAAGATAGTGATGGTCTATCAAACAGTGATGAAGATGAACGAGGTAATGAGTATAAGTTATTAATGGCATTTGAAGATGATGATTATATGGATGCTATAGATGTGGATAACCTTTACGATGAAATCACTAGACTCAAGAGATGTATAGAAGAAAAGAATGTGATCATTGATACTCTACAATTTCAAATTGATGAAAAGGAAAAACATCTTGAAAAACTAGAAGGAGAAATTGTTGAAACATAATGCCAACAAATGCCTGGCATTTCATCATATGACCAAGCAAAGACATCTCTGAACTCGCGAAAAAGAGCGTTATATATTTCCAGTTCTGAAGGAGAACAACCTTTGCCGACATAAATATTCTCTACAACATCTGTTTTAGTTGAGATATTTATGGCTATAGTCTCTTCAATATTGGATAAGTTTCGCTTGGAATCCACCGTATTTACAGTATTTGATAGGAATTCAAAAATTGTAGGGTGATAAAGGTCATCTTGAGTATCCTCTTCATATTCTGGAAGAAGGGAACGATGGTGGCAATCATTCCATGGTGTCCCTTCAATCAACATTGATTGTAGAATTCCTTCGTCGGTTCCATGCACTCTCGACCAAGGATCTAAAGGGGTACCATATTCTCTAGACCTATCTACCCAAGGCCCAAATCTTCTCCAATGACACTTGCCTCAATGAATTCGACTAGTGATGAGTAAGAGGTTCTCAACCTCCAAGTGGAAGCAAGAATTGACAGAGAGAAGCCACAAGTCAAAACATAAGCTGACTCATCCTCTCTGCTTACATCTATATATGGATCTCTCACCCAGAGGTTCAAGGAGGCTGGAATTTTGTACTTTGCAGAGAATTGTTGTTGGTTTGAGATTGAGATTAGAACATTGGGTGATTTATGCTTTGTTGGAGGAGAGGAAGGGATTCTCCAAGAAGTTGATAAAGGGGTACCATATTCTCTAGACCTATTGAGCCTGAAGTGACAAATGCTCGGATGGACTTTTTCCGTTATAGAGTCTGAAAAAGGCCAAAAGGAACTGCTCTGGAGTTCTAGGTAGAGGGTGTGCCAAACTTTTCGCAAAACTGCAGAATACTTTTTAAGGTACGGGCGGTCAATCTTCCCGAATGCTGTGTTCAGTGCATTTCGATCAGTAGGGCGGCCGACATGGCTTCCTAAGGATAAAGGTTTTATGCCTATAGGGGTCTCCCAATATATACTCGACGGTATGTGGGAGCACAATCCGTACTGGCGCTATCGTCTCTCAGGAGGAATCACCCAACCATCAGTGAGATCGACAGTCACCAGATTTTACGACGCCGGAACACGTCTCTAGCCTAGACCTCTATGTTGTGCGTTAAGTTACAAAGCATTGTTAAGTTCATTCAATTTATTTTAGGTTGATCTTTCTTAGAAGTTTTCCTTTTTGGATCACCACGAGATGTATGATACAATTCCTAAATGCAGTCTAAAGATGATAAGCAAGCTTTTATATCTTTCCAACAATGAAAATCCTAGCTACAAGGGGAAAAGAAAGACACAATCTTTTCTCAAAGAGCATAGAGCACACTATAAATGCACTTTTCCTAAATCAAAGCATGGAAACTATCAATATGCAAATGCACAAATGCATGTATTTGTTTTCGCTTTCTTAATATTGATGCCTAAAAAGAAAGCTGTTGTACAAATTTGAATTCGATTTCAAGTGAAAACATAAACAATTTCCTTTTTCAAAATCAAAAAGACGATTACGACACTTTATGATTTACTTGTTTCGACACTAGAAATGCATAAATTCAAACCAAAAGACAAAAGTAAAAGCTCAATCAACTGTGAACAGCAAACAAACTCACTCCTAAGATCAAAACGACACTTACGACAGGTCTAGATCTAAGGGCGACAGTATGACTAGTTTACTTTTGTAATGGGAAACTGAAAATGATGTAACAAATACACAAAGAAAAAATACATTTTCTTTATACAACTGAGGCGGAATTGAGGCAAAGAAAAGGGGTTTCAGATAGGTACATTGACTGATAACAGGCTGCAAAAAACAGAGATAAAACTGAGCAAAAGGAAGCAAGGAACCACAGCTGCACAAGGCAAGGGCTGATCAGCGCACCCTCAACACAGAGAAACTGAACTTCAGCGCAAGTAGCCTTCACGGGACCTGCGTTGAAATGTAGAACCTCTTCACAAAGTCTGCGCTGAAGAAGAAACGAGAGTTGTTTCTGGGTTCTGGGTCACGGTTTACAGTTAAATCTACAGTTTTTGGCCGGATAAAAGCTATCAATTAGGTACAATTAGGAGGATGATTTAAAGGAGGACTAAGATCTATCACAAAGGGCTGTTAGAGCACTTGTGGATCAGATGTTCAGATCATAAAAATAGGCCCAGTGAGTGGACTAGAGTGGCAGATCTCTACTTTGCATTTGAAAATGGCAAATGCATTTTGATTCGGCGCTCCTGAGTTTATGAGAAGAACAACAATAGAAACACAAATAAACTAACAAGATACTTTCCCCAGTGGAGTCGCCAATTTGTTGTTGGGAAAAGTATCCAATTTGGAATGCCCCTATCCCACTCTAAGGTGTGATAGTGCCTTAACAACAAACAAGGAAACTTATTTGAGTATTCTTCTTTATGGAATGTAAATGAGGAAGAAGGATCTAACTAACCTGTGTCTTCTGTTAGTTTGTCGATCCAAATCACTCCTCTCTTCAGTAGCTCCCAGCTTCTTGCTCCTTCACCGGCCCAGCTTCACCGAATTCCTGTAAGATCACAAGAGAGAGAAACTACATAAAGATACAGATATACATTCATAAAAAGCTCAAGATCAGATTAAGTTAAACATGTAAGCATAACAAAACATCATTGGTACACAGCATGTAGGAGAAACTCAAATAGTTTATTGATAGAATAAGAAAAGTCCAAGAGGAGATAAAACCAAGTGAGTTTCGATCCAGCATCTACCTCCCAGCAAAGGAATCCCTTCCTCTCCTCCAACAAAGCATAAATCATCCAATGTACTAATCTCAATCTCAAACCAACAGCAATTCTCTGCAAAGTACAAAATTCCAGCCTCCTTGAAACTCTGGGTGAGAGATCCATATATAGATGTAAGCAGAGAGGATGAGTCAGCTTATGTTTTCACTTGTGGCTTCTCTCTATCATTTCTTGCTTCCACTTGGAGGTTGAGAACCTCTTACTCATCACTAGTCGAATTCATTGAGGCAAGTGTCATTGGAGAAGATTCTGGAAGCTTCCAGGGTCTTTCCACCTCGTTGAATGAGCTTGCCATTTGTCATTTCCCGCTCAGCGCACCCTGGTAGTGCTTCCACCTACGTTGCAGTGCACCTAGCCAATGTAGACTCTGCATTTCAACGCAGGCAGCTAGTGGAGCCTCTGAATTGATCCCGAATTGACTATTTCTGAGTGGTTTTTGGTGGAGAACTTCTGGGAGAAGTTGTCATTGGTTTACCTTGATCCCTTTAGGAGTTGTAACAACATCTTTAGGGACTTTGGATCCCTTGAATTATAGACATTTCATGCTTATAGCTGTAAGGCACAAAAATGTCTATAACAGACAGTTAGCATGCAACGCACCCAGAACACTGCTGGGGGTGCGATGGGCGCAAGGAGGGAAATTTGTGCACAGTTTTCAATGGAAATTTTTGCCTATTTTTAACGAAATCAGGATCTAACTCTTCTCTTATTTGTTTTCAGAGATTTATTGGAGCAGAATGCCTATTACATGTGAGAACGTGAGCACGAAGAAGAGGACATGCTTACTTTACATGATCTGATTACGGTAAATGCACTGCGGAACTGTGGCCTATTCAAGTTTTTCCACATCTCTAACATAAGCCAACAAATCAACTTGTTGCAGTATTTTCTCGATGCCTAGGATCCTACCAGCCAAGTGTTCCAGATTAGGGGAAAATCCATCCCCTTGACTATCGTGGACATCTATTTTTTGACCGGCTTATCGAGGTGGGGTGCCCCTATCTCATTATCAGGTTCGGCCCGTGGGGGTGAATCTGTGAGAGATTACATTCGCAGGTATTGCAGAGAGGGATCTCAGCCGAGTAAAGACGGCAAGATCAACATTCGAGATGTCACTAGCAGGTCCCTAAGGACCATTCTGTTCACTTTTACTAGGATGGCTGGTGGTGTGGCTCTTCATGTGGCCAACTGGTCTTATATGCAGTATGCCTTGAACCGAAGGTGTTCAACTGGTGTGATGCAGTACTCTTTGTGATGAAAGAACAATTGACCAAGGTGAAAAATGGAAGATTGAAGAACTTTGGATATGGTTCTATTTTGACCGCCTTTGCCTTGGAAAAGATCCCGCTGATGCAGCCGCAGTATATTTCACTTGGTTTACCTCCACCGACTGAACCACGGATGCAGAGATGGGTCGACCACATGTCCAGACATGCTGGTCAATCTCAGGTTTCCTTTTTTGATACCTTCTTTGGGTGGTTCGATCGTCAGGAGATGGTTTTTTCCGAGTATCCATTTGCTGGTATGGATTTCCAGGGTGACCCGGATTTGGTATTGCCGGCTAGCGAACAGTGGGGTGCCATTGGTAAATTCTTTGACCATATTTCTTTTTATAATGTCCTTGTGCTTTATTCTGTCAAGACTAATCAGAAATCATGTGCTCATGCAGATTTTGGACCCATTCGGCCAGTAGTACGCCTGAGAGTGCCAGCTGCCGCTCTAGCAGGAGAGGCTGTGGGAAGGGCTTATCCTTCGCGACCTCGATGTGGCCAAGACTCTTTCAGCATTACAGGATCAGGTCGAGGTCCTCACTCTTGGTATTCCAGATGTGAGGACTGACAAGCTGCCTCTGAGGTTGCAGCGACATACTACTGGCGTGCCAAGTCGATGGACTAGGTTTTTACGCATGATTGCACAGGCGGTGACTTGTTATCACCAGCATCATTAGACTAGGGTGCCCCCTAGCGTTTTGAGTTTTGGGTCATTTGACCAATTTTGTCTTGGTTACAGAACATTATGTGTAAACCATAAACAGTTATATATATATATATATATATATATATATATATATATATATATATATATATATTTTATTTTTTCGGAGTTTTATTTTGGTTAAGTTACATGATCCTGATGCAAATATTGATGAAATGCCTCTTTTTATAAATTTTGCCAATGTCTATCTAACACATAATTTTCCAATGAGTCTATTAATGTGTTTAAGTTTCTGGAAATATGCTGATATCAAATAAAATCAAATTGCCTTTCCAAAATCTTGACCCTTAGGAACATGCGATAGATAGTTGGATTTTGGACTGAGTAGATATCAATGAGTTGTAGTATGGCGAGTTGTGAGTCTAGCCTGATGACAAGTCGGCATATGCCATGTGTGATGGCATCAGAGAGAAGTTCTGTCAACGCGCTATATTCAATGATGTTATTTGTTGACCGACCAATACATACCCCTCTGAAACTTACTAGCTCGCCGCTTGGATCAAAAATGGCCGAGGCCACAGAAGATAGGTTCCGCGAACTACGAATTGCTCCATCGACATATCCAAAAAATGATTCCAATAGGTTCGACATCTGCAACAAATGTAAAAAGTGGATTACTTGACCAAAATGATTACCCTTAGCGAAAACAAAAATGTAACAAAAGCATATGGGTTACCACACTGAATCATGCGTAGTAACGCTTAAGGTACAACCCGTTGCAGGGTTGCGCCAGTGGAATTCCATCTTAATTCATTAACTCATAGGCTTCTTTTTCTAATACATGTTTAACAATATAGGGGCCCATCCATAAAGACTTGAATTTACCTACTCCTAATTTATCGGATTCTTGGTCGTAAAGTAAGACCAAGTCACCTTCTGAGAAGACACGGGGTTTGACATTCTTGTCGAACTGCGCCTTGACTCGTTTCTTATGGGTTTCGTTAGCCAAAGTGGCATCACGATGGATTTCATCCAATTGGATTAGTTCCAAGAAACGAGCCTCCTCTTCTGAAGTTTCGGGGAGAAGGTCGATTGCGAGTTTGAGGGATGAGATTTCACACTGAACTGGTAAGATTGCTTCTAGGCCATACACCAGTTGAAAGGGTGTAAATCTGGTTGCATTCCTTACTGATGTTTGGTATGCCTACAAGGCTGAGTACAGGATCAGGTGCCAACTCCTTTTGTGGACTCCAATCATCCTTTGCAGCATGCGCTTCATGACCTTGTTGATTGCTTCAACTTGTCTGTTGGCCTGTGGGTAATATGGAGTAGAGCTGTCGTGAGACAACCCTAATTTGGTAGCTAATTTGGCCATCATGTGATTGTGAAAATGCGATCCATGATCTGTGACTATAGCTTGTGGAACGCCGAATCTGGCGACTACATGATTGAAAAAGAAAAGGGCAGCTGTTTCACCAGTGTTATCTAATGTAGGCATCGCCTTGGCCCATTTGGTAAAATAGTCCACTGCGACTATGATATACCCATGCCCCCCGGTCGAGGTGGGGTTACATGTCATGAAATCAATGCCCCATTTGGTGAATGGCCCAACAGCAACTATTGGCTACAGAGGTGCAGGTGGTCTTCTGGTTTTGCTATTGAAAATTTGACAGGCATGGCAACTTCTGACTGCGGTTATGCAATCTTTGAACATTGTTGGCCAGAAGTATCCTTCTCGTAAAAAAATTTGCACCCTAGCGTAACCAAATTGATGGCCCCCACATGCTCCTGAATGGCAATCATTCAGGACCTTGTCGGCTTCCTCATGGGTGAGGCACCTCCTCAGAACTGTATCGACACCACGACGGTAAAGCGTATCACCGACGATCATGTAGTCTTTTGATTGGTATCAAATACATTTTTGTTCGGAGCGGGAGGTATTAGGCCTATATTTTTGGGTTTGGAGATAGATGATTATATCTCCATACCACGGATTGCTTGAAGATATCAGAAACAAAGATTCATCCACGATTGTTTCATCTGATGTTTCATCGTTGGACGACGATGGGAGATCGCATAGTAATTCCGCGAAAACTAGGGCTTTCTTTGACTTGGATTTTACAAATTCCAGATCAAACTCTTGTAGAATTGCTATCCATTTTGAATATTTTCCCCCCAGCAACTGTCGCAACAATATATAAGTCATGGGGTTGCAATCTGACAAAATGGTAGTTTTTCGAAAGAGGAAATAATGTCGAAATCTCTGTATCGCTTGAACAGCTGTTGTGGGGAAAAGTATCCGATGCGGATGACCCTATCCCTACTCTAAAGGTGACAGTCTTTAGCAACAACTGAAAGTAAAGTTTTGATGATTTCCTTTATGAAAGTACAGAGAGAATGGAGAAAGATTAACCAACCTGGTGTCTTTCGCTTAGTCGATCCTTGTCCTCTCTCTTTGTCCCTTGTTCCCAGCTCCTTGCTTTCTTTACCGGTCCAGCTACACAAAGATCCTGCACAAAACAAGAGAGCAAACTACAAGATACATGTACTCATAACTGAAGCATGGATTAGGATGAATCAAATATACATGTAAATACAATACATCAATGCAATACAAGTATATAGGAGAACATGCAAAACTTTATTGATAGAAGTAACAGGGTTCTGAGAAGGTTACAACCAATGATGGCTCCAATCCAGCAGCACCTCCCCAGCAGCAAGAACTCTCCTCTTCACCTCTAGTAAAACAATCACCCAATAGCTCTAACTGTAAACCAACAGCACCTCCTTGCTTTACACAAAATTCCAGCCTCCTTAGACCTCATAGAAGAGCTCTATATATAGGAGAGAAGAAGAGAGGATGAGTCAGCTTGAGGCTGGCATAGAGCTGACTAGTGTCCTCTCCCTCTTCAGTTAATCTTCAGTTCTTAAGTCCACTTGGAGATCCTTGCTTACACATGGTGATCAAGTACCTCTTACTCATCACAGGGCGAATCTCATGAACCAAGTGTCAGTTTGGAAGCTTCCTGGGCAGTTGACACCTTGCAGAATGACTGTGCCACTTGGCCAATCTCGCCCAGCGCAGGTAGCCTTCATTAGATTTGACTTCCAGCGCAGGTACAAGGAGGAGCAGTTGCATTCCAGCGCAGATGCTCAGTGGAGCAGCTGACATGATCCAAAATTAGCCTGTTTTGAAGTGTTTTCAGGTGGAGAACTGATTGGAAGTGCTGTTGTTCGATGACCTTGTTCTTTTAGGGGTAAGAACAACATGTTTAGGGACTGAGGATCCCTGTAATTATTGACATTTCATGCTCCATGTTGCGAGGCACAAAAATGTCTATAACAGTTTCCCCCTAAAGTATGAGGCCGTTTATCGGGTGAAATGCTTTATCTAGAGGGTCCGAAGTTCATTCCAGTGCTGAGGATGCGCCCTGTAATACAATACAATACAATACATTATTTTTCATTCTATTTTCATGATCTAGCTGAGGCGGGCATTCCCATGCTCAGCTTTTATAAATACATTTTGGTACATATGACAGACGATCGTCTGAAGGTAGACTGATAATTTTCTGCTGAAATTATCATCCTTTGAATAGGATGATCATCTGTTGCAATGATGTACATGACAAATGCTTTTATATTTGCTGAATATATATCGCAGCCCGGATGGATGAAACTAGATCCGGGGTCTTCAAACTCGTTCGATCTTCACTCTAAGTACAAGTCGATCCATGTGAGAATTGCGCTGAAGTCGAACATGGAAAGACATCGCTTGATTACCGGTCAATAATGAAAACCGTTAACAAGCGCGAGAGGAATCACCAATAATGACGATGACCCTCAAGGTACTGCAGTACAATTCACGTGGCGTGAATAAAGGACTTGGCGTCGAACGCCACGCAAAATCTTCTGGTCGAAGGTCATTGATGTATACCTGTCGCCGGAAGTGAGAAACTTGCCATTGAGGCATGCAAGCTTCAAAGTACTGATGGGGGTGTTCCTAGATCAACTTCTTGGATAATGAGCTGAAGTCGACAAGAAGCGATCCGTCAAAGGAGGGCCTTAATGAATCCCACATCAATGACACGGAACGGAGCTAATGACTTTAGTGGAGGTGAAAACAAACTGTGACATATGATTCAGGGTGGCGATCATGAATGGATGAAGGATAATGTATGGCAGTGGATGGGACACGGTTGACACTTTCAGAATGACCCCTCTTGAACATATAACGACACTGATGCGATGGATTGGTAGCATTACCCCAAATGTGGATGGTTTGGCGAGGACCATGGTGATGAGACCGGTGAATGAGACAACCCAACCCGATGTGGTACGGAGGAAAAGTGTCATGTCCAAGAGTGACTTGCTACCATTAAACTTTGATGTTCTCCCAATTTTTCCCCAGTCATTTCTGACCAGTACCTCTTTATTTTTGTCAAGCTTGAGGAGGATAACATATGCTTGTTCTATAACCTGCCCTTCGGGCAAGCCCATCGCTATGATTTAACGAGCCTAGCGATAGGGAAACTCGTTCTCGTCTAAAGACAAGTTTGTCGCTATTTAATCATTTTAACGAGTCTAACGACAAGGAAAACTCGGTCCTTTTCATTTTTAGAGAGTCTGAAAAGGTACAGAAAGTCAACTCCATGATTCCTTTTTCGTCATCTAATCCCCTAAGTCCGAAAAAGTATAAAACAATACAGAAGGGATGGCTGTTCGGTACTTTTACGAGCCGAACAAGACAAGCGCTCGATCTTTTTGTGCAATAATCCCTCAGGTCCAAAAAGATTAAAATCTAGAGGAGGGATAGCTTTCGGTCGTTTAACGAGCTAGAAGGCCAAAAACTCGGCAAACTTTTCATATTTTACGAGTCAGTGAAAAGAGCTCAAAGAAGACTCGTCTTTTGAGGAACGAGTGATAAACAGGGATAGCAACTGATTCCAGGTACAAATTGGACTTTTCCAATCACGGTAGTGTCACAAGGATGGCTAGGTGAGATCACTTTTCGCAGCTGTTCCTCAAAATGGGTAAACAAACATATGGAGATGAACGATTGGCCAAATGAACGGATGGAGGTGAGACTGCAAGAACACGACCAAGGGCTTTAATATGGCTGTCAAAGGTTACATTTACCAAGGTTATTTACCGGTTCATTTTTTCTGGGTGAGCTTGAACTCTAAGGGAAGATTGCTCACAACTTATGTTTATTTTTTAACGAGCATGAACTATGCGCTAAAACTGCTCGGATCTTGCGTTTATTTTTTTTTAACGAGCATGAACTATGTGCTAAAACTGCTCGTTATGCCCCCAGCATAATAATGCAACTGAGGTGCATGCCCCCCAAGCTTCATTGCATTCAACTTTGTTGATTGGAATGAAGGTTTACCATTGAGATCTGGAAAGGGGATTGTTTCATTTTTTAATGAGGTTGACATAGTAAAAGAACTATCCTCATGGTTTTTCATTTTTTAACGAGGTTGACCTGAGATAGGAACTATCCTCGAAGCCGACCAAATATCTAGGAATCTTCCGAATCCAACCAGAAGATTGGATTAGATTTCATTTTGTAGGTTTCCACCGTGGCCACTCCCGCCAGATTAATTGGAGGCGGTAGGGCGAAAGTACCCATTAAGGCAGGGTCTTTTAGGAGACCTACTCCGATATTTTGAAACGAATGGTCGCTTCCATGGATCAGAGGAACGCTTCCTGTAACTTGTGAACCATTAGGGAGGAAATTTTGTTGGTCAATGATCGTAATCTCTCCTTGAAAGGGGAATGCGATTTTCCTAAAATAGGTCGACACAACAGCTTCCATGGCATAAATCCATGGTCTTCCCAGTAGGATGTTATAGTCAAGATTTCCATCGATGACTTCAACATCTATTTCTACTGTTTTGCCCCCTAGTTCAACTCTCAAGTTACTAAGGATACCGTAAGGGGTATATGTCCTTCCGTCGAATGCTTTTAATGTTGTTGATGATCGCGTCAAGGTTGGAGATCCTAAAGTTTTCCAGCAACTCATCGACATAATACATGTCGATGCCCCCTCATCAATAATTGTTCGATGAACAGTTTTGTTGAGGGCTTTCACTTGGATGAGGAAAGCTAGTTGAGCTGGTAACTGAGGATCATATCCTTTGTGATCAAAGGATACAAGATTGGAATCTTTAGGATCCACCCCACCAATTGCTGATAACAATGCCTGCCTTTGGGATGGGCAATGTTGTAGTACTTCAAGAGTCGACATAGCAGATGGCGATTGCGCCAAATCTTCCACTATATTATAATGTTGTGCCGCTCTGGCACGAGGATTAAATGTCGACTTGTGTACTACTCCCTTTGGCGGTTTTATTGTTAATTCATGTGTGATGGGGGGTACAACTTCTGCCGAAGTTGTTGTCGAACTGCTAGGTTGATCTTTACCTTTATTGTTCGACACCTGTGGATTCCCGTAATCTTTGTTCCTTGTCGAAATTAAAGCATCATCCTGTTGCTTCGATATCGATAACATAAGCACTTGCGACGGTGAAGCATTTCCACTACCAACCAGATTTTTTCCTCGATCGGGAAACGGATCAGTTAACACAGCTGGAGTTTGCGAACTCTTTAAGAATCTTTTTAGATCAGCTTTGTATGGACATTCTCTCGTCCAGTGATCCTCATCACATATCTGACACCCATAAGGTGGTTTCCTATCTCGAGGAGGGCTTGAAGAAGTTTTTCGAGGAGATGACTCTCCTTGTTTCTTCTTCTTCCCTTTGTTTTGATTCTTCTTGCTTCCTGGTTGATTGGAGTTTTTGCCTTTATCCGTAGATACAGCATTTACCTCCGAAGCAAGAATCTCTTGATTTGCTTTTTGATTCGAAGTCTTACAGGCTTTCTTATCTGAATCCCTTGTCGACTTAGCGTTTGCAGTTCCAATCACGCCATCACCGGCATGAGAGTCACTATTTGATCCGGGAGGAGGAGGGATTGAAAATTCCGGTCTGGGGGCGTCAGGTATCTTATCATAGAGCGTGCCCGACTGAGTATATACTAAGTCCAAATATTGAGCACGAGCAATAACCTGCTCCTCTGTTACGACACCTCCCTTGGCCACATCTTCTGTTATTGCCGGCAGAAGCGACTTTATAAACCACTCAGCTAATAGCTGATCTGGAACATAGGTTTTTACCATTCTGCGACGACGACGCCACTCATGTATATGATCAGATATATGTGTGGCTGTTGTCTGCTTGAAATTGGTCAAGATCTCTGTCCCAGTTTCGTACCTTATAGGTAACTGAAAGTGTGTTAAGAAAGTCGTGGCTAGGGAACTAAAATTGTCGAAAGAGGCTCTAGGTAATTCAATATACCATTTAGCCGCCGGACCAGTCAATGTCCTCTGGAAAAGACGAAGCCTTATCGAATCATCATTCAAGGTATTCGACGAACACCGCAGATGGAATGTCATCACATGATTCGACGGGTCTTCGCCCGGATTTCCATTGAATTTAGGAATGTCCGAAGGAAGTTTGTGAGGAATCGCTGGCCACCAATGGGCATAGGCGATTGGATCGTTCGTCAATCGATGTAAATCTGGTAATTCTAAGGTCGCCACGAATGGCAACTGCTGATTCAGGTTTGGCGAGGCGTACCCAGGATATGATGGAATCGCCTGAGCAGTAGGTCTTTGCACACCAGTATAATGCAACTGATGTTGATATGACTGATATGGTTGGTGGGCTTGGCCACTGTAAAGTGGTTGGTTTAACCCATTCTGAATATAGGGTTGCCCACTATTTGCAAAGATCTGTTGCTCAGACCCCTGGTACACCTGTTGAAACTGAGGTTGTTGGTATTGCACCATCCATGGTTGTGAAGCCATGTTTTGTTGTGCGACACTAACCGACGGACCAAGATGCGGGGTTATGGTTCCCGTTTGTATCTGTGTCGTCCCGGCAGTTGGCGATTGTGGTTGTGTTGCAGGGTCAATAGGCTGTTGCATTACAACTTGGGGTTGACATACAACAGGCATCGATTGAACTTGCGACACGGTTACAATTGCTGGCGTCGTCGGGATACTAGACATAGGTACACATTGTTGCATGGAATATACAACTCTTGGTTGTTGGGGTAACATAGGTACCCAACCACTCGTCGTTACTTCAGTCAAACCTGAATGTGGTTGAAAACTGCCGTATGGGTATCCCCGCGAAAGGGGAAGCGAAAGGGCATATTGCCCCCCATACGGTAACAATCCGGAGCTCAAGGGTATAGATGGCCTTTGAGGACTGGATGGCCCAAAATGATTCCCAAAGGGATCAATTTGTCTAGTTTCAACATAAGAATTACCGGGTATTATACCGGAAGAACAAACTGGAACAGACCAAGTTGTCATAATAGTCCCTGGGTGGACTCCTTCTAGCTGATGAGAGCTAGTCGGGACGGCTGGTATGCCGGCAAACATCGTTGGATTGGCAGCAGGAACTTCTGCTGTCGCTGTGTCGTTTGGCACAGTTCTAGATGTCGACGGTTGTTCAGACATTTTAAGTCTATCCAATAAACTTCCTAACGATTCTTCAGGAACTTCTGGTGGCGATAGACAAACTTCTGATGCAGAAGGAAAAAGAGGGGTACCTACTCCAAAATGAATTGGAGTATTTGCTTGCTGGTCCTCTACGATTTCCTCTATTGCAATCAGACCAGGAGGAAGAGGAAGACCGTCAGGTCCGTAAAAGATTTCTGGTGCCGAAGAAGGGGTTGCTTCGACAGCGACAGTCGTTTGAACAACAAGACTCTGTGGACCGGTTTCAGATGGAACTGGTTCAGTTATGCAAGTACTTGTCTTCAGACTAGGATCAGTACCACTGTCCTTCTGTTGCTGTTGAACTTCTTCAATAGAGGCAGGGATTCCAGAAATATTGGGAGTGACCAGAATCTCAGATGTTGTTGGAACTTCCGTTCTAACTTTAAAAGGAGATTTTGACCTGGTCAAGCGAGTTCGCTTCGTCCGTACTACTCTCGGTTCCGGAGACAAAGGCGGTTGACTCGCAAGCCTCCCTGAACGACGGGGTTTTAATTGACTTTCCTCCACGGTTGCGGATTACTTGATCAACTAAAATACAAAAAGGGGAATTATGTTTCCGTATTGAATGAATTTTATTAGACGCTTTTAGACACAACTTTGCTTTTTCATGTTTTAAGAGTCGAGAAAAAGCTAAAGATGACTCTAGTCGCCTTCGATGTATTAACGAGCCCGAAGTGACAAATGCTCGGTTGGACTTTTTCAGTTATAGAGTTTGAAAAAGGCCAAAAGAAACTGCTCTGGAGATCTAGGCAGAGGGTGTGCCAAACCTTTCGCGAAACCACAGAATACGTTTTACGGTACGGGTGGTCGATCTTCGTGAATGCTGTGTTCACTGCATCGCGATCAGTAGGGCGGTCGACACGGCTTCCTAAGGATAAAGGATAAAAGCCTATAGGGGTCTCCCAATATACGCGACGGTACGCGGGAGCTCAAGTCCGTATTAGTGCTATCGTCCCTCAGGAGGAATCACCCACCTTCGTAGAGATCGACAGTCACTACGTTTAACGACGCCGGAACACGTCTCTACCTAGACCTCTACTGTGAGCGTTATGTTACAATGCGTTTTTAGATTCATTCAATATATTTTAAGTTGATCTTGTTTATCAGTTTGTCTTTCAGGATCACCACGAGATGTATTGGTACAAATTCCTAAATGCAGCTAAAATGATAAGCAAGCTTTCACAATCTTTTTAGCTTTGAAAATCCTAACTACTGAGGGGAGAGAAAAACAATATCTTTCCACACAGAGCACAAAGCACAAACTAATGCACTTTCTCCTAGATCAGACACACAAACTTATCAAAAATGCAAATGCAAGATGCATGTATTTCTTTTCTTTTCCTTTAATGTTGATGTAGACAAAAGGAAAACTGTTGTATGACTTTCGAATTCAATTTGAAGCGTAAACAAACAAGCTTTGTCTAAATTAAAAGACGCTTTACAAGTACTTGTTTCAACACTCAAAATATATGAATTCAAACCATAAAGTGAAAAACAAACAAACTCAAACAGCCACGAACAGTAATAAAACTAGCTCATAAGATCACAAAGACACTTTTACAGTTCAGGATCTAAGAGGTCACAGCTATACTGGTTCGCTTTTCACAATGGAAACTGTAACTGAAACAAGAAATACTGAAAGAACATTCACAGTTTCATCACACAACTGAGGCGGAATAATGTCAAGGAGAAGCGGTCTACAGCAAGTACAATGACCAGCAAGCAATCAGCTAAAACTCAGTGAAAACAGGGCCAAGACACAAAGGGAAAGCTGAGCAAGACAATGGCTAACTGGACCAGCGCAGGTTCTAGTCTGCCAGTTTGACTCTCAGCGCAGTTCCCGAAGGGAGTACCTGCGCTGTAATGCAGACTGCCTGTGGACAGCCTGCACTGACTCACGAGAGTTTCGTCTACAAAGAATTCCGGGTCATAAAAAGCTCAAAAATGCACTGTTTTTGCTGAAATAAAAAGCTATAGGTCAAGTACAGGCTAAGGGATGATCAAGAGGATGAAGATCTATCACAAAGAGTAAAGAGTCTTTTGTAGATAGGCTCTTCAAATCTTGAATTTGCTCAACAAATGAGCAAGAGTAGCAGTCCCTCTACTTCGCTTTTGATATAGTCAAAAGCTTTTCGATTTGGTACTCTTTTCTTCAAGAAATGAATAGCAAAATACTACAAACACCAACAAGATACTAGGCTCCCCAGCGGAGTCGCCAGTTTGTTGTGGGGAAAAGTATCCGATGCGGATGACCCTATCCCTACTCTAAAGGTGACAGTCTTTAGCAACAACTGAAAGTAAAGTTTTGATGATTTCCTTTATGAAAGTACAGAGAGAATGGAGAAAGATTAACCAACCTGGTGTCTTTCGCTTAGTCGATCCTTGTCCTCTCTCTTTGTCCCTTGTTCCCAGCTCCTTGCTTTCTTTACCGGTCCAGCTACACACAGATCCTGCACAAAACAAGAGAGCAAACTACAAGATACATGTACTCATAACTGAAGCATGGATTAGGATGAATCAAATATACATGTAAATACAATACATCAATGCAATACAAGTATATAGGAGAACATGCAAAACTTTATTGATAGAAGTAACAGGGTTCTGAGAAGGTTACAACCAATGATGGCTCCAATCCAGCAGCACCTCCCCAGCAGCAAGAACTCTCCTCTTCACCTCTAGTAAAACAATCACCCAATAGCTCTAACTGTAAACCAACAGCACCTCCTTGCTTTACACAAAATTCCAGCCTCCTTAGACCTCATAGAAGAGCTCTATATATAGGAGAGAAGAAGAGAGGATGAGTCAGCTTGAGGCTGGCATAGAGCTGACTAGTGTCCTCTCCCTCTTCAGTTAATCTTCAGTTCTTAAGTCCACTTGGAGATCCTTGCTTACACATGGTGATCAAGTACCTCTTACTCATCACAGGGCGAATCTCATGAACCAAGTGTCAGTTTGGAAGCTTCCTGGGCAGTTGACACCTTGCAGAATGACTGTGCCACTTGGCCAATCTCGCCCAGCGCAGGTAGCCTTCATTAGATTTGACTTCCAGCGTAGGTACAAGGAGGAGCAGTTGCATTCCAGCGCAGATGCTCAGTGGAGCAGCTGACATGATCCAAAATTAGCCTGTTTTGAAGTGTTTTCAGGTGGAGAACTGATTGGAAGTGCTGTTGTTCGATGACCTTGTTCTTTTAGGGGTAAGAACAACATGTTTAGGGACTGAGGATCCCTGTAATTATTGACATTTCATGCTCCATGTTGCGAGGCACAAAAATGTCTATAACAACAGCTGTGAGCGCTAGCTTTTCAACATACGAATATTTGCTTTCTGTATCATTTAAGTTCCTACTTAAATAATATATAGGATGTTCAATTCGGTTGTCTTCTTGAACTAAAACCATTGCGATGGTTGTATCGGTTGCAGCCAGATACAGGTTAAAGTCCTTTTGATAATCAGGAGCGTACATTAATGATGCTTTCATTAGGGATTCTTTTAAAGCATCAAAGGAAGCTTGCGCAACCTGATCCCATACGAAGAGCACTTCCTTTTTCAATAGACGTGTATAACCTTTAGCAAGTTCGGCGTAATTTGGAATAAACCTCCTCAGAAAGTTTGCTTCCCTTGGAGTTTCTAAATTTGAAGCAAATTTGAAGGTGGAGGCAAATTTATGATTGCCTGAACCTTACATGGGTCAAGATGAATCCTGTCCTTTGAGACTACAAAGCCAAGTAAACGACCAGAACTGACACAGAACACACATTTGTGTGGATTGAGTCGTATCTTGTAGTGTCGGCAACGTAGAAATATCGCTCTCAAATGTTGCGGATGATCGGTCTGCTTTCGCGAATGATCCGGAAGTTCGTCGAGATATGGTTGAACGATGTTTTTGATGTCATGGAAGGCATAATTCATTGCCATCTGAAAAGTTGCCCTTGCGTTCTTTAAACCAAAGGGTAATTTGCGATATGCGAATGTGCCCCACGGAAAAATAAATGCAGTCTTTGACTGGTCCTGTGGGCGGATATTTATTTGATTATACCTGGAGAATCCATCCGTGAATGAAAAGATTTTGCATCCAGCGCATTCATCAATTATCTGGTCAATAAAGGGTGTAGGGTAGTTGTCTTTTGGACAAGCTTGATTTACATCCCTATAATCGATGCACACTCTAATCGTTCCTTGTTTTTTCATCACAACAACAATGTTCAATACCCAATCGGTTAGAGGAATTGGGTAAATGAAACCAGCATGGAGAAGCTTTTCAACTTCTGCCTTGATGGCAGCGCCTTTCTTGGGGTGCACCTGCCGTAGTCGTTGTTGTACTAGTTTGACATCAGGATACATCTTGATTTCGTGTTCCACTATACTCAAGTCAATGCCTGGCATTTCATCATATGAACAAGCAAAGACATCTCTGAATTCGCGAAAAAGAGCGTTATATATTTCCAGTTCTCAAGGAGAACAACATTTGCCAACATAAATATTCTCTACAACATTTGTTTTGGTCGAGATATTTATGGCGGTAGTCTCTTCAATATTGGACAAGTTTCGCTCAGAATCCACCATGTTTACAGTATTTGATAGGAAATCAAAAACTGAAGGATGATCAAGGTCATCAGGAGTATCTTCTTTAAAATCCGGAAGATGAGAACGATGGTGGTAATCTTCCCATGGCGCCCCTTCAATTACCATTGATTGAACAATTCCTTCGTCGGTGTAATGCACTTGTGACCAAGGATCTGAAGGGGTGTCATATTCCTTAGACCTATCTATCCAAACGCTTGATGAGCATTTATTCGGGTCTGCCTTTGATGCCGCAAACATTGATTGCTACAATATTTCTATTGGGCTTGGAGGCAATACCTGCGGATGATCCATGTTTATATCGTTTTCTGAGATCTTTTGAATCGAAGATATCATATTGCAGGTTCCTACCGTCGCCACTTCCACCAGATTGATTGGAGGCAGAAGGGCAAAAGTCCCCATTAATATAGGGTCTTTTAGTAGGCCTACTCCGATATTTTGAAGCGTATGGGGGCTTCCATGGATCATCGGAATGCTTCCCGTAACTTGGGAACTATTGGGGATAAATGTTTGTTGGTCGACGACTGTAATTCCTCCTTGAAAAGGAAATGCAATCTTCCTAAAGTAGGTCGACACAACCGCGGCCATAGCATATATCCATGGTCTTCCCAGTAGTATGTTGTAATCGAGGTTTCCGTCGATTACTTCGACATCTATTTCTACTGTTTTCCCCCCTAGTTCAACTTGCAAGTTACTTAGAATACCATATGGGGTATATGTTCGTTTGTCAAATGCTTTTAATGATGTCGATAATCGCGACAAGGTTGGCGATCCTAAAGTTTTCCAGCAACTCATCGACATAATACATGTAGATGCCCCCCCATCAATAATTGTTCGATGAACAGTTTTGTTGAGGGCTTTCACTTGAATGAGGAAAGCTAGTTGAGTTGGTAACTGAGGATCGTATCCTTTATGATTAAAGGATACAAGATTAGAATCCTTTGGGTCTATCCCACCTATAGCTGATAATAAAGCCTACTTTTGGGATGGACAATTTTGCAGTACCTCAAGTGTCGACATAGCGGATGGCGATTGGGCCAGATCTTCCACTATATTACAATGCTATGCTGCTCTGGCACGAGGATTAAATGTCGACTTGTGTACTACTCCCTTTGCTGGTTTTATTGTTAGCTCTGGAATGATGGGCAGCGCAACTTCTGTTGAAGTTGTTGTCGAACTACTAGGTTGATCTTTATCCTTGTTGTTCGATAGCTGTGGATTACCGTAATCTTTGTTCCTTGACGATATCAAAGCATCATTTTGATGTTTCGAAATCGACAACATCAGTACTTGGGACAGGGAAGCATTTTCACTAGCAACTAGATTTGTTCCTAGATTTGGAAACGGATCAGTCAATACTGCCAAGGTTTTTGAATTCTTGAAGAATATTTGAAGCTCAGCCTTATGTGGACAATTTTTTTCCAATGATCCTCATCACATATTAAGCATGGATTTTTTGGTTTCCTATCTTCAGGAGGGTTTGCAGAAGAATTTTCAGGTGATGATCCTTCCCGTTTCTTCTTCTTCCCTTTGTTTTTCTTCTTGCCTCCTCGTTGCTTGGTTTCTTTGCCTTTATCAGTCGAGACAGCATTTACTTCCGAGGCGAGAAGTTCTTCTTTTGCATTTTGACTGGAAATCTTACGGGCCTTTTTAGATGTAGCCTTTGTCGATCTCGTGTCTGTCGTACCAATCACACCATCACCGGCATGAGATTCATTGTTCGATTAGGAGGAGGAGGGACAGAAAATTATGGTCTGGCAGCGTCAGGGATTTTATTGTAGAGCGTGCCAGACTGAGTATAAATCAAGTCTAGATATTGTGCACGAGCAATAACTTGCTCTTCAGTGACGAACCCTCCTTTTGCCACATCTTCTGTAATGGAAGGTAATAATGACTTAATAAACCATTCAACTAAAAGTTGATCAGGAACATACGTTTTTACCATTCTACGACGACGTTGCCACTCATGAATATGATCGGATATGTGAGTGGTCGTTGTTTGCTTGAAATTGGTAAGAAATTCTGTTCCCGTTTCGTACCTTATCAGTAACTGAAAATGGGTTAAAAAGGTTGTGGCTAGGGTAATGAAGTTGTCAAACGAAGCTCTGGGTAACTTGATATACCATTTTGCTGCCGAACCAGTTAACGTCCTCTGGAAAAGGTGAAGCCTAATCGAATCATCGTTTAAGGTGTTTGATGAACACCACAGATGAAAAGTCATCACATGATTCGAAGGGTCTTCACCTGGATTTCCACTAAATTTAGGAATATCTGACGGAAGTTTATGCGGAATCGCTGGCCACCAAGGGGCGTAAGCGATTGGATCGTTTGTTAACCTATTTAGATTCGGTAACTCCAAAGTTGCCACAAAGGGTAACTGTTGATTCAGGTTTGGCGAAGCATACCCAGGATAAGATGGGATTGCCTGAGCAGTTGGTCTCTACATACCAGCATAATGCATTTGATGCTAGTAACTTTGGTAAGGTTGATGGGCATAACCATTGTAGAATGGTTGATTTTGACCGTTTTGAATATACGGCTGCCCACTATTTGCAAAGATTTGTTGCTCAGATCCTTGGTATACTTGCTGGAATTGCGGTTGTTTGTATTGCACCATCCATGGTTGCGAAGCCATGTGCTGTTGTCCAATACTGACTGTTTGACCAAGATGAGGGGTAATTGTACCCGTTTGGGCCTGTGTCATTCCACTAGTTGGCGATTGTGGTTGAATCGCAGGGACAAGAGGTTGTTGCATTACAACTTGAGAAACCTGAGGTTGGCATACAACAAGCAGCGCTTGTACTTCTGACACTGTCACAATAGCTGTCGTAGTTGGTATATTTGACATAGGTAAGCATTGTTGCATCGAATATAGAACTCTTGGTTGTTGAGGCAGTATCGGCACCCAACCGCTAGATGTAATTCCAGCATAACCTAAATTTTGTTGTGAACTCCTGTATGGTTGTCCTCCCGGAGGAGACAATGAAAGGGTATACTGCCCCCCATACGGCGGTAATCCTGTACTTAAAGGAATTGTTTGCCCTTGACGACCAGACTACCCAAATTGACACCCTGAAGGATCAATTTGCTGAGACTCAACATAAGAGTTCCCGGATACTATTACGGATGAAAAAACAGGAACAGACCATACTATCGAAATAGCCCCTGAGTGGGCCCCGTCCAGCGATTGAGAGCTAGTTGGGACAGATGGTATGCCGGCGAACATTGTTGGAGTGACAGCAGGAAGTTCTTCCATCGCTGTGTCGGATGACACAGTCCTGGATGTCGACGGTTGTTCAGACATTTCTAGTCTATCCAAAAGATTGCCTAGCGATTCTATAGGAGCTTCCGATGGCGATAGACTAATTTCTGATGAAGAAGGATATAGAGTGATCCCAACTCCAAATCGCGATGGAGTACTAGATGGAGGATCCTCCACAATCTCTTCTATAGCAATCAGACTAGGTGGAAGAGGTAGACCGTCAGGTCCGTAAAATATTTCTGGTGCCGAAGAAGGTATATAATCTGCAGCGACAGATGTTTGGGGAATAACACCTTCTGAATCAACTGTAGACGGAGCTGGCTCAGTAACACAAGTGCTTACCTTCACACTAGGATCAGTTCTACTGTCCTTTGGTGGCTGCTAAACTTCTTCTGTAAAGGCAAGAATACCAGAAATGTTTGGAGTAACCGGTGTCTCCGATGATGTTGGAACACTTGTTCTAACTTTACCAGGGGATTTGGAACCGGTTAAATGAGTTTGCTTTGTCCGTAACAGTTTCGACTTTGGAGACAAAGACGGTTGACTCGTAAGCCTCCGCGAACGAAGGGGTTTCAATTGACTTTCTTCCACGATTGCAGATTACTCGATCAACTAAAAATCAAGGGGAAGTATGTTTCCGAATTAGATGAATTTTAGATGCTTTGATACAACTTGTTTTTTCAATTTTTAAGAGTCGAGAAAAAACAAAATATGACTCTAGTCGCCTTCGATTTTTAATGAGCCTGAAGTGACAAGTGCTCAAATGGACCTTTTCCGTTAAGGATTCAGAAAAGGAACAAAAGGGACTGCTCTGGAAATCTAGATAGAGGGATTACCAAACCATTCGCAAAACTGCAGAATACTTTTTACGGTACAGCAGTCAATCTTCCCGAATGCTGTGTTCAGTGCATTGCGATCGATAGGGCGGCAGACACGGCTTCCTATGGATAAAGGATTAAGCCTATTGTGGTCTCCCAAAATATACTCGACGGTACGTGGGAGCACAAGTACGTACTGGCACTTGTCGTCTCAAAGTGGAGGAATCACCCAACCAACAATGAAAACAACAGTTACCAGGCTTTACGACGTCGGAATACGTCTCTAGCCTAGACTTCTAGATGTTGTGCGTTAGGTTCCAAAGCGTTTTTAGATTCATTAAATTTATTTTATAGTTTATCTTGCTTAAGAAGTTTGCTTTTCAGGTTCACCGCGTGATGTAGATGTACAATTCCTAAAATGCAATCTAAGATGATAAACAATCGTTTAATCTTCTTTTTGCAATGAAAATCCTAACTACTAAGGAAAGAGAGATGATTTTCTTTCAACAAAGAGCAGAGAGCACACACTATATGCACTGTCCTAAATCAAACCAACAAACAGTCTAAATGCAAATGCACATGCATGTATTTGTTTTCAGCCTTCTTAATGTGTGAATGATAAAAATAAAGCTAAGCGCAAATCTGAATTATTTTTCAAAGCGACAATTACTAACAAGTTTCTTTTCAAAACAAAATGAGGACAATGACGACACTTTGTTATTTGGAATTGAAAACTTGCTTTCGACACTTGAAAAACTACTAACTCAAATCAAATACAAGAGTAACAGTGTAATCGACTATCAAGAACAATCAGATTCTCTTCTATGACTGAAAACGACACTTTCAAATCAAGAAACGACAGTACAATTACGCTACTTCTTTGTAAAGGAGAACTGAAAATGACTCAAAAATACATAAAAACATTTACAGTTCTTTTCACAATGGAGGCGGAATAACAGCAAGGAAATGGGTTTCAAACATAAGTGTACTGACTACAGGCAGCAAAATTCTTGAATAGAGATGAAATGAGTGAACACAAAAACCAAAATTTAGGAACAAGGCCTTGTCTGATCAGCACATTTGTAGCACAGTGAAACTAAAATGCAACGCTCCTACTACACTCGAGAAGTGTGATGCATTTGAGTTCACAGAACAGAAAGTGCGTTGGACCAGGGACGAGACTTTGACTGGGTTCTGGATCACAGTTTGCAGTTCAGTTCAGGGATTTAGGCCGAGCAAGTGGTAATCAGTAAATCAATCACAGGGGTAGATCTAAGGAGGTTACTAGAGCCACCACAAGGGCAATTAGAGAACTTGTAAATCAATTGTTTAATTCATAAACAAAACCCGGAGATAGACTGAAGCAGCATTGATCTACTTTGCACTTACATAGAAAATGCAGTTCAAAGGCTAGTTGGCTTGACTTCAGGCTCTGTCTGTAAGTTTATAAAGTAAACAAATGTAGATAAAAAAAATCTATTCACTCCCCAGCGGAGTCGCCATTTTGTTATCGGGAAAACTAGTGTCTATGCAGAGCTGCTATTCCCACTAAGGCTGGTAGCTACCTTAGAAACAAACAAACTAAAAACTACTTTCATTTTCCTTTATGAGAAATAGATAAGAGAAGAATAAGGAGACCAACCTTTGTCTTGCGCTTGGTTCCTTGCTCGATTCCTCTCTCTTCTGGTAGGTCTTTGCCACGCGTTTCCTTGTCTAGCCAGCTTCAAAGAGTACCTATAGAATCAAAGCAGCATAACACTATCCAAGAACATAAATCTATTATCATAAACAATATAGGACCAGATGTATATTGACCACACAAATGCATAATTCATCAATCATACAAGAATGTGGAGGAAAAATTGAATAGCTTTATTGATAATCAAGAAAGAGCAAAGAGGATTACAACCAATTGTTCTGACCCAGCATCATCCTCTTAGCAAGAAAGCCCTTATTCAACTCATGAAAAGCTTAGATCACCCAACACTATGATATTGCACCAAGAAATCAACAGCACTTCCTTACAAGATACAAAATTCCAGCCTCTGGATCTCTGGGATGAGGGATCCATATATAGATGTTTGCAAGGGGAATGAGTCAACTTTTGAGATTTGATTAGTGTCCTCTCTCTAATAGTTCTTGATTCCACTTGGATATTGATGATCTCTTACTCATCCCTGGTCGAATGCAGAGAGGCAAGTGTCACAGGAGAAGTTTCTGGAAGATTCCATGCTTCTCCACCTTGCAGATTGACCCTGCCATTTGTCCACTCTCGCCCATCGCACCCCATAGAAGGGTTTTTCAACATGCATCGCACCTACTGTGTGTATTCAGGTGGGATGCAACGCACTTTGACCATGGAGCAAGTGAAATGGTCTAGTTTTGACCAGTTCTGAGTAGTTTTTCATGGAGAACTTCTGGGAGACGCTGTAATTAGTTGACCTTGTTCTTTTAGGGGTTGGAACAACACCTTTAGGGACTTAGGAGCCCTTAGTTTATGGACATTTATGATTGGGGTTGCAGTGCCCAAAAATGTCTATAACACATTACAAGAATCTCAACTTCAACTTGCAATGGAAGTTCAAATCTATTACTAAAGATCAGCTCAAAATAATGATAAAATTCCTCTTTGCATCCTATCCTCTTTCAATGTTGTGCAGATCTATTTATTTTATAACATCATAGAGTAGAGGAAGTGATGATCAAAGAGGATCATATTGACTTCCATGAAATCTAATGCCATACTAAAGTAAAATAACAAATATGATTTTAAATAAATTCGTTATGATTTAAGATCATATTGAATCTTTCATTGAAGATGCAAACGATGCCACTTGGAATTAGTTTTACTTTATTCTAAGTTTAAACATAACTACAAATCTTGGACATAAATTCCTATAGCTATTCATTCTTAGGTGAATATTAAGGTACCGAAATGTTGAACTAAGTATCGAACTACCAAATTGAATTGAACTGGTATCAAGCTAAGTACCAAATTACCAAACTGGACTGAACTGGTACCAAACTGATATAGAGATAAAAAATTTCATAATTGGACATCGTCCTTGGAAAAATAACCACATTAGTAACCCATGATTGATAAAACCATATTAAAGACATGTTTAATCATTAAAACAATAAGAAATTCATCATAATTAACGACATGTTAGAATAGGTTCATTTAGAGGAAGTTGATGGTATAATGGCTATGAAAAGTATCATATATGCGGGAATATGGGTCATGAATAGAGACTTTATATATTGAATAATATGACATATTTAGATCCCAACAAGCATCATCCCTAAATTTATCAGCACCAACTAAAAAGACGCATCAACTCCCTAGCGTGCAAGCTCCAACTTGCTTGAACTTCTTGACTTGATTTGTCTTTCATACAATTTTAAAAATCGAATCATGAAGGCCTCACTTTCACAAAAATAAATAAATCCCCGCTCATAAAATTACCATAAAACACCTTTATCATTGATACAATATACTTCTTTGATCCTTGGTTCATTGATAATCTTTTTGACACAATTATGCTTATAAGGAATATGAGTTGATATTTTTAGAATTAAAACTCTAGTTATCCTCAGCTCTTAATTTTCATTTAACTAATTGTTTGATATTGTTTTATTCTTGTTTTCCACTTCTATTAACTCATCTTGATGTGTATAATTTTTATTCAACCTCTATTCTTCTGTTTTGTGATAAAAAAATGAGTTTAATTGCTAATTTTGGAAATTTTGAAAAGTTACATGTTTTTGCAGAGGTTTTCTAACTTTAGTTAACTGCTAGTTTGGTGGGTTTGCCAAATATACTTCTAAATATAGTACAAGTTTTAGATAAAGTTTTCTAACTTTACTTAACTATTAGTTTAACAAATTTTCTAGATATACCGCCAAATATAATATAGGTTATAGTGAAGGTTTTCTAACTTTATTTGACTACTAGTTTGGTTGAATTGCCAAATATACCACCAAATTCAATTACATGCTCTGGAACACTAACATATTTTCAGACTAAAATTACACTTGATTCCCTTGACAATTTTCAGACTTCCATACACTGTTGGAAAGCATTTTTGGAGATATATCCATATGAGCAATTTTTAGGAACAATCGAGCTTATCTTCTATACCAAAAAATGCTCCAAAGATTATGTTTCTGAAACCACTTTATGATCGATTAAAACACCTTTGAAATCAATTACAACATTTTCTAACATATTATTCATAATTATTAATATGTAGGTCTAAATGTTTGTTTATAACGTTAGTGCATGAACATAAATCTTTTATCGAGTATCCTTTTTCTTTCTCTTGTAGATAGGGTAATGTAAATTATTATTATCCACCTTTAAATAACATTCCCATCACTTTCCAACTTGCCTTAAGATCGCTTTACATAAAAGGAAAGTACTAAGAAACTTATTTTAGTCATTTTTATTTGTCTATCAACCTAAATGAACTCATGTTATTCATTTATGTTAAAATAAATGATATATTTTATTTAATTTTCAATTTATTAAACGGAAGATACATCAATAAACTCATATTCCAATGATATGATAATTTTGTTTTCTATTTATTACCTTCATATTTTCCGATTAACAAAAAATACAAATGAATATCACTTTAAGAATGACAACGTGGAATGAAGAAAATTGAGGATACATAATTATCACTCATTAGCTTTGATTTTCAACATAAAATTTTTAAAAATACATTTAAGGGGATAAAGATGTATTTTTAAATAAGAAATTTTAAAAATAAATATTTATCTTTAATATTTTATTTTTGTAATATTATTTAAAATTAATAAATATTTTATTTATTCTTGGATTCAGGGTTATGTGAATCATATTTGAATAATTGAGAAATTTTTTTGGCAATAATCACATAAAATAAACGATCAACCACACTAGATGGTTTGAAACACATCAAAAAAACTTCTTCTATTTGATTATTGTTGAAAGTTTTTCTCAATTATTTTGTTTATTCAATTTTAATTTTTTTCTAAATAGGGTGACTAAGGTGGGAAAAGGACAGGGAGGAGGGGAGCATGTTTCCACCACCTTATTAGCCCATGTGTTAGTGAGATGTGGAGAAATGCCTCCCTCCTTAGAAAAACATTCAAGTAATGTATAACATGTCAATTATCGTTATAGGACACCATCGAGTGGGCTTGCCCTACATTCATGACCATAACTAGAAACCCATGTGAACAAAATTTTGGGAGATATAAAATAGTATGCAATTGGTTACTGTACAACTCCTATGAACTAGTTAGATCACGGTAGTCCTATTAACCCATCCACATTAAATGATGGTCCATCAATGGATGCCTCATTGGATTCTACATGTGACCTAACTTTTTTCTCAGCAAACACGGAGGAAAATTTCATTATCTTTGGGGAGACTCAGTGGTTCCTTTCCTTACCTCTTTCGTTGGGTCTCCACTTGCACTTAATCAACTACACTAAATTTTCGATGTTACTATCCATGATGGGCATATTGACAGTTTCCATTTCCTAGATTTGTTGCTAACTCTGCAACTAGGAAGGAAGGGTAGGAACAACCATATTTTCCCTCTTCCCAGATCAAGGAAGGTACCAACTTACATGGAGATATGAGTCTTTTAAGGTTCACTCCTATGTTGAGTCACAAAAGGATTCACTATGATAATTAGATTGTGTTAGTGGAGTAATGAAACCCTCCACACGAGCCCCCTTCAAAGCTCGATGGTGTATGCAATCTTATGTATGTCAATTGTTATGGAGTTTGTAGTTAAAACAATAATTTTTGGCTTGGTTTCACTCATTACTCTATAGATAGCTCTACCATTTCTTGAAATCTATCCTTAGGAAGCTCAGATAGAGGTTTAAGGTGAATTTTGGCCATCACTCTTGCTTCGTCCAATGTGTTTACTCTCCATATTTCACTCCACTTGCTAGCAACCATGCCTAGGATCTCATATAAGAGATCACTCAGTTCAAGCAAGAGATCTCTAGTGAGAGGCAAATCCTCATAGACATTGAGGTGCTTTCTAAGGTGGTAGATTGGGTTTTTTATTCTATTTATACAAGAGGCAGACACAATCAGTACATGTATGATGAGCCTCAGTATTGCAACAAGAACGTTGCAACTCGCAAGGGTACCAACTTAAATTATCAACATGGGGTTCATACAAATTTAAGAGGTATCGACACCATATGTGAAGCATACAATGTGTCCTTTTTTTTTGATATGATGTAATGGAGTGAATGTCATGACATCAAAGCCCAAACTAATTGCAAAAATGGAAATGTTACTCTATTTGCAAGAAATAGAAATGCTACTTGCTCAAAAGTAAACACTAGTCCTAATTGCAAGAAGGTAAAGGTTATGTTACTTGCAGGAATGAAACATACTTGTTTATATGCAGAATGTAAACCTTGTTCTACTTACAACAATGTGAATGTGAAAAGTTTCCTTAAAAGGAAACTAATCCTATGCGAGGACAAGAAGTTGTAATTGAAATCCTAAGAGCATAAATTCAAAGAAATAGGCCTAATCTACTTGGTAAATAGGCAAGTCGTAAGTGGTTTTTATTCTTCCGCAGTCATTTATTTAGATCCATGAGGTAATTATTCAAGCCTAAGAGAAAAAAACAAGCTTTTGGATTAGATATGGTCAAGTTTACACATGCTATAGGAGTGCTACAGGAGGTGCTAGAGGAGGCCCTGTTTTGCTACAGGAGGTGCTACAGGAGTCCCTGTTTTGCTACATGAGGAGATAACTTTCAGAATGACCAAGTAAATCAAATGAAAATGGGATGGAATTTTTTTATTTATTAATTAGGATATCTTAAGACTACATTCCAAGTGGAATCACTTCAAAATACCCCTATTAACATGTGCTAAAAAAGAGCAGAAAATTACTGCTCGAAAAAATGGAAATTCACTAGTGAGCTAGTTAACCTACCAAATGCCTAACCTAATCAAGTGAAAATGATATGGGGTAAAAAAATTTTATTAACTTAGATGTTTTTATGACACAATATAAGTTGAATCAACTCAAGTGGAGCTCATTAACATGTTCTAAAAAATAGTAGAAAATTACTAATATTTTTCTACAAGGGATTTCCATAAATTCTAGATTTGTGAACTGGTAGACCAATACAAGTAGCTCAATGATGAATTTAAATTTTAAAAGTTTTTATAAGGATGCATCATGCTTGTTAATTTTTAAATAACTTTCAAAACAACTCACTTCATTCATTTAAAAAATGTAACCTACAACAAAAGAAACATGAATAGTAAATATAGAAATAAGAGATGCGAGTGAAAAAGACATTCAAGGGATATAAATAAAATGTACAAGAGGGCTTTGAGGCTCCTGGGATGGCTAAGCCCAAGGAAAATCAGAGTTCTATGAAGGAAACCAAGCTTTAGAAGCTAAAAATGGCACCAAACTTCTTTATTTGAATCAATTCAAACACATTCGTGATAGATAACAAGTTTTCTCCACAAGAAGACTAATAACTACATGCCCCTAGAGGCCAATTTGAATTGGTACATATACAAAATGTTGAGGAAACATTATTCTTAAAAGGAGGAATATTTCACCTCCAAAATCCCTCAAATAGGGGATCTAGTTCTCAACATTAGGAATCTGTATTAAATGAGAGGGAGCACATTCCTAGATTTTCTCAGTCACTAGAGCCCCATAATCTGTGTAATAATTTCATAATATCTTGTTCATTTATTATCCAATATTGATCCTCCTATAGCAGGGAGAAAATAACCATAGTATCTCCTCCTCCAAATCTTCATAATCAGCCCAATATTCTCACAATATTCTACAAAATAAATAGTATTAGGTATAAATATATAATGATCCTTAAACCTTCCTAATAGATATATTAAAGTTAAAAATATGTCATCTAATGCAAAAACAGGGGTTTAATTTGCTAAAGGATGGTCAAATGGGCCTTAATTTATGTCTAATGTGGAGGGACATCAATGTATACAATGGATATCTAATGGCATATCAAATTCTCCCTAGGCAAAGTCTTGGTAGACTACAATGAGTTCAAGAATGTTATTCTGTCTCTAAATTAGATTCAAAGTTTCCTGAGAGCAATGGACTATAGGCTCACAAGAATTGAACGAAAATTGCGACCTCCTATTGATCCTAGAGCCTTCTTTGGCAGTAACAAGGATGTCATACATGTTGAGGCCATGCACTCTAGAAAATAGATATCCATGCGTAACTACCCTTTTAATTTTAATTTTCCTTTATGTCCTCTTGTTTTGGCACCATGCTAGAGAAAGGCTATGATGACCAACTAGACTATTGAACTATTTTTGTATTTTATAGTTAAAAACTTTCTTCTCGCTTTTACAAAATAAAAGTTTTATGTATGGTGTGGTTTCCCCAGTAACATACCAACACAACACATACTTCCTATGCTTAAAATGTAAATCTCCGTTAAAAAAAAAAATAAACCTTTACTTGAAAAACAATATTAAAAGTTATTATTTCCTTAAAATAAATATTTAAATTTAAATTTTTAATTGAAAAAATTAAATATAATTTAAATTCTTCTAACATTCAAATAATTTTAAATCCCTAATTTATTTAAAAACAAAATATTAGTTATCAAAATTAGGTATTACTCTTCCATGCCACAAAAATATTTACTACTAAATTCAAAAGTGATTGATGTAAGTAAACACAACATAATAAACACAATAGCATAAAACCATTAAAAGCATAACCTATAAAATTAAAATCACAATAACATAAAACCATCATCAGCATAAGCTTTACTTATGACTCCTAAGTTTTAACTACATGGTATTATTATTTACCTATTAAAATTAGGAATATAAAATATTGAATTTAAATATATATAAATTTATATGTGAATAAATATAATATATTATTTTTATTATATTTTTTTAGTTATATAGTTCTCATATTTTTAGTACTATTTTTATAAAACGAATAATACACATTATGTTTTAAAAACGAAAAATATTGACTTTAAAGGTATTAATTAACCATCACTACAAGCATTGCATAGCCACCGAGAATATAAGGGAAAATTGTGAGGATATTACCATGGCTACCCATATTGCATGGCCTCCAATAATATGAGGGAAAACAGTGAACGTCAAAAGGAATAACTCTAATAAAAACATTTTATAAATTAAAAAAAAAAAAGGTGAAAAAAGAGATTGATTTATGTAAAACCAGTGTTTGAGGCAGTTGCTCGAGTTAATGTTAAATTAATAATAATTAATACGAAAATCAAATCATATAGTTTTGTTTCGGGAAAAATTAATAAATTGAGATGTAAAGTAGATAAATTAATTATTTGCTTAGGCACAATGATTTGTATAAATGTTGGTAGGTAATATCCATTAGTAACTTTAGACATTTATAATTTTACTCTTGTATAAGTCTAAACATACATAATTATGGGAAGTAGCTCATGGTAAGTATATTCATTTACATCTTATTCCAATCTATTTTTTAGGCAAAGACTTTTTAAATTATAGTGGGAAGTAATTGAAAGGAAATATATTATTTGCCTAACTATGAGCTTGTAACACCCTTGAATCTATCAATTACCACAGTAATTTCTTCTTTTAATTACTTTTAAATATTTGAATTATGAACTATATTTATACTTGGACATAAGACTCGCGAAGGGTCTAGGAAAAATACATTACTGATATGTAAAAATTTAAAGAATAAAAGTTGTGTGAACAAACTAATCATATGAAGGATCGTGAAACAAATTCCAAGAACCTCCAAACATTTAGATATAGTTGGACAAAACAGTTATGGCTCCTTTTCCTTTTCCTGGGGAAAAGAGAGGACGGATTTAGTTTTTTTTCCTTTGTTGTTTTGATTTTCTGCTCTTGAGCAACAACGATCTCTACAGAAGGTAAAGTACTGTTGGGCACAAGGGAGTTATTGAGATGGATACAAGGCTAATGGAACCTTTTAAACTATTGAATTGAAAGATTGATCAGTCTTGAGGTTCGGAGGAGTTGTCTTGATATCATAAACTAAAGAGCTATTTGGAGCAAAGAGCTCTGGGGAGAGTCTGGACGTTATTGTCTGAATCATGGTTGGGAGGATAGTCTTTTGAGAAATTTATATCAAAAAAACAGATAAGTGACCTTGGATTTTATTTCGAGTTCTTATTTAAGTCTTGAAAAAATTTATAAATATTTTATGTAGGACAATTTGATTGATAGGTAATGATTAATTTAAATTGTTTATTCATATCTCTCTCTGGGTGAGATTGTAAAGTTTCTGTGAGGAAATGCTTACTGTGCTAAAGAACCAATCATGAAAATAAAAGTTAGGATTTATGTGCAAAAGGTCATAATACATGAACATACAAGATTACGTTTATTATATTAAAAATTTGGAGATTGTGAAGGGCCTGCTAAGGTGATTTCGTTTAAAAAAATAGAAAGTTACTTATTTGGTATAGGACTATGTACTAGCTGAGGGAATGTTGGTTAGTCTTGAGGCCAGGAGTCTATGACTCTACCTAAGACAGTCAAACATCCAGGCATTAGCTTAACCCTGAAGACTGATGGACTGGTCCCAGAGATACCAGGACCTGTTTCAATAGGGTATTGGTAATTATTGATTAATGGAAAAATTATTGAAATGAAGGAAAAACCACTTGAAAATCAAAATAAACACATACTTCTAGAGAGACAAATAATGCATGTTGCAAGTAATAAAAAATATTTATTTTCCATAAGCATAAATTAGAATGCCAATAATAATGCCAAGAGTAGTAGTTTAAATTAGCAGAAGACCTCGGCCAATATATTGTAGAAAAATAATAGTACTCTAGTCATAACTTACTAAAATATGACTGCCATGAAATGATTGAAACAGAGACCCATTACTTCATAAAATAACAGTAAACAAATGATTTAGCTTCTAGTGGTATTAGTAATGTTAATAGTCAATAGGGTTAGAACCCGAAAAACCTTTATAATATACTTGCAAGAACTGCATCCAATAAACCCAGAACTTAAAAATAAGTCAACAATATAAGGATGGGATTATCATGTGCTCAGAAATTCCAAATGCTAAACATTACTTCTTAAGTATATACATATATATAATCAAATTACTAGGACAAAATTACGAGTATAACAGAAGAAAAACTATCAAATATTGTATTCATTGAGAACCAAAAATTCCATTTGAATTGGAAGATTATTTCAAACTTCAGGTCATAAGGCTATCCTCCAATGGCCATCAATTCTGGGAAATATAACTCAAGTTTTATAAACATTACACACACCTTATCAAAATGTAAATAGAGTAATTGTTATGCAACCATCTCACAAGATAAAAGAAGAGATAGATCAACGACTTCAAAATTAGCCTTTTCGAGGGGGAAACCTCCTTTACATTACAAAAATGAACAATTCTTGGATGATACAAATGACAAGACCTCCTTTATATATATATCACTTTTTCCCTTTTTGTGGTAAAACTTCATAAAAATAAATGGAGTTGGAATGTTTACTCTTAAATTTACAAAATCATCAAAAACTAGGTGGTGGTAAAAGAAGACGAAACATGTCAATTTAAATTCAATTTCATGTCATATTTTTTCTAAAATTTAATATATAATTTTTATCTAATTTATTCATTTTCTTTAAAAGGTATCATTAATATTTTACATAAATTTTTAAGTAGTGACAAAACCGCGACCCCCCATTTCTCTATTGATTTATGTTTTTTAATTCCACTTTCTTTAAGAGATGTGTTGTAAACATTCTAAAGATTGCTAAACAAATTTAAAAATAAAAAGTAAGCATATTTTTTAATTATTATTAAAATACTAATAAAAATGATCATATTTTAGTATGTATAAAACCGCGACCCAAGAAACTACCCTTTCAAGTTTATAAAATCAATTTTTTTTAATAGAAATTTAAAAATAACATACAACAACATGTTAAAATTATTTTTTGAAAAATTTTAAAATATATTTTATATTTTTTATAATAAAATTTTTAATTATGATTATAATAACGTATTTTATATTATTCAAAATATAGTATATAAAATTATTTGTTTAGAAACTCTACTTTATTTCTATATATATTTTTAAAAAGTTTTAGCATTTCATTTAACTTTACATCAAGTTATTTATATTTTTTGAGTGATTAACCATAGTTTTTACCAATATTTACTATCAGTTGACTTATTTGCAAATTTAGTATTTATTTTTTATAACATTATTTATATTTTCTAAACCCATTAAATAGGTTCACTATAGCTTTTACAAAATTTATTGTGAGTTAGCTTTGTTACAAATTTAGCATTTATTTTTTATAATTAACAAGTATGAAACTCAACTCATTTAATTGATATTTTTATATTATTTTTTTTTATCTTTTTTTTTTTTATTTTAGTATTTTTTTGATTTTGCCATATAATGAGACACATTAACATGCTTTTATATAACAATAATATTTTAAGGGCACAACAATAACAATAGTGGGCTTCTATGGGGCACAATAATAACAATATGGGGACAACATGGGCACAACAATACAATAAGCGGGTTGCACTAATAACAATAAAGGGATACACTAGTAGTATAGGGACCTAACATGCCCCTTTCCTTAAAAATGTGTTGTCCTCAATTCTTGAGTAGTTCTAGATGCTTTTGCATAAAATTCTCATCCTCCCATGTGAAATATTTGGCGGGTAAGTTCTTCCACTTGATGAGATACTCTGAAATTGATCAATTTCGTAGCTGTCAGGTTCTTGTTTCTGTGACTGCTTCAAGTTCCACTATGATTTTTCCTTCCTCATCAAGTTTTGAAAATATTGTTTGAACTAGGAGCTTGTCACTTATAACCTTCTTTAAGCATGAAACATGGAAAACTGGGTCCACTTGGGAAGATGCAGGAAGCTCCCATTTGTATTCCACAGTACCAATCATTTGCAGGACCTTATAAGGACCATAATACTTTGGTGATAATTTATTATCTTTCTTAGCTTGCTTGAAGGACATTTGTTTGTATGGTTTTAGCCGTAAAAATACCCAATCGCCTACATAAAAAATTCTTTCGCTATGAAGTTGATCTGTCTGTTGTTTCATTTGATTCCGCGCCAAAGCGAGGTTATCGTTTAAGAGTTGGAGAACTTGTTGTTGATGCTTGATTTGATCTTCCATTGCTTGAACCTTAAAATTTTCTCTTAAAGATGATGTGATGGATGGTGTATGATATCCATAAAGTGCCATAAATGGGGTCATTTTTTATGAAGTGTTATACCACCATTCAACCAGAGGTAACCACTTGACCCAATGTGTTTGTTTATCAGATACAAAGAAATTAATATATCCTTCCAAACATTTGTTTACTATCTTCGTTTTTCCATCTATCTTAAGAGTTTGAGGAGTGGTAATTCCTGCCAATGCACTACAAGATATGGTCAAGTTCATTTCTTCTTTCTATGGGGTTGGTTCTTAGTGCATATCCTCTTCTTTTAACGTTTCTTGATCCTTTTCTTCCTCCTCTTCACAATCTATGTAAAATCATTTCTTCTCAGCACATTTATGACCTTTAGTGTATTTTCTATCACAACTATAACAAATCCCTTTTTCTCTTTTTTCTTCCAATTTTTGTGGTGTCAACCTTGTATGTTGTGTAAAGCTAGGAGAAACAACACTTCCATCTTTATAGTTGTGAGTGATAGGATTTCTTGTTGCCATAATTTTTCTTTCAATTTCTCTTGCCAACCTAGATGTCTTCTCCAATGAATCAAGTTCCCAAAGATGAACCTCATGTTGAATGTTATCCTTTAAAGTCCCTATGAAAACATCAATCTTCTGCTTCTCTGGAATATCATTTACCCTTATATTCAATTTTTGGTAGTCCTCAATGTTCTCTTCCATTGAACCCTTTTGTTTGAGATTTATAAATTGGTTGAAGAAGGTGTTTCTCTTTGTATCCTCATAATGTGTTATCATTTCCTCCTGAAAATTGACAACGTGACAAGTGGTTTACAAGAAAAAATCCCTTTATACCATAGAAACTAATTTGGTTTTAAATATAAAGATGCAATACGTAGCTTTTGTAACAGTTGCACATCAGATAGATCAAAATATTGCTCCATCTGTAGTATCCAAGTTACTAGATCCTTGCCATCAACCTTCCTCTTATCTCTTTTTCTTTCTTTAGGGTCTCGATTTTGAAATGACTGTAACTTTGTAATTTTGGATATCTAAGTTCTGAAATTTAGTCCTGTAGTAGCTTGTTGTGTCCTCTTTCCAACCCTATAGGTCTGATCGATATTCGATTCTTCAAGGAAGAGTTATTCCCAATCTCCAACGATGACCTGATTAGAGACTGGTTCAGTAGAGAGAACTTGTACGAAGAGCCACGTGTGAGTGTTTCAACCTTCGACCCTAAAAATGATACCCAACAAATTAAATTATGTCCTCTGTCTGTTACTTTTTACGAAATTTGAATTTGATGATCAGAGAGAAATTTATGATGCGTTTCCCAAGGTCACCTATTTGCAATGGAATTTGGGAACTTGTAAAAACCCTAACTTCCCTGGATCATATCTCCGAAAATATAGAGAGAAAATATCTGAAATTCAGACACGAGGTTCATATAGATTTCGGATCAAATAGGTTTTAGTTTCAGCTTCTGAAACTTCATAGAAAATATGTTATAGTGAAAATTCCATGATGACCTATTTGAAGTAGCGAAACCCTAGAATCCAATGCTCTGATACCAAATATTATGCAACCAGCTCACAAAATCAAATAAGAGATAGATCAACGACTTCAAAATTAGCCTCTTCGAGGGGGAAAGATCCTTTACATTACACAAATGAAAAATTCTTGGATGATACAAATGACAAGGTCTCCTTTCTATATAGGAGTCTAAGGGATCACAATATAATCAGAGATGACATAACACTAATATTGTAAGGGCACAAAAATCACAATAGTGGGCTACTATGGGGCATAATAATAACAATATGGGGACTACATGGGCACAACAATATAATAAGGAGGTTTCACTAATAATAATAAGGGGCTACACTAGTAGTATAGGTGTCTGCCCTTAAAACCAAATTCAAGTCTATAGTCGAGAAACCCTCAGAGGGTATTTAAATCAGAGAAAACCCTAACTATAAAATTGTTGTTGTTGAGTTTGTAGCACCAGATGACTTAAACAAGTAGGAGACAAAAGAATGGATAAGAATCTATGTAAAAGGAGCCTATTAGTGGTGTTGAAGTAATAAGCATGGGTAATGCAATGTTGGGGACACAATCGCCCGAATAGAAGTGCTTACCTACAAAAATGCACAAGGAGAGCATTGTAAGAAACCTTTCCTTAGAACTACAGAACTCGTAACCATGATATGATACTAACCCAGAAATTACTAAAAACAATAATTAACTACCTGTAGATGGCCTGTGTAGAGATGAGCCTGTGTTGGACTCTCACAAAACACAAATGTTTCAGGAGAGTGAGATATTTACCATTCGGGAATATAAACATAAGTAGGAAATTAACAATGAGATTAATTGAACCTGCCATGCTGGAGTAATCAACTAGGAGAACTAGAAGAACCCTATAAAAGAGGTTCCGTAAATCCCACATAACCCTACGGGGACGAGGATTTCTAAGGAGGAAAACAAAAATTAACCATGGGAAAAGAAAATTGTAAATACAAACATAGATTAGGAGGAATAGAACATCACTGTAAGGCAAGAAACAACTTACTAAGCAGGTTGTACGCCCAAAATAGAATATTTCCTAAGGATTCTGGAGCAGGGCTTGGGTCGTAGGAGGAGAAAAATGACGAACAATGCATCTGGAGAAAAGTGGCTTGTTGCTAAACCAATCAAAAATGAATTGGAACCGTTCGATCAAACCCTAAAAGATCAAGGGATAAATTGACTCCACTTGTCCCCTTGATAATACAATTCTAGATAGCTCGATGAAAAAGTCAGCATGCATGCATGAGTAATCAAACCTTAGCATTGACTTTGGTTATTGCAGTTAAAAAGAATCATATTAATTCCAACGTGCAGTTATATAGTACACTATGTGTGTGTGTGTGTTGTGTTATGATGATGATCCTTTGCTTGGTAAAAGAACCTTTCCAAAATTTCATTATTCGTTTTAAAGTTTTTTTTTATATATTGACATTATATGTCACCTAGGGTATGGATAAGTGTTGCAAGTGGCATCAAAGCCAAGTTTCGGTACTATGGCCAATCATGGGAAACTAAGTAAAACAAGGAGAAAGATGCAGAGACGAGTTGGACCCCTAACTTGGTTGGAGGCATCATATGGCGAGGCCAACCCGAAAATGTGGATATAGCTAGGAGAAGGGTCCTGTCAAGAAAATGTTGCACTACTAGAAATTGTTCAACAGCTGTGAGCTGAAATGAGTAATTTGAGGGTTGATAATGAAAAATTAAGATAGGAATAAGAAATAATTTTGAAAAGATTATTTGATAAACAAATCAAGGGAGCCCAACCCAAGTTCTAGTGATGGGAAGATAACTTTAGATAGAATTAAGGTCATGCAGAGCCTGAGGGAAGTTATGATAATGTTTCTGAAGGAAAGGAAAATAATAGGAATAAAATTGAACTTCAAGGGGAATTAAAAAACAAAAAACCTCCAAAATTTGATAGTAAGGATGAGGAAGTAGCTGAAGCCTAGTTTATTAATATGAATAAATGCTTCCAAATCTACAAGTACGGTGAAAATATTAAAGCTCGATTGACAATATACCAATTACAGGGTAAAGCCACCTTGTGGTGGGAAGAGATTAAAACTGTCTAGAAAATAGAGGAGCAAGAAGTGACTTGGATGGAATTCCAAAAACATTTTAAAGACAAGTATCTTACAGAACAATTCTATGATGAAAAGGCAAGGGAATTTCATGATTTAAGGTTGGGTCAGTTAACAATGGATGAGTTCATAACCCGATTCACCTCTCTTATGAGATATGTTCCATATATCCAGGAAGAGAAGGCGAAGGTGCAGTGTTTCACTAGTAGTTTACCTACTTTTATGAGAGAAAAGTTGGAGTTTGATAACCCAAAGACAATGGATGAGGCAATTTGAAAGGCTAGAATCTGTTATTAGCAAATGAAACGAAAAGGAGAAGGCACACAAACTGGGTCCTTTAAAAAGGACATAAAGGCCTTCCGAACAAAAGAAATGTGAAAACCATAGGTGGAAGGAATATACACCGGAGACCACAGACCAAGTTTGTTGGGAGGAACCCATAGAAAATTGGAATTCAAACTGAGAACATAAGAACATAGGTAGTAAGCAAACGAGAAAAAAACCAATAGAAGAAACCCCTTCTGCAATGCTGGGGATGTGGAGAGCCCCATTACTATAAAAATTGTCCTCATTGTACATGAGCTGAGAAGGTTGCTAACATGCAGGAATCCTCTACAGTGGGTGAAGTAGCTAGAAGCATACCTAGAATAAATGTAGCTTTGGATGATAATCAAGTGGAATATCGTCCCACCATGGTAGATCTGGAAGGTAATATTTTTAGCAATTATGTTTCTATTTTGGTAGATCCAGGTGCAAGTCTGAGTTACATTGGTCCAATATTTACAAGTGGTTAAGTTTAGAAATCCATGGTTGGTGCAATTATCTACAAGAGCTAAGCAAATAGTGAACATGAAGATTAAAGATTGTTCTATTAAAATAGGAGATCATCATATTCAAATGGACCTGAATATATCACCTTTAGGCTCATATGATGTACTGATCAGAATGGACTAGTTAGAAAAACATTGGCCTTTAGTGGATTGCAAAGAAAAAACTATTAACTTCCTTGATGAATAGGGAACTAGACGAGAAGTTCATGGAATAAAAAAAAGTTGTTAAACTATGACCAATTACAGCCAACCAGTTAGGAAAATGCATTTGGAAAGGTTGTCAAATTTATGTTGTTCAAGTGGGTTACACCAATCCTAATAATAAGACTCCTTCCTTGGAAAATATTCCAATAATAAAAGAATTGATTGATGTGTTTATAGAGGAAATACTTGGGCTGCCTCCTAAACGTGATATTGATTTTACCATTGAATTAGCTCCAAGAGTAGCCCCTATGTCCAAAACCCCTTATCATATGAGTATATCTCAATTAACAAAACTCAAGATGGACCTGTAAGAGATTCTAGATAAATGGTATATTCGACCCAGTGTGTCATTGTGGGGAGTGCCTATACTTTGTGTAAGGAAAAAGGATAGTATGTTGTGGTCATGTATTGATTATAGACAATTAAACAAGCTCACCATTAAGAACAAATACCCCCTACCCCGTATTGATGATCTATTTGATCAAGTCAAGGGAGTTAGTGTGTTCTAAAAAATAGATCTACATTTCGGATATCATCAGATTCATATTAAAGATGAAGACATCTTCAAAACAATGTTTCGAACTCACTATGGTCATTAAGAGTTTGTGGTATTGCCCGTTGGGCTTACCAACACCCCTACTACTTTCATGAGTCTCATGAATGGTATATTTCATCTATATTTAGACAAGTTTGTCTTGATTTTTATTGATGATATTCTGATTTACTCAAAGAACATGGAAGACCATAAGAAAAAATTGAGAATAGTATTACAAACCTTGTGTGACAACCAAATTTATGCTAAATAAAAAAAAATGTGCTTTTCACAAAGACCAAATTCAATATTTAGGACATATTATTTCGTCAGAAGGCATAGTAGTAGATCCTGAAAATATCTGAACCATCATGGAGTGGTATGTTCCTAAAAATGTTGTTGATATTCAGTCTTTGGTGGGGCTGGAAGGTTATTACCATCGTTTTATAGAAGGGTTCTCTAGGATTGTGTATCCTATAAATTCACTTCAAAAAAAGGGAAAATTTTTTAATTGGACAACCAAGTGCCAACAAAGCTTTGAGCAATTGAAGCATGTATTAACCACCGACCCCATATTAAAGGTAGTAGATCCGGAAAAAGAGTACACATTGTGCACTGATGCGAGTCTAGAAGGAGTTGGAGGAGTGTTGATGCATGAAGGAAAGGTGATAGCTTATGAATCTCATAAGTTAAAAGAACATGAACAACGATACTCTACTTATGACTTGGAATTAACTACAGTAGTTCACGCATTAAAGGTTTAGCGACATTACTTGCTGAGAAAGAAATTTCTTTTAATGAATGATCATAATAGTTTAACAAGTCTTTTTCACTAGCCTAATTTGAATGCTCGTCAAGCTAGGTGGACTTCTTTTCTGAGCGAATTTGAGTTTGATATTAGACACCTAAAATGTAAGGAAAATTGAGTGGTTGATGCGCTAAGTATAAAGACACATTTTATATACGATATTTCTTATAGTCAAATGAGAATTGATTTTGCTGCAAAAATTAAGTCACTCGGCGAGACTTTGAATATAAATTCCTTTGGTAGCAAGAAATTCAGGCACATAACTCTAATCAGTTGATTGATTATAGTATAAAGAATTAAACCATTTTAGTCTTTAAAGGTAGGATATATGTTCCTAACCAAACGGTTATCAAATAATTCATGTAAGATGAGTTTCATAAGAACCCATATGCAGCCCACCCAAGCTATCAAAAATTATTCTCTGCAATTAAGAAAGAATACTTCTAGCTAGGAATGAGAAAAGAAATTACATAATATTTGGCAAAATGTTTCGAATTACAATGATTAAAGGCGGAGCATCAACATCCTGTTGGACTACTCCATCCTCTACCCATACCTGAGTGGAAATGGGACACAATTACTTTGGACTTTGTTACCAGTTTACCAAAAACTAAGAAACAAAATGATTCTATCTTAGTAGTAGTATATAAAATGAGAAAAAAAACTCATTTTATACTGGTTAAATCCACATTTAAAGTTGTTGAAATTGCATATATATTCATGAAAGAATTATTCCCACTACATGGGATACCTTGGGTGGTGATCTCAGACAGAGATGTAAAATTTACATCAGCATTTTGGAAGGCCCTTTTCACAGGTTTGGGTACACAAATTCAATTCAATACTTCTTATCACCCTCAGACTGATGGAAATACTAAGCATGTTAATCAGGTAATGGAAGATATGTTGCGGATGTATGTAATGCAGCAACTAACCAAGTGGGAAGAATACCTCCACCTAGTTGAGTTTGCTTATAATAATAGCTACCATGAATCCTTGAAGATGAGTCCTTTTGAGGTATTATATGGAAGGAAATGTAGGGTGCCTATCAATTGGTATAACCCTGAGGATAAATTGGTATTGGGGCCTGACGTGTTAGCAGAAATGGAGTAGGAAGTAAGGAAGATTCGCAAGAATTTAAAGGTTACCTAAGAAAGGAAAAAAAACATACGTAGATAAAAAGAGGACTTATAAAGAGTATCAAGTGGGAAATCATGTCTACATGAGAGTTAAACCAAGAAGAAGTACTTTGCCAAGGGTTAGTTGTACTAAACTGACACCTAGATATTGTGGACCTTTCCAAATCTTGGAAAGAATTGGGCTATTTCCCTACCGGTTGGCATTACCTAGTCACCTCCAAGTTAATAATTTGTTCCATGTTCCTCTATTAAGACAATATATGTATGATCCTAGACATATGATTAGCTGGAAGGAAGTGTAGGTAATTAATAAAAAGAATTTCTTACTTCAGTATTCAATGCATACGATGGATATAATCTAATGCTAAATTATAAATGTGGTACAGGTGGAGCCGGACAATGAATTCCTGGTAGAGCCTCTACGTATCCTCGAGTGGAGAGAAATAATATTACAGAGGTGAGCTATCACCTAGGTTAAGGTGCTATGAAATAACTTTAGCCTGGAGGAAGCTACCTGGGAAGACAAAGACTTTATGCTTAAAGCTTATCCTAAACTATTCCAAAGGGCTGAAAACAACACCAAGGACAATGTTTTGTTAGAGAAAGGGAAGATGTAACACTCTTGAATGCATAAATTACAACTATAATTTCTTGTTTTACTTACTTTTAAATATTTGAACTATGAACTGTGTTTGTACTTGGACATAAAACTTAGGAAGGGTCTAGGAAAAATACATAATTGATATGTAAATATTTCAAGAATAAAAATTGTGTGAATAAACTAATCATATGAAGAACTATGAAACGAATCCCAAGAACCTCCAAACAATTATATACAGTTGGAAGAAACAGTTATAGCTCCCTTTCATTTTCCTGGGAGGAAAAGAGAGTGTTAGGCCCCTATACTACTACTGTAACCCCTTCTTGTTATTAGTACAACCCCCTTATTAGATTGATGTACCCATGTAGTGCCCATATTGTTACTATTGTGCCCCATAGAAGCCCATTATTGTTATTATTGTGCCCTTACATTATTATTGTTATGTCAGCTCTAATTATATTATGACCCCTTAGACTCCTATATATAGAGAGGAGGTCTTTTCATTTGTATCATCCAAGAATTTTTCATTTATGTAATCTAAAGGAGGTTGCTGCCTTGAAGGGGCTGAATTCTAAGGCATTGATCTATCTTTTCTATCTCTTTGTGAGCTGGTTTCATAACATTTGGTATCAAAGCTTTGGATTCTAGGGTTTCGCTGCTCCAAATAGGTCATTGTGGCATTTTCGCTATAGCTTTTTTTCTGCGACGTTTCAGAAGCTAAAAACAAAACCCATTTGATAGAAAATCGCACTGAACCTCAGATTCAAATTTCGAAGCTTTTCGTACTATATTTGTGGAGATATGATCTGAGGATGTTGGTATTTTTGCAGACCCTGAATTACATTCCAAACAGGTGACCTGGGGAAAATAGTCATAACTTTTTTTTTGAGCATCAGATTTAAATTTCATAAGAATTTACAGAAAGAGGATGGACTGTAGCTTCCTGTACATATATTTCAGATCCTAAGGTCGAAACAGTGACACATGGCACTTCCTACAAGTTCGCTCTTCTTAAAAGGTATATAATCAGGTCATCTTGGGAGATTGTGCATAACTCTTTCTTGGAGAATCTAAATTTGATGAGACTGGTGGCATTGGAAAGAGGACACAGAGGGCTACTATAGGTCACAATTTACCAGTATCCAATTTACCAATTTACAAAGGCGATATGAGGAAGTTTGATGGCAAGGATTTGGTAAATTGGATACTTCAAATGGAGCAATATTTTGATCTTCATGGTGTACCACTATTACAAAAGGTATGTATTACATCTTCATATTTAGAACCAGATCAATTTTTATGGTATAAAAGGGTTTTGTTCTCGTAAACAACTTGTTACGTGGTCAATTTTCATGAAGGAAATGATAGCACATTATGAGGATACAAAGAGAAACACCTTCATTAGAGCAACACCACAACAATTGGAAAGAATAAAAGAGCTTTGTTACATAGTGGAAAGTAAAATTATGGCAACAAGGAAGTCTACCCCTCACAACTATAAAAATGGAAGTGTTGTTTCTCCTAACCTTCCACAACCTACAAGGGTTACACCACAACAATTGGAAGAAAAAAGAGAAAAAGAGCTTTGTTAAAATTGTGATATCAAATGCACTAAAGGTCATAAGTGTGCTGAGAAGAAATTATTTTACATAGAGTATGAAGAGGAGGAAGAAAATGATCAAGAAACATCAAAAGAAGAGGATATACGCCAGGACCCAACCCCAGAGAAAGAAGAAATGAATCAGAGCATATCTTGTAAAGCATTGGCAAGAATTACCACTCCTCAAAATCTCAAGATAGAAGGACATATCAAAAAGAAAAAGGTGCAGGAAGTGAAAGATTACATCGAGAAAGAAGAAATGAATCCAACCATATATTGTAATTCATTGGTCAGAATTACCACTCCTCAAACTATCAAGATAGAAGGACATATCAAGAAGAAAAATGTTCAAGAATTGAAAGATCACATCGAGCATCAAGAAATGAATCTGACCATATCTTGTAAAGGATTGGAAGAAATTACCACTCCTCAAACTCTAAAGATAGAAGGACATATCAAAAAGAAAAAGGTTCAAGAAGTGAAAGATCACATCGAGCATCAACAACAAGTTGTCCAAATTTTAAAGGATAATACCACTTTGCTGTAAAATCGAATGAAACAACAGGTAGATCAACATCGTAGTGAAAAATGTTTTGATGTAGGTGATTGCATATTTTTACTGCTACATCTCAAGCAAGCTATTTATGAGAAGGAAATGTTGGCAATACTACATGCACTTAAGAAATGGAAACCTTATTGAATGGGAAGACACTTCAAGGTAAAAATGGATCATGATAGTCTTAAATACTTTTTAGAACAACTATTATCTTCAGAAGAACAGAAAAAATGTGTAACAAATATGTTGGGTTATGACTTTGACATCATCTATAGAAAATGGAAGCAAAATTTTGTTGCAAATGCACTCTCAAGAAAGGATGAGGATGTGGAAGCATTGTTTTGTGCTATTTCTATTATCCAACCAGATTGGATAAATGAAGCAAGGGATGAATGGAAGAATGATGAAGAAGTATGGCCACTTATTCAAAAGTTGCAAAAGATCCCAGTTCAAACAATATTGCCAGAAATTGAAGAGGAAGGAAAAATCATATTGGAACCTGAAGCAGTCACAGAAACAAGAACTTGACAGCTACGAAATCGATCAATTTTAGAGTATCTCATCAAGTGGAAGAACTTACCCGCTGAAGATTCCACATGGGAGGACAAGAATTTTATACAGAAGCATCAAGAACTACTCAAGCGTTGATGACAACACTTTTTGAAGGAGAGGGGCATGTTAGGCTCCTATACTACTAGTGTAACCCCTTATTGTTATTAGTACAACCCCCTTATTATATTGATGGACCCATGTAGTGCCCATATTGTTACTATTGTGCCCCACAGAAGCCCACTATCGTTATTATTATGCCCTTACATTATTATTGTTATGTTGGCTCTGATTATATTATGACCCCTTAGACTCCTATATATAGAAAGGAGGTCTTCTCATTTGTATCGTCCAAGAATTGTTCATTTATGTAATGTAAAGGAGGTTTCCCCCTCGAAGAGGTTGAATTCTAAGGCATTGATCTATCTTTTCTATCTCTTTGTGAGTTGGTTTCATAACAGAGAGGAGGGAGTTAGTTGTTTTTCCTTTGTTGCTTTGATTTTCTTCTATGGAGTAGCAGCAATATCTATAGACTACTATTGGGCAAAAGGGAGTTCTTGAGTTGGATACAAGGCCAGTGGAACCTCTTAAGTTGTTGAATTGAAAACATTAACCTTGAACTGAATCAATCAGTCTTGAGGTTCGGAGGAGTTATCTTGATATCATAAACTAAAGAATTGTTTAAAGTAAGGAGCTTGGGGGAGATTCTGGAAGTTATTTCCTGACTCGTGGTTGGGAGGATGGCCTTATGAGAAATTTATATCAGAAAAAATAGATAAGTGACTTGGTGTTTTATTTAAAGTTCTTATTTAAGTCTTGCAAAAATTTATGAATATTTTATGTAGGACAATTTGCTTGATAGACAATGGTTAATTTAAATTGTTGGTTTATATCTCTCTCTGGGTAAGATTGTAAAGTTTCTGTGAGGAAATGCTTAATGTGCTAAAGAGTCAGTCATGAAAATGAAAGATAGGATTTATGTGCAAAAGGTCGTAATACATGAACATATAAGATTAAACTTATTATATTAAGAATTTGGAGAATGTGAATGGTTTTCTGAGGTGATTTCTTTTTAAGAAAACAAAAAGTTACTTATTTTCTATAGGACTTATGTACTAGTTGAGGGAAAGTTGGTTAGTCTTGAGGCCAGGATTTTATGACTCTACCTAAGATAGTCCAACATCTAGGTAGTAGTTTAAACCTAAAGATCGATGGACTCGTCCTGAAGATACTGCGACGAATTTTGGCAAGATATTTGTAATTATTGATTAATGGAAAAATTATTGAAATGAAGGAAAAACTACTTGAAACTCAAAGTAAACATATACTTATAGAGAGACAAATAATGCATGTTGCAAGTAATAAAACATATTTATTTTCCAAAAGCATAAATTAGAATGCCAATAATGATGCCAAGAGCAGTACTTCAAATGAATCGAAGACCTTGGCCAATATATTGTAGAAAAATAATAGTACTCTAGTCATAACTTAATAAAAGATGACTACCATGAAAGGCTCGAAACAAAGACCCATTACTTCAGAAAATAACAATAAACAAATTATTTAGCTTCTGGTGGTATCAATAATGTTAACAGTCAATAGGGTTAGAACCCGGAAAACCTTCATAATATAATTGCAAGAAATACATGCAGTCAACCAAGAACTTAAAAGGAAGTCAACAATGTAAGGATGGGATTATCGCATTTTCAGAAATTTCAACTGCTAAACATTACTTCCCGAGTATATACATATATATAATCAAATTAATAGGAAAAAATTATGAGTATAATAGAAGCACAACTATGCAATATTGTATTCATTGAGAACTAGACATTGCATTTGAATTGGAAGGATAATTTAAACTTCGGGTCATAGCCTATCCTCTAGTGGTCAACAATTCTGGGACATATAACTCAAATTCTATAAACATTACATGCACACCTTGTCAAAATTAAAACTGAGTAACCCTCTTTTCTTAAAACCAAATTCAAGTCTACAACCGAGAAACCCTTAGAGGTATTTAAATCAGAGAAAACCCTAAGTATAAAACGATTGTTGTTGATTTCGTAACAATGGATGACTTAAACAAGCAAGAGACAGAAGAATGAAGAAGAACTTGTGTAACAAGGAGCCCATTAGTGGTGTCAAAGTAATAAACGTGGGTAATGCACTGTAGGGGACACAGCTACCTGAATAGAAGTGGTTACCTGCAAAAGCGCCCAGGGATAACACTGTAAGCAACCTTTCCTTAGGACTACAGAACTGTTAACCATGATATGATACTAACCCATAAATTACTAAAAACAATAATTAACTACCTGTAGATGGCCTGTGTAGAGATGAGCTTGTGTCGGACTCTCGCAAAACACAAATGTTGCAGGAGAATGGGATATTTACCCTTTGGGAATATAAACGTAAGTAGGAAATTAACAATGATATTAATTGAATCTGCCATGATGGAGTAATCAACTAGGAGAACGAGAGGAGCATTGCAGACGAGGTGCCAGAGAGACCACATAACCCTGTGGGGATGAGGGTTTCCAAGGAGGAAAAAAAAAATTAAACAAGGAAAAAGAAAATTGTAAATACAAATGGAGATTAGGAAGAATGGAACATCATTATAAGGCTAGAAAACAACTTGCCAAGCAGGCAGTATGCCCAAAAGAAAATATTTCCCGAGGAGTCTGGAGCAGATCTCGGGTCGTAGGATGAGAAAAATGACGAAGAATGCGCCAGGAGAAAAGTGGTTCGTTGCTAAACCAATCGAAAATGAAGCAGAACCGTCCAATCAAACCCTAGAATATCAAGGGATAGATTGAATCCACATGTCCTCTTGACAGTACAGTTCTAGATAGTTCGATGAAAGAGTTGGCATGCACGCAGGCGTAATCAAACCTTAGTGTTGAATTTGGTTATTGTGGTATGATGATGATCTTGTGCTTGATAAAAGAACCTTTCCCAAATTTCATTATTCATTTTAAAGTTGTTTGTTTGCTTTTTTTTTTCTTCTTCGTATATTCACATTATATGTTACCTAGGGTATGGATAATTGTTACAGAGTTGTTTCCAAGAATTTTGGGAAGAAATTGATGGTAAATATGTTATTTACCTAACTATGAGCTATTTTCAAGAATTTTGGGAGGTTTTAAAATCATAGCATGAATATTGCAACTATTTCCAAAGACTATGGGAGAAAACATGTGAGGCATCGTATTATGCAAATGCTACAATAAGATTTCAAGTTATGGTCCAATAGAAGTCTAAAAAAATATTTTCTTAATAATATAAAAAAATAAATATTTATATTTCAAAGTTAAACATTATAAGTTGCATTGGTCAATGCTAAACTAATAGTGGTCAACAAGCAAATTGATTGCTAGAGCCTTGCCTTGGCATGGAATAATAACTTTCTTGAGTATGTGAGAGAGAATTCACGGTGGTCTATCCAAAGTTACCTGATTTGTGTTTATATTCAAAATTCAATGACTTTAAAGTTTCATAAAAAAAAATGACAATTAAAATTGAAATTAAAATTAAGTATTAAATTCCAAATATTAAAAAAATTGAAAATAATATCTATATATGTATATAGCTATTAAATTGGACATTCTAAAAAAAATTGAAAATCATATATATTATGCTAAAATTGTTGTAATGCTAAGAATTGTTGTAACTCTCTCTTTATATATATATATATATATATATATATATATATATATATATATATATATATATACCAAAATATTACATTTTAACCATAATGGTTTATAAAAATATAAATTTATATAATTTAAGTGCATATTCTATAAATAAAAAATTAATACACACACATATATATATCCAAAAGTAATAAATATAATAAATAACAATAAAATTTAAAAATGATTAAAATATTTTTTTTAATTCATATATGTTTCTTTCATAAATTTAACTTTTATATTTTATTGAAATATTACATTTTTATTATAATATATTTAGAGTTGTTATGATTTAATATGCAACATAATCTCTGTCTCCACTGCTATTTAATTGACTAAAGGTTGTGTGGAGTACAGAAAAAACTCAACACAATGAAACTCTACACACGAAGCTCCCAACTCATTGAAACATAACTCATCTTTGTGTGGGAGTTCCATAACACAATATTTGTGAGGGAGTTCCATAATTCACCTCTGCACTCCACAAATGGGCTCCAGCGCACTCCGCACACAACATTTTGTGACATTTAATCTTGGAAAAACTAGTCCACTCATTTCATGAGGGACCTTCAAGCACAATGCCTTCAACTCTTCAGTTCTCCACTCAACCAATTTTCAAATGTTAAATTGCTGCGAAACCAAACCACAACCCTAGTAGAGCATTTCCCCGTGGCTAAAGTTGATATATTAAAATGATTTTTTATATTAATGTATGTTATTGAAAGAAATTTAAAATACTTCAACAAAATTAATAGATTAATCCATCATATCTGGCATGATTATCCATCGATCAATGGTGCAGATAGTTTTGTATTGTTTACTCTCTATTTAATTGTGCGGAGATTCCACACACCATTAATTTCATTATGATTAAAGATTATTTCCTAATGAAGCACATGCATTTGAGGCCATCGTGCTTGCAATTTCTGGCATACATTTATGACCATGTCTACAATGTTTATTTTTTGTACACATTTCTTATGCTATGAGACTATTAGTAACTCGACAAAGCTGACCATCCTCGACATATTTGTCAGCATCTTTATTTTGTTGATTGTCGATATATGAATACAAAACCACATGCATAAAACAACCTAAGTTATTTTTTGATACACATTTCTTATGGAAATCCCTCCAAGTGGAAATCAAATCATATACATATAAAACAACAATAAGAATCTTATTGTCATTCTCTTTGATGTATAGAGTAGGCTCACCATCACATTTGTCAAAGCAATTATCCAACAAGTATGCACCTATCCTATTGTACCATGTATGTGGTGGTTGCTTCAACCCATAAAGAGATTTCTTTAGAGTATACACTTTGTCTTCTTGGCATTGCATCTCATAACTCAAGGGATGCTCCACATATACTTCTTCTTTCAACACTCCATTCAAGAATGTTGACTTCACATCCATTTGGTACACCTTCCATCTATGTTGTGCAGTTATTGACAACACTATGTGCACTGTCTCCATTCTTGCAATTGGTGCAAATGTCTTTGCATAATTTGTTTCGTGTTGTTGCTTGTATTATTTGACAACCAATATTTCTTTATGTCTTTCTATCTTTCCTACAACATTTTTTTTGGTCTTATAGACCCACTTGATACCTATGACTTATTTTCATTTTGTAAGGTCCACTAACACCCATGTGTCATTCCTTTCTATTACTTCCATTTCTTTATTCATTTCTGCAACCCATTTTTTCTTCTGTAAAAACTTCTTCAAAATGAATTGGATCATCTACATGACAAAATAATGCAAATAAAGAATTCATGCCTTCACTACTTTCAACTTCATTTTTCTCATAAATTTCACCTAAATTTTTGAATTTTTTCTTCTCATGTTTGCAGAAGGACTTGACATGTTACTTGACGTTGCGCTTGGGGAAGATGATGTTGTGGGTCTTTGTTGTGCACTTGGTTTAGTATTCACTTGACTACCTGACACTGTCTTATTGCTTTTTGATGGTTTCATTTGATGACTATATTGATGTGCTTGAATAGGTGTAGGAGGAGTCACCAATGAGAAATTACTTGCTTCTATGAATTCCTCTTTTTCTTCTTGTGGAATGCTTGTTGTTACATTTATTGTCTTCTCCAAACTTCCATCCCATGCTTCCTCTTCTATGAACTGCACATATCTGTTGATTATGACCTTCTTGGTTAATGTATTATAGAACTTGTATTCTTTGGATTCATCACTATATCCAACCAATATGCATTTCTCCCATTTTCTGTCCAACTTCTTCCTTAGTTCATCTGGGACATGTGCATAAGCCACACATCCAAACACTCTCATGTGAGTGACAGTATGCTTTCTTCCACTCCATGCTTCTTCAAGAATCTTATTCTTGACACTTTTGGTTGGAGACCTATTTATAATATATGTTGCGCAAGTGACAACTTTAGCCCAATAGTTATTGGAAAATTCTTTGCCTTCAACATAGTCCTTTCCATTTCAATAATGGTCCTATTTTTCCTTTCTACAACACCATTCTATTGAGGTGTATACGTTGTAAATTTTTAATGAATGTCATGCTCCATGTAGAGACGAAGGAAGTCATTTGAGATGTATTCACCACCTATGTGAGTCCTCAAAACTTTTATGTATTTTCCACTTTGATTTTAAACAAGTGCTTTGTATTGACAGAAGTTCTCAAACACTTCACTTTTTTTCTTTAAGAAGTAGACCCATGTCTTCCTTTTATAATCATCTATGAATTTCAATAAATAAAAGTTTCCAGCAATTATGGTGTTCGCATTGGTCCACATAAATATGAATGAACAATATGCAAGGGCGTGTTTTCCTTTATCAACTTTCATGTTGTAAATTATTCTCTATGTTGTTTTCTCAAGATGCATCCTTCACATAAGTTGTCTCATTTTTCTATGAGTTCTAATCAACAAATTTAAGCCTCCAAAATTAAGATGACCAAATATTAGATGCCACAACCAGTTTTCATCCTTGACCTCTGCTTGAAAAATTCTTTGTGTAACAACAACTAACCTTATTTCATTTTGTGAATCCATTGAAAATTTTGTGTGTGCCCCTTCTTCATTCAAATATGGTGGTATCTTCAAGGGAAACATTATGTTGCTTGTTATTTGCACTTTTTCAATCAACTGCTTGCTTGGAATTTTATCCAAGATTGTGCATTTAGAATTTTTGAAGAAGACATTGTAGCCCTTTTGCGTGAGTTGTCCAATGCTTATGAGATTGTGCTTTAATCCTGGAACAAAATATACATCTAGAATATATTTCTTATCCCCTTTATTTGCTAGAATATTGAATCTTCCTTTGTCCATCATTGACACTTTATTATTAGTTCTTAATGTCACTTCAGATTTCACACTTTCATCTAGATTGGAAAACATTTCTATATTCCCTGTCATATGATTGTTGCACCCTGAATCTAAAAAGCATACATCATTTTGTTTCTCTTGTGCTTGTAAAAGGAAACCTCGTTATATAAAAATCTTAAAAGTGTGAAATGTAGAAGCTTGTGTTCCTTATTCCACACACATCCTCTTACACGCTACTATGACTTTTAGTCAACACGTGTTAGCTCCAATTCCTTTATCGATATGTGCACCACGCTTTGGAATCTATATTGTGTTACTTTTTGCAAACCAAATCTTATTATTGATACTATTATTTAACTGTGTGGAGATTTGGTAGAATTGTGCGGAGCTTTTACTTGCAGGGATTGAGTAGTTGGGTCCGAATAGAGGGGTTAGATTGACTCGTCATCGATGTCATAATCAAAATAGAAATTTGAATCCATATAAAGTAATGATTCTTTTGTTATGTCCACGTCTAACCTAGTAATCTGAAATGACAGAGATGCAGAGACTTTATTATGAATTGTGATGTTTTGGGTACCGTCTTGTAATGTAATGATCTCAAAAAAAACAATAAACCCCTTATTCAGACTTCATATATTTCATGCTTCACGTATTGTCAGATTCAGGCTTCCATATTATTAGGGAAGGAATGTTTTAACCTTTATTCATACTCCACATATTCCATGCTTCACTATTGTTAGATTTACGTCTTTATATTATTATACATGTTTAGGCATGGTATTACTTATTTAATTTTTTTTTATGGTTTAGTAATTTGTCTTTGACCAAAAACATAGGCTAACAATAAGAATTTATTTTTTTTGGTTATTTTTTATTATTATATAAATTTATTTATTTATAAAATGATTAGTTAAAGTCTTATTATATGTTGTTTAATAACTTCTATTTTTATTATTCTAACTTCTATTTCTATTAGTTACTAATTTTTTGTTTTTAATTTAATTTCCATTTAATTTAATTTTTTAACTTTTTTATCATTTCCATTTTCATAAATTCTAATTTTTTCTCCATATTTTCAATTTAAAAGACAAATTTTAAAGAGGAAAAAATAAAAAATAAAATAAAACTTTTTCCAATAATTTTTTTTAGTTTGATTACTTTTTAATTTGACTTATATTTTTTTCTTTTGTGGTTCATGTATTTTTTTTAAGATGAAAATTTGCAAGAGGAAAAAAAAATTAAAAAAATATTTTCCCAATATTTTTTTTTTAATTTTATTATTTTTAATTTGACTTTTTTTGTTTTTTGTTTTTTTTTTTTCTATTTTCAATTCTAATTACATTAACCATAATATTTTTTTCTTGTTTACACATAACTTTTATTATTAATAACTATTATGATAATTAGTTATTAGTTTTTAGAATTTTGTGAAAATTTCTTTCCAAATGAAAGTTTTATTGATGTATAGTTACTATTTTTTAGGATCTAGTGAGCATTTTTTCCCAACTTTGTTGAATTTGTTTTATTTAAGCATGGTTTTTATAATTTATGACTCCAAGTATATAAAAAATTCAAGAAATTGATGTTATAACAAGAAATTGAATTCAAGAAGAATTGAGGAAACTAATCTTCTTGAATTCATGAAGTTTTTTTTTTATTCCTTTCATGTGTCAATGATTAGTGTATGTTGTTCTACCAGGTCAAAGGATTTGAAACTCCAGCTAGAGAATTATCAAGATCCCACTTTGCAGTTCCATATTCTATTTCAATTAGTTGGAGATGGTTGGACATTTATTGGGAGGTTAGTCTTCATTTTCTCATATCTTTCATCTGGTTTGTTAAATTTGTTTTATCTTCTTTCCCCGAACCAAACATAAAATATTGGTCTCAGTTACCATGCAAAAAGTTAACGTGTGAATTTTGTTAAAGCCATCTAATCTATTGCAGCTTTATTCCTAGTTTTATTCAAAGTGACTGTGTCAAATTTAACCAATTTAATACTAAATCAAAAATCATAGACAAACTTATATTATTTAAATTTTTTTTCAAAAAGGCTAATGATATATTTTAATATTTAAAATTTTTAATGATTTTTTTTTATTTTCACCATACCAAATGTTTTATGAACTAAGTATTTTAATTAGGAACTAAGTGTTTTGATATCCATCTATATTTACTAGTGATTTAATTTATATAACTGTGCTAGTTATAATTTAGTTGTTAAATTAATAGTAAAACAATTCTTATTATGAATTATTCATAAATATTAATTAACTTATATTTACAATTTGATTTAAAAATCAATTTAACACTAAATCACAAATTATAGAGCATCCTAACTCAATTTTGGTCTTCTAAAGAAAGAGATGTCATTTGAGAGATAATAATAAAAGTTTTGTTTCATATTCCCATCTCTTCATTGCCATAAACACAATTGCATTCAACTTTATATCAATCATGTTCAATTCTCATGAACTTTGTAGGGGACAATTGGTTGTGCAAAACAAGTTTCATGGAATTGACATCTCATTGAGTTGAAACTAAGTGTCCCTATATCAATTTGAACCAAACATTGCCAAAAAACTAGAGTTATAAAGCTTCATTACAACCAAAGTTGAAACTAAGTGTCTCCATATCAATTTGAACCAAACATTAGCAAAAAACTAAAGTTATAAGGCTTCATTACAACCAATAAGATAGAGCACTTACCAGAAAAGAACATGACAACATTTTCACTTTCATTTCTAACTTTTTTTTAATGAAAACTTAATTAATCATCTCAGACATTGCGAATTATTCATACTTCAATTAACTATATTTAAAATAAAATATTTTATTTATATTCATTGCGAAAAGCTTTTCTATATTAGTACTCGTTTGGGATTTGTCGGTGCAAATAATTCTAAACAGAAAAGTTTTATATTCATTCTAGAAAGCTTTTCTATATTAGTATTTTCTTTTTCGGTCACAATGAGATTCTTTTCTATTTTTAGACTCCGCTTTAACGTCTAGGGGATTCTAAGTGCTATCTATATGTCTCACTCACCCCACAAGGATTCGTCTTACCCACCCAAGGATTCGAAGTGCGGTCTGAGATGGGGATTCAAAGTGCGATTTCCTCATCAAATGTTTTATATTTGTCATGTCGTCTGTGCCAACCAGGAGTTTCCAAGTGCGGTCTCACCCACGGATCCAGATCGCAATGGAATGGAATCGAGTTTGGATTTCGAAGTGTGTGTGAAATAAATCAAATGTTTTATATTTGTTCACGCTACATTCATATTTCCAAACCCTGTACAATAACGTTATTGATACCGCTAACAGCTAACATGTAACTGCTTGTCAGCCCTACTCGTTGACCTATTCACTCAAACAAACTCAATTAAATGGTCACGCGGTCTAACATCTAGCAGATGCACCTAATTAGTGAAGTATAACCAGTGCATGGTCCGGCTATAGCTGAATTATAGCGAAGAATGTGTTAGAATGTGTTATTGTAGGGGTTGACAGTAAGTTGTTTTTTTTTGTGATTTTTTGGAAGTTTTTATGTGGATTTTTTGGGTTTAATTTCTCTAAATTCAGGTGGAATGTTATTGAAATCACAAGTTTTATGGGTAATCCCTGCACAATAAAAGTGCTCTAGATTTTTCAGGATGTTGAATCCATATATACAGTCAAAAAAAACTAGTTTAAATAACACAAATCAAAATTTCACCTCAAATTTTTGCAGAAACTCTAAAAAAATCACACTAAAAACAACTCTTTTCTTTAATTGTGTAGTGTAAAAAATGGGTTAGGTGTTATTAATATAACGATGAAACCAAAGGAAGGTATAATGCATGTTGTGTGTCCCGCCTGCAGGGAGGTTGTTTTGCCACCCACAGATCGCAGTGAGTGAATACTGATGTTGCTGAACAAAGTGAAGGCATCTATCCGACCTTTATGAAAAAGAAAAGGCTCAACAAATATAGGTCTTTGAACCTGTACGCAAATATCAGATACTCAGTACACCCTCTTGGGTTTATTATGATGGTGAGAACTCTAATTAAAAGTGCAAATGAGACTACTGTGTAGTCCAATATCCCCATTCAACAATTGATTCAATCCCCTGAATTATAGGAGGTCTTTTGGAAGCCTACTCACCGTTAATTTGTCGTGTTTTTCTTTATATCCTCGAAGGGATGGGTGTCATGAAAGGAAATGAGCCCAGGCCCCATTGATCTCTGACTCGATATCACAAACCTTGACGACCTCGACTTCTGCATGGTCACGTGAATATCGAACCAGTGACTGCTTTTTACACACCCACGCTGCTAAGCTGGTTGTAAATGTCCCTCATATAACGAATTTCACAACTGAGCACTATTGAAAATATAGCCAGGAAATGAGAGGGAAGAGAAGGAATCAACGACGCTCAGTTAGCACCTACTTCATCAGTTAGATCGAGCGTGCCAGTTGCTTGTTGAGATTGTAGCGCCCGACACTGTCCAAGTCTCCGGGCTCCGTCGCCCGAACTTGTGCGGAGGATTTAGCCGATAGTTCTGTGGAAATTGGTTGAATTGTTCTTATTGTATATACTCGCTAACCGTCATGAGGCAATACAACATCCCATACAAACACCTCCTCCGCACAAATAACTCTTTGCGTAAAACATCCCATATAAACAACTTGTTCGCACAAGGGAATAGCTGCAATGCAAAATTAAGTAGCATGAACACGTTAAAACTCCACAATTTCTTTTTGATTTACTACATTATCTTGATTTATAGCGAACATTTTCGGATTAAAAAGAATTCCCCACTTACTCGCCCACATAACAACATAACAGACCTATACCTATAACACTAAGCAAAGCAGTAGTAGTGTCAAGCAGCGTTAGAGCACTGACCTCTCACAATTCTTTTTTTTGAATGAATTGTATTCACAAATACTAAAAATAAAATGCAGGCTACCAAGAGAATTATTTTCCTTTAGAGTTCTCTAAGTCAATCTAAAATTAGAAATAAGATTTTCAAGAAATTAGAAGATTAATTTGAAGAAATATGCACCATTTTCACGAAATTTTGGTTAAAATTATAAAAAAATAGTGAAATAATGCAGAGTCAACACATCTTGACTGGGAGGTGAATGCTATAGTCCCTAATGAGGTGGTGACAAATAATGACTTATAAATATATAAATTTATATGTAATTTAAATATGTATAGTATAAATAAAAAATTAGCACACACATAATAAAATTTAAAGATCTTAATACACATATTCTTTTATGTATTTAATTTTATATTTCATTGAAAAATTAAGCTTCTACTATTATTGGAGGTCAAACTCTACTTGGGTCAAGGGTTTTTAGGGTTTTACAGACTTAGCAGAACCACGAAAACAAGAGGTGGATTCAGGCACAGATTTGGCTGAGGCTGATGTGATAGGGGTCATGGGGCCAGTCATGGTGACCAAATCATGGAGGATATGAAGCTTCTTCTTGCATAGAAGTAGACAAGGGTCAAGCAGAGGACTTGATCCAAATCAAGCATTGTTGTGGTGGATGGCAATGACTACATAGGGGTTGGGGTCAGGAGCAACTAGGAGGTGGCCACAACCATCCTATCCATCCTCGAGGAAACGCAGGTGGATGGTTGCATGCTCTGTAAATGGAGAAGAGGAGTATCCAAAATTTAAGCCCTAGTCGATTTTGGAGATGGCGAAAATTTATTTAATGTAAATGTCAAGGATTTATCCCCTAAGATATCCCAACATGAAATTGTAGCTTTAGATCTCTTGCACTTTCTACATGTTAATATTTGGTGAAATGCTTTGTGTTGACATGAAAGTAGCAAATCTAGTATTCGCGTTTGCTTCCTAAATCCAAGAATGGACAAGAATCCTTGTCAAATTTATGTGGCTACTCCACGATAGATGAAAGCTTTAGGAGGGACATTTACTTAGGGGTTATGGTGGTACTAAGGATGCTCCAATCTCTCTTGTGGCTAGCTTAAATGGTGGCTCCATAAGTGGGGGAGGGGCAGAACTTTCTTCTAAGCCCATGTCCTTTAAGGATGCCCTCAAGCTAGGGTCTACTCCTCTAACACTTAAAGAAATCTTAGGACATGCATTCATTGCAGATCAGACAAAACATATCCTAACTATTAAAATAGATCACCTTATCTCCTATTAATCTAACATGGATTTTGGGTTGCATGTTGTTGTTTTTTTATTCAATGTGTTTTGGCCATCGACAACTACGCTTTGGAATTGGGTACATCAGACTTGGACACCGAATGTAGATATGTTCTTTTGCTCAAAAGTTTTCTGTATGGTGAAATTTAAGAATTTATATTATCATGATATGGTTTTAATGAAGGACCCTAGTTTTGGGGTTGAGATGGGCTTTGCATGAAACCATATTTTAACTATTTTTACCCTCTTTATATGACATCTTTGCCCATGCTCATTTGCGTTAGGATCCCAGATATGCCCATTGATTTACTTCGTTTATATATTTTAGCCAATGTGGGTAACTCAATGGACCACTTCATTAAGGCAAACACAAATAGGTTAGAGAAGGGCATTGTTACATTCACTCATGTATGTGTTAAATTAAATCTCACTAATTGCTAGATAAAATCCTTCTTCAGTGGAAGGACCTGACTTTTATGCGATCATTGGATTACGAAAATACGACTTTCCATTGTAGATTGTGTGAATAACTAGGTTATCTGTAGAATGTCTTCCCCATTTCTCAAGAGCACTACCATCCTTTGGACTCAAAGAATAAAGCTTGAGGATGGAATGACCCAAAATCTTCGTAGGATTCTAAGAAATCTTTAGTGAACCGGTCATATAACCCTCACCACCAAAAACCTCTATAGATAAATTGAGTCCTTTAATGTCATCTTAGCCACATAAAACACCATCACATCCTTTAAAAGAAGCCAGAAGAGACATAACTATGGGTTTAGCCTCGTTAATGAGAAAACACAAACGCTTGCATTAATCAAATCACTTAGATAGTGATAAGGAAGTAGCTACAAATGTCGACCCCCTAGAATTGGATTTGACTAAGGAGAACACAATTACTGTACCATATTCATTTGTTCTTGAAAGCTCCTTAGGGTGGATAGATGTCCACATGAAAAGAGGAAAAAATGATCCCTGGAGAGATCCATGATCATGAATTCACCATTTTATTAGACATTGATTCTTTTTTGAAATTTTTGGTAAGTATTATTGCAGGTGACCACATAGAAGAGAGAGTGGCAAAATAGAGAAGTATTCGACGCGTAGTAGTGAAGAATGACATAAAAGAGAGAGGCACAGTCTAGGGAGGTACGATGCGTAGGAGGTAATAACATCTAGTAGGCAGGAAACATGCAAATAAATCAGGTAGTTATGATTTTGTAGATGACGGCGAAGGAGAGGAAGGATATCGTGGTAGGAGAATCTAGAGATATTTCCAGAAGGGAGGAAGTTGGCAGAGTGGTGACATGTTGGTGGTAGACATTTTCAACAGGTCTAACCAAAATGATTAAGTGGTGTGAGATAGCTAGAGAGAAGGTTTTAGAAAATATCCCAAACAATTAGCTAGCATGGAGGATAAATCGACAAATGGGAAGCTAGCCAAAGAAGATCGAGAATATATGAGGAATTAGAGGGAGGATTCATTTGAGATGGTTCAAGGAATTTTGGATAGGATAAGGAGGAAGAGTGACTGAGTCTGTGTTCGTTTTTGGCTACAGTAATTCTAGATGTTATTTGTATGTCTTTGTAGTTATTGTGCAACATAGGTGACAAGGAAACAATGTATAGTGGAGTTTATTACGTCTCTATGTTGTAATGGTTAAAGTTGTGTTCCCTAAACAAATACTAAAGGTTGGTGAGCCAAGTTCTAAATGACCTCTACTGTAGCGCATTGTATATTTTTGTTTTACTATGGATTAATGAAAGGAGCTATGCATTTTCCCCTCTATATTGGTTCATAAATGTTCTAGGTAGTTTCTATTATTTTCTATTCACTTATTGTATGTGTAGTGATATCATATAGAATGGAATGTCTTTTAATGTCTCAAATGGCTAATAAGATTGATAGTTATGTGTGACAAGCCTCATCATTGGGTAACTATATGGACCTTAATACACCTCCTAGCTTATTCAAATCAACTCTTCTCATAATTTCTTACATATTTTGATTATATTTTTCTTAATGAGATGCATCAAAGTGAGATATTATGCCTAGTGGACTAATGTGCATTGATTGTAGGTTTTTGAGAGAAAATCATGGAAATTTTGGCTAATTGAGGGTTGAAACTCGAATTAGACAAAGAGGAGAGATTGTAGGAGATAGATCCTCCTCATTCACTCCTCACTCATTTGAATATTCCTCCATCAAATCACACTAGCTCGGAGTTACAAGTAGCCAAGTCATGAAGATCAAAAGGCAGTCGAGCCAGTGATAGTTAAAGAGCTAGTTCATCTTGAGTTTGAGAGCCGAGCCTCCCTAGATTTAAGAAAGTAATTCGAGACATCAGTTGTATAAATAAGGAGGCCTAGAGCCTCATTAGGATTCAATTTTTCGATGTAAAAACACTAGGCATTTTCGAGTTCAAGACTTGTGGAAGACATTGTTGTGTAATTTTTTGATTTGATAATGAGAATGAGCATTTTCTTGGTCCAACAATGAGTTGACTCAGAGGGCTAAAGCTCTTGGGTTGGGGTCCAAACCTAGCAACAAAGGCTCCTCTTCTTGTATTTGTATCCTTAGTTTATTTCATAGGTTAATGATTGAATTGTCTTTAGCATTATTCCATTGCAAGTAGTTGTGGATTTGATAAGTTTACTTCAATTTGTGCATTACTTTAGTAGTAACTTACGAAGATAAAGGAATATCAAACAATTGCCAGTAGGTGGATTTGGCCTCACTCCTCCCTTCAAGGATCATGGTTTGAGGAGATATGATCTGAGGAAGTTGGTATTTTTGCAGACTCTCGAATTACATTCCAAACAGGTGACCTGGGGAAAATAGTCATAACTTTTGTTTTGAGCATCAGATTGAAATTTCATAAGAAGTTATAGAAAGAAGATGGAATGTAGTTTCCTGTACATATTTTTCAGATCCTAAGGTCGAAACAGTGACACGTGGCACTTCCTACAAGTTTGCTCTTCTAAAAAGGTATATAATCAGGTCATCTTGAGAGATTGTGCATAACTCTTTCTTGGAGAATCTACATTCGATCAGACTGGTGGCATTGGAAAATGGACACAAAGCGCTATTGCATGTCACAATTTTAGAACTAGATAATCCGAAATTACAAAGATACATCAGATTCAACATCGAGCTCCTAAAATTAAGAAAAGGCAATATGAGGAAGTTTGATGGCAAGGATCGGGTAAATTGGATACTTCAAATGGAACAATATTTTGATCTACATGGTGTACCACTGTTACAAAAGGTATGTATTACATCTTCATATTTAGAACCAGATCAAATTTTATGGTATAAAGGGCTTTGTTCTCGTAAACAACTTGTTACGTGGTCAATTTTCATGGAGGAAATGATAGCACATTATGAGGATAAAAAGAAAAACACCTTCATTAGAGCAATACCACAACAATTGGAAAGAGTAAAAGGGCTTTGTTACATAGTGGAAAGTAAAATTATGGCAACCTACAAGGGTTACACCACAACAATTGGAAGAAAAAAGAGAAAAAGGGCTTTGTTAAAATTATGATATCAAATGCACTAAAGGTCATAAGTGTGCTGAGAAGAAATTATTTTACATAGAGTATGAAGAGGTGGAAGAAAATGATCAAGAAACATCAAAAGAAGAGGATATATGCCAGGACCCAACCCTAGAGAAAGAAGAAATGAATCAGACCATATCTTGTAAAGCATTGGCAAGAATTACCACTCCTCAAACTCTCAAGATAGAAAGACATATCAAAAAGAAAAAGGTGCAAGGAGTGAAAGATTACATCGATAAAGAAGAAATGAATCCAACCATATCTTGTAATTCATTGGTCGAAATTACCACTCCTCAAACTTTCAAGATAGAAGGACATATCAAGGAGAAAAATGTTCAAGAAGTGAAAGATCACATCGAGCATCAAGAAATGAATCCGACCAAATCTTGTAAAGGATTGGAAGAAATTACCACTCCTCAAACTCTAAAGATAGAAGGACATATCAAGAAGAAAAAGGTTCAAGCAGTGAAAGATCACATCGAGCATCAACAACAAGTTCTCCAACTTTTAAAGGATAATGCCACTTTGGTGCAAAATGAATGAAACAACAGGTAGATCAACATCGTAGTGAAAAATGTTTTGATGTAGGTGATTGGGTATTTTTACTGCTACATCTCAATCAAGCTATTTATGAGAAGGAAATGTTGGCAATACTACATGCACTTAAGAAATGGCGACCTTACCGAATGGGAAGACACTTCAAGGTAAAAATGGATCATGATAGTCTTAAATAATTTTTAGAACAACTATTATCATCAGAAGAACAGAAAAAATGTGTCACAAATATGTTGGGTTATGAATTTGACATCATCTATAGAAAATGGAAGCAAAATTTTGTTGCAGATGCACTCTCAAGAAAGGATGAGGATGTGGAAGCATTGTTTTGTGCTATTTCTATTATCCAACTAGATTGGATAAATGAAGCAAGGGATGAATGGAAGAAGGATGAAGAAGTATGGCCACTTATTCAAAAGTTGCAAAAGATCCCAATTCAAGCAATATTGCCAGAAATTGAAGACGAAGGAAAAATCATATTGGAACCTGGAGCAGTCACAGAAACAAGAACCCGACAGCTACAAAATCAATCAATTTCAGAGTATCTCATCAAGTGGAAGAACTTACCCGCTGAAGATTCCACATGGGAGGACAAGAATTTTATACAGAAGCATCAAGAACTACTCAAGCATTGAGGACAACACTTTTTGAAGGAGAGGGGCATGTTAGGCTCCTATACTACTAGTGTAACCCCTTATTGTTATTAGTACAACCCCCTTATTATATTGATGCACCCATGTAGTGCCCATATTGTTACTATTGTGCCCCATAGAAGCCCACTATTGTTCTTATTGTGCCCTTACATTATTATTGTTATGTCGACTTTGATTATATTACGACCCCTTAGACTCCTATATATAGAAAGGAGGTCTTCTCATTTGTATCGTCCAAGAATTGTTCATTTATGTAATGTAAAGGAGGTTGCCCCCTCGAAGAGGCTGAATTCTAAGGCATTGATCTATCTTTTCTATCTCTTTATGAGCTGGTTTCATAACAGAGAGGATGGAGTTAGTTGTTTTTCTTTTGTTGCTTTGATTTTCTTCTATGGAGTAGCAGCAATATCTATAGAGTACTATTGGACACAAGGGAGTTCTTGAGTTGGATACAAGGCCAGTGGAACCTCTTAAGTTGTTGAATTGAAAACATTAACCTTGAAATGAATCGATCACTCTTGAGGTTCGGAGGAGTTATCTTGATATCATAAACTAAAGAATTGTTTAAAGTAAGGAGCTTGGGGGAGATTCTGGAAGTTATTTCCTGACTCGTGGTTGGGAGGACAATCTTATGAGAAATTTATATCAGAAAAAATAGATAAGTGACTTGGTGTTTTATTTAAAGTTCTTATTTAAGTCTTGCAAAAATTTCTGAATATTTTATGTAGGACAATTTGCTTGATAGACTATGGTTAATTTAAATTGTTGGTTCATATCTCTCTCTAGGTGAGATTGTAAAGTTTCTGTGAGGAAATGCTTAGTGTGCTAAAGAGTCAGTCATGAAAATGAAAGATAGGATTTATGTGCAAAAGCTCGTAATACATGAACATATAAGATTAAATTTATTATATTAAGAATTTGGAGAATGTGAATGGTTTGCTGAGGCGATTTCTTTTTAAGAAAACAGAAAGTTACTTATTTTCTATAGGACTTATGTACTAGTTGAGGGAAAGTTGGTTAGTCTTGAGGCCAGGATTTTATGACTCTACCTAAGATAGTCCAACATCTAGGTAGTAGTTTAAACCTAAAGATCGATGGATTGGTCCCGAAGATACTGGGACGAATTTTGGCAAGGTATTTGTAATTATTGATTAATGGAAAAATTATTGAAATGAAGGAAAAACTACTTGAAACTCAAAGTAAACATATACTTCTAGAGAGACAAATAATGCCTGTTGCAAGTAATAAAACATATTTATTTTCCAAAAGCATAAATTAGAATGCCAATAATGATGCCAAGAGCAGTAGTTCCAATGAATCGAAGACCTTGGCAAATATATTGTAGAAAAATAATAGTACTCTAGTCATAACTTAATAAAAGATGACTACCATGAAAGGCTCGAAACAGAGACCCATTACTTCAGAAAATAACAATAAACAAATTATTTAGCTTCTGGTGGTATCAATAATGTTAACAGTCAATAGGGTTAGAACCTGGAAAACCTTCATAATATAATTGTAAGAAATACATGCAGTCAACCAAGAACTTAAAAGGAAGTCAACAATGTAAGGATGGGATTATCGCATTTTCAGAAATTCCAACTACTAAACATTACTTCCCGAATATATTTATATATATAATCAAATTACTAGGACAAAATTATGAGTATAATAGAAGCACAACTATGCAATATTGTATTCATTGAGAACTAGGCATTGCATTTGAACTGGAAGGATAATTTAAACTTCGGGTCATAGCCTATCCTCTGGTGGCCAACAATTCTGGGAAATATAACTCAAATTCTATAAACATTACATGCACACCTTGTCAAAATGAAAATTGAGTAACCCTCTTTTCTTAAAACCAAATTCAAGTCTACAACCGAGAAACCCTTAGAGGGTATTTAAATCAAAGAAAACTCTAAGTATAAAATGATTGTTGTTGATTTCGTAACAACGAATGACTTAAACAAGCAAGAGACAGAATAATGAAGAAGAACTTGTGTAATAAGGAGCCCATTAGTGGTGTCAAAGTAATAAACATGGGTAATGCAATGTAGGGGACACAGCTACCTAAATAGAAGTGGTTACCTGCAAAAGCGCCCAAGGATAACATTGTAAGCAACCTTTCCTTAGGACTACAGAACTGTTAACCATGATATGATACTAACCCATAAATTACTAGAAACAATAATTAACTACCTGTAGACGGCCTGTGTAGAGATGAGCCTGTGTCGGACTCTCGCAAAACACAAATGTTGCAGGAGAATGGGATATTTACCCTTTGGGAATATAAAGGTAAGTAGGAAATTAACAATGATATCAATTGAATCTGCCATGATGGAGTAATCAACTGGGAGAACGAGAGGAGAATTGCAGAAGAGGTGCCAGAGAGACCACATAACCCTGTGGGGATGAGGGTTTCCAAGGAGGAAAAAAAACTTAAACAAGGAAAACGAAGATTGTAAATACAAACGGAGATTAGGAAGAATGGAACATCATTATAAGGCTAGAAAACAACTTGCCAAGCAGGCAGTATGCCCAAAAGAAAATATTTCCCGAGGAGTCTGGAGTAGATCTCGGGTCGTAGGATGAGAAAAATGACGAAGAATGCACCAAGAGAAAAGTGGTTCGTTGCTAAACCAATAAAAAATGAAGCAGAACCGTCCAATCAAACCCTAGAATATCAAGGGATAGATTGAATCCGTATGTCCTCTTGACAGTACAATTCTAGATAGTTCGATGAAAGAGTTGGCATGCACGCATGCGTAATCAAACCTTAGTGGTGAATTTGGTTATTGTGGTATGATGATGATCTTGTGCTTGATAAAAGAACCTTTCCCAAATTTCATTATTCATTTTAAAGTTGTTTGTTTGTTTTTTTCTTTTCTCTTCTTCGTATATTCACATTATATGTTACCTAGGGTATGGATAATTGTTACAAAGTTGTTTCCAAGAATTTTGAGAAGAAATCGATGGTAAATATGTTATTTCCCTAACTATGAGCTATTTTCAAGAATTTTGGGAGGTTTTAAAATCATAGCATGAATATTGCAACTACTTCCAAAGATTATGGGAAAAAACATGTGAGGCATCGTATTATGCAAAGGCTACAATAATATTTCAAGTTATGGTCCAATAGAAGTCTAAAAAAATATTTTCTTAATAATATTAAAAAATAAATATTAATATTTCAAAGTTAAACATTATAAGTTGCATTGGTCAATGCTAAACTAATAGTGGTCAGCAAGCAAATTGATTGCTAGAGCCTTGCCTTGGCATGGAATAATAACTTTCTTGAGTATGTGAGAGAGAATTCACGGTGTTCTATCCAAAGTTACCTGATTTGTGTTTATATTCAAAGTTCAATGACTTTAAAGTTTCATAAAAAAAATGACAATTAAAATATTGAAATTAAAATTAAACTATTAAATTCCAAATGTTAAAAAAATTGAAAATAATATATATATATATATATATATATATATATATATATATATGCTATTAAATTCGACATTCTAAAAAAAATTGAAAATCATATATATTATGCTAAAATTGTTCTAATGCTAAGAATTGTTGTAACTCTCTCTCTCTCTCTCTCTCTCTCTCTCTCTCTCTCTCTCTCTCTCTCTCTATATATATATATATATATATATATATACATTTTAACCATAATGGTTTATAAAAATATAAATTTATATAATTTAAGTGCATATTCTATAAATAAAAAATTAATACACACACACACACACACATATATATATACAAAATTAATAAATATAATAAATAACAATAAAATTTAAAAATGATTAAAATAATTTTTTTAATTCATATATGTTTCTTTCATAAATTTAACTTTTATATTTTATTGAAATATTACATTTTTATTATAACAATATTTAGAGTTGTTATGATTTAATATGCAACATAATCTCTGTCTCCACTGCTATTTAATTGACTAAAGGTTGTGTGGAGTACAGAAAAACTCGACACAATGAAACTCTACACACAAAGCTCCCAGCTCATTGAAACATAACTCATCTTTGTGTGGGAGTTCCATAACACAATATTTGTGAGGGAGTTCCACAATTCACCTCTGCACTCCACAAATGGGCTCCTGCGCACTCCGCACACAACATTTTGTGACCTTTAATCTTGGAAAAACTAGTCCACTCATTTCATGAGGGACCTTCAAGCACAATGCCTTCAACTCTTCACTTCTCCACTCAACTAATTTTCAAATGTTAAATTGTTGTGAAACCAAACCACAACCCTAGTAGAGCATTTCCTCGTGGCTAAAGTTGATATATTAAAATGATTTTTTATATTAATGTATGTTATTGAAAGAAATTTAAAATACTTCAACAAAATTAATAGATTAATCCATCATATTTGGCATGATTATCCATCGATCAATGGTGAAGATAGCTTTGTATTGTTTACTCTCTAGTTAATTGTGCGGAGATTCCACACACCACTAATTTCATTATTATTAAAGATTATTTCCTAACGAAGCACATGCATTTGAGGCCATCGTGCTTGCAATTTCTGGCATACATTTATGACCATGTCTACAATGTTTATTTTTTGTACACATTTCTTATGCTATGAGACTATTAGTAACTCGACAAAGCTGACAATCCTCGACATATTTGTTGGCATCTTTATTTTGTTTATTGTCGATATATGAATACAAAACCACATGCATAAAAAAACCTAAGTTATTTTTTGGTACACATTTCTTATGGAAATCCCTCCAAGTGGAAATCAAATCATATACATATAAAACAACAATAAGAAGCTTATTGTCATTCTCTTTGATGTATAGAGTAGGCTCACCATCACATTTGTCAAAGCAATTATCCAACAAGTATGCACCTATCCTATTGTACCATGTATGTGGTGGTTGCTTCAAACCATAAAGAGATTTCTTTAGAGTATACACTTTGTCTTCTTGGCATTGCACCTCATAACTCAAGGGCTGCTCCACATATACTTCTTCTTTCAACACTCCATTCAAGAATGTTGACTTCACATCCATTTGGTACACCTTCCATCTATGTTGTGCAGTTATTGACAACACTATGTGCACTGTCTCCATTCTTGCAATTGGTGTAAATGTCTTTGCATAATTTGTTTCATGTTGTTGCTTGTATTATTTGACAACCAATATTTCTTTATGTCTTTCTATCTTTCCTACAACATTTTTTTTGGTCTTATAGACCCACTTGATACCTATGACTTATTTTCATTTTGTAAGGTCCACTAACACCCATGTGTCATTCCTTTCTATTACTTCCATTTCTTTATTCATTTCTGCAACCCATTTTTTCTTCTGTAAAAACTTCTTCAAAATGAATTGGATCATCTACATGAAAAAATAATGCAAATAAAGAATTCATGCCTTCACTACTTTCAACTTCATTTGTCTCATAAATTTCACCTAAATTTTTGAATTTTTGTCTTCTCATGTTTGCAGAAGAAGGACTTGACATGTTACTTGACGTTGCGCTTGGGGAAGATGATGTTGTGGGTCTTTGTTGTGCACTTGGATTAGTATTCACTTGACTACCTGACACTGTCTTATTGATTTTTTATGGTTTCATTTGATGACTATATTGATGTGCTTGAATAGGTGTAGGAGGAGTCACCAATGAGAAATTACTTGCTTCTATGAATTCCTCTTTTTCTTCTTGTGGAATGCTTGTTGTTACATTTATTGTCTTCTCCAAACTTCCATCCCATGCTTCCTCTTCTATGAACTGCACATATCTGTTGATTATGACCTTCTTGGTTAATGTATTATAGAACTTGTATTCTTTGGATTCATCACTATATCCAACCAATATGCATTTCTCCCATTTTTTGTCCAACTTCTTCCTTAGTTCATCTGGGACATGTATATAAGCCACACATCCAAACACTCTCATGTGAGTGACACTATGCTTTCTTCCACTCCATGCTTCTTCAAGAATCTTATTCTTGACACTTTTGGTTGGAGACCTATTTATAATATATGTTGCGCAAGTGACAACTTTAGCCCAATAGTTATTTGGAAAATTCTTTGCCTTCAACATAGTCCTTTCCATTTCAATAATGGTCCTATTTTTGCTTTCTACAACACCATACTATTGAGGTGTATACGTTGTAAATTTTTAATGAATGTCATGCTCCATGTAGAGACGAAGGAAGTCATTTGAGATGTATTCACCACCTATGTGAGTCCTCAAAACTTTTACGTATTTTCCACTTTTCTTTTAAACAAGTGCTTTGTATTGACAGAAGTTCTCAAACACTTCACTTTTTTTCTTTAAGAAGTAGACCCATGTCTTCCTTTTATAATCATCTATGAATGTCAATAAATAAAGGTTTCCACCAATTATGGTGTTTGCATTGGTCCACATAAATATGAATGAACAATATGCATCCTTCACATAAGTTGTGTCGTTTTTCTATGAGTTCCAATCAACAAATTTAAGCCTCTAAAATTAAGATGACCAAATATTAGATGCCACAACCAGTGTTCATCCTTGACCTCTGCTTGAAAAATTCTGTGTAACAACAACTAACTTTATTTCATTTTGTGAATCCATTAAAAATTCTGTGTGTGCACCTTCTTCATTCAAATATGGTGGTATCTTCAAGGGAAACATTATGTTGTTTGTTATTTGCTCTTTTTCAATCAACTGCTTGCTTGGAATTTTATCCAAGATTGTGGATTTAGAATTTTTGAAGAAGACATTGTAGCCATTTTGCATGAGTTGTCCAATGCTTATGAGATTGTGCTTTAATCCTGGAACAAAATATACATCTAGAATATATTTCTTATCCCCTTTATTTGCTAGAATATTGAATCTTCCTTTGTCCATCACTGACACTTTATTATTAGTTCTTAATGTCACTTCAGATTTCACACTTTCATCTAGATTGGAAAACATTTCTATGTTCCTTGTCATGTGGTTGTTGCACCCTGAATCTAAAAAGCATACATCATTTTGTTTCTCTTGTGCTACATTGCAAGCTAAAAACATTGTGTCTTGGTTATGATTTTATTGTGAAATTTTCATTTGGTTTGTTACTAAGATCATGTTGTTTCTTCCTACATTCATTTTCATAATGTCCATACTTCTTACATTAATGACCCTGAACTTGAGATTTATCGTACCTTTGACCTTGTGCTTGATTTTGGCTTGGACCTTGACTTGGATTTTGATTGATGTCTCTTCCGCTTGAGCTTCAAGGGCTACCTCTTCCACCCTTATGTGGAATTCTTCCTCTTCCTCTAGCATTTGATCTTCCTCTACCTCTACCTTGACCAATGGAAAATTGTGCCTTGAAGGCATGCTCCAATGAAGTATTTGATGCTTTGTTCAGCCTATGCTGATGAGAAATTAGTGATGCTTGAAGCTCACCCATTGAAAATTGTGAGAGATCCTTCGTCTATTCTATGGCCACAACAATAGGGTCAAATTTTGATGGAAAACTTCTTAAAATTGTCTCAACTATCCTCCTATAGTGTCTCCCCATGAGACTTGATTTGGTTAACTAATCCAATTACTTTTATGAGAATTGAGTCTATATTCTCATACTATTTCATACAAATTGTCTCAAAATATCTCCTTAGCATTTGTATCTTTGTTGTCTTCACTTTTGCCATGCCTTGATAGATTTCTAGGAGAATATACCATGCTTGTTTGGACTATTTTGCTCCTACAATCCTTGGAAAAATGCTCTTATGAACTATTCGAAAAATGTAGAAGAGGGATTTAGAGTCCTTCCTATTGTATCTCAATAAATCTCTTTTTGCTTGTGACAAAGCATTGTATGCCATTTCATCTGCTGGTTCTGGGAAACCATTCTCCACGAAATCCCAAATATCTTGTGAAAAAAAACAAAGCCTTCATTTTAATAGCCCAATAGTCATAATTTTTTCGGTTGAACTGGTGTATTTGTGGATTGGTCAACCTTGTGCTTGATATTACTATCATCTTTAAATGTTAAAAATAAAAAACTTCTTGAACTTGCTCTGATACCACTATTTGGTTTTGTGGCAGTGGCTAAAAAACCAAAAAAATTATGTGTGGTAACAACATATAGTAACAACACAAACAATAATAGTTGAGTAAAATAAAGTAACATCATGATCTAAAACATAGTAAAAACTCAGTATTGTGAAAACAAAATACTTTATATTAAAATCTGATGCAAAAACAATTACAAGGATAAAATTGATACTTCATCTCATTCACTCCTATAAAAGGAAAAAATTTTACACATTGTAATTGCTTTCTATTTTGGGTTGTAATAGATTGTATCAGAGTGTAAAATTGCTCTCTGCTAGTTTTCTCTTTTCATCTACAAAACTTTGATCCTCGTAGAAGACTTCACTACCCACAACTAAAACTCAAAATACTCATGTGATTATATTAATTCAAAAATCTAGAAACTTCACATGACTTGTGCGATTTGGTAGAATTGTGCGGAGGGTCCGAATACAGGGGGTAGATTGACTCGTCATCGATGTCATAATCAAATAGAAATTTGAATCCATATGAAGTAATGATTCTTTTGTTATGTCCACGTCTAACTTAGTAATCTGAAATGACAGAGATGTAGAGACTTTATTATGAATTGTGATGTTTTGGGTACCGTCTTGTATTGTAATGATCTCAAAAAAAACAATAAACCCCTTATTCAGACTTCATATATTTCATGCTTCACGTATTGTCAGCTTCAGGCTTCCATATTATTAGGGAAGGAATGTTTTAACCTTTATTCATACTTTACATATTTCATGCTTCCATATTATCATAGCTATGGTATTACTTATTCAATTTTTTTGATTGTTTAGTAATTTGTCTTTGACTAAAAACTAATATTTTTTATTTATAATTTAACAATAAGAATTCATTTTTTGTTATTTTTTATTATTATTTAAATTTATTTATTTATAAAGTGATTAGTTAAAGTCTTATTATATGTTGTTTAATAACTTCTATTTATATTGTTCTAACTTCCATTTCTATTAGTTACTAATTTTTTGTTTTTAATTTAATTCCCATTTTATTTAATTTTTTAATCTTTTTATCATTTCCATTTTCAAAAATTCTATTTTTTTCTCCATATTTTCAATTTAAAATGACAAATTTTAAAAAGGAAAATAAATAAATAAAACTTTTTCCAATAAATTTTTTTAGTTTGATTACTTTTTAATTTGACTTATATATATTTTTTTTGTGGTTCATGTATTTTTTTTAAGATGAAAATTTGTAAGAGAAAAAAAAAATTAAAAAAATATTTTCCTAATAATTTTTTTTTTTTAATTTTATTACTTTTTAATTTCACATTTTTTTGTTTTTGTTTTTGTTTTTTTTTTCTATTTTCAATTCCAATTACATTAACCATAATATTTTTTCTTGTTTACACATAACTTTTATAATTAATAACTATTATGATAATTAGTTATTAGTTTTTAGAATTTTGTGAGAATTTCTTTCCAAATGAAAGTTTTATTGATGTATGGTTAATATTTTTTAGGATCTAGTGAGCATTTTTTCCTAACTTTGTTGAATTTGTTATATTTAAGCATGGCTTTTATAATTTATGACTCCAAGTATCTAAAAAAATTCAAGAAATTGATGTTATAACAAGAAATTGAATTCAAGAATTGTAGAAACTAATCTTCTTGAATTCAAGAAGTTCTTTTTTTATTCCTTTCATGTGTCAATGATTAGTGTATGTTGTTCTAGTAGGTCAAAGGATTTGAAACTCTAGCTAGAGTATTATCAAGATCCCACTTTGAAGTTCCATATTCTATTTCAATTAGTTGGAGATTGTTGGACATTTATTGGGAGGTTAGTCTTCAATTTCTCATATGTTTCAATTGGTTTGTTAAAGTTGTTTTATCTTCTTTCCTCGAACCAAACATAAAAGATTGGTCTCAGTTACCATGCAAAAAGTTAATGTGTGAATTTTGTTAAAGCGATTTAATCTATTGCAACTTTATTCCTAGTTTTATTCAAAGTGACTGTGTCAAATTCAACCAATTTAATACTAAATAAAAAATCATAGACAAACTTATAATATTTAGAATTTTTTTCAAAAAGGCTAATGATATATTTTAATATTTAAAATTTTTTAATGACTTTTTTTTATTTTCACCATACCAAATGTTTTATGAACTAAGTATTTTAATTAGAAACTAAGTGTTTTGATATCCATCTATAGTTACTAGTGATTTAATTTATATAACTATGCTAGTTATAATTTAGTTGTTAAATTAATAGTAAAACAATTGTTATTATGAATTATTCATAAATAGTAATTAATTTATATTTACAATTTAATTTAAAATTAATTTAACACTAAATCACAAATTATAGAGCATCCTAACTCAATTTTGGTTTTCTAAAGAAAGAGATGCCATTTGAGATATAATAATAAAATTTTTGTTTCATATTCCCATCTCTTCACTGCCATAAACACAATTGCATTCAACTTTATATCAATCATGTTCAATTCTCATGAACTTTGTAGGAGACAATTTGTAAGGACCTGCGGTTCGAGGCACGCACACCCGATGTGCGACCGAGCTTGGTGTTGAACAAGCAAAGGTGGAAATGGAAAAGTGCGAGCTCTACGACTAAGTGCACGAGAGAACATGGTTATAATGCACATAAGAAGTGGAGGGCGAGCATGTTTATATGGTGGATAACGTGGGCATTCACTTATCAAGTCGACAATGGAAGGATAGTTGCGTTTGGGGTGTTGGCAATCGGCTGACCGAATGGTGAAGCAAACGAAGGGCGTTGGTTGGGAGAATAACACAGGTCGGCCATGGAGATGGCTCACTATGCGTGTAGTGTATATATTGGCATGTTGGAGATTCATTTGGACATCAACGAAATCGCTCAAGGCACTCAAGCGAGAAGGAGAAGTGCGTAGTTCTAAGGTGTAGCCGCAGCGAAGAAAGGTGAGGCGCAGTTCTATGCACCCAGCCTTGGGCAAGGCCGCACGGAGGTGAAAACGCACAGTCTTAAGTCTTGGGTGAGAGCGCGGGTAGGAGCGCCTGACGTTCAAATGAAGGAGCATGGGTGAAGGCACCAGAACACAGGTGAAGGCGCCAGGTGCCGGTTAACACGGGTTCTTGGGTGGCTCGGGTGAGCGCCCGCTCGTCGTGTAAAACATAACATGTTGGAGTTTGGTGAGACCGCCGTGCGAAGGATTCAAGTGTGTCTTGTTGAATTGGTGGAGTCGCCCGCCGGTCGACACAAGGTTCGATTGTGAAGTTTGGTTGGCAGCTCATGTGAGGACGCGCCAGCCCGACTTGGGCAAAGAATCTTGGTTATCACACGGAGGTGTGACAAGTTGTAATTTTGGCTAAGTATGAAACTTGGTATTTCCCAAGTATACTTGTAAGCTCTGTAACACTGAAAGATTGTATAATATATTATTCGGGCAAACTCATTGTTCAGGGAGTTTCCTCTCCTTTACACTATGCAATTGTGTTCTCTTGTATACTGCTGATGATAATGAATGTGTATGGGTGTTCATTGGTATAAAGGAAACATAATAATTACTTGGTTGAGAAACACAAACTAAGTATGACATATGGTTAGGCGTAGTCCATGAACATAAGTATTGGTGAAAAGAAAGTGTTCGGTGGTGTCGCACCTCGCCAAGAGTGGTTGGAAGACTACTGCCAGCCTAGCGCCGTGACAGTTGGTATCAGAGCAAGGTTGTTGGTGACGAAGTGCAGGTGACCAAGGAGCTAGTGAACAGGTTCAAGTGTTGAAGCATTGAAGCTGATACACATTGACAGGTGATATTGAAGCTCATGGTTGAAGCTTGGAAGTTGATGACAGTGGAAGCAGGTTCTTGCAGGTGAAGGAAGTTGTTTCACATACAAGTGGAACAAGGGCTGGTTCATGGTTGCAGGCAACTTGGTGAAGCTGTTGGATGGTTGAAACTAGATCGCAAAAGAAGAAGTTGTTAGCAATGGCAGGTGAATCTCAGGTTGGATCTAGTCATGGTGCGAAGGATGCTACTATGGCATTCATTGAAAAAGTGTTGGAAAGGATGGAGGACTTAGAGGCTTACTGGACTAAGAAGATGGACTTGGTCGAGAAGGATCAAGAGGCCAATTCAAAGATGAGAGAAGAGCTCGATGAAATCCGGACTCAACACGAGTACACTGATCTTATGTGTACACAACTTGAAGTAAAAGTCAATGAGATTGAAGAAGCAAGAGATCGAGGCTTGGCAGAGATCGTGAACTTGTAGAATTCCCTTGATGAAGCCAGAGATGAGATCGCGGTGTTGAAGAAGGCCGTGAGGCATAACTCAGGTGGAGGAGTGCCTCATGTGAAAGTCAAGGAACCAGAATCTTATGATGGTACAAGGAGTGCGAAGACTCTTGGCAACTTTCTCTGGGATATGGAGCAATACTTGGAACGCTTGGGTCTATCCGATGATGAGACAAAGGTGAAGGTGGCTGCTCAGTTCTTGACTTGGGATGCTAAGATGTGGTGGTGAAGAAGGATGGATCAGATTGCCAATGGCAGTACTGGTGACATAACTTTTTGGGATGATATGAAGAAGGCTTTGCATACCCATTTTAGTCCTCAGGGTGAAACATGGGAAGCAAGGATGAAGACTAAGTTCATAAAGCAGACAGGGAACCTACAGACATATCAGCGGGAGTTTGCAAGTGTGGTTCTGGAACTTCCTAACATGGTGGAGAGGGACAAGGTGTTCAACTTCATCATTGGATTGAAGCCTTGGGCACGCAATGAAGTGAAGCGGAAAAAGATAAAGACACTTGAGGAAGCTTTTGTTGTTGTGGACAGGTTGGTGGAGCATTATGATGAGACTTCTGATGATAGGAAGAAGAAGTCCAATAAACTGAAAGAGAAGAAGAAGGATGATGGTTCGAAATCGGATGATAAGTCGAAGATGAAGAAAGCCTTGAAGTGTTGGATATGTGCTGAACCACATAAGGTGAAGAATTGTCCTTCTAGACTGAAAGTGGCTACTATTGCACAGTCTAATGTGAGGAATGAATAAGCTTCTGTGGGGATGATGCAGATTCTTGGTGGTGGTGGTGCTGCTACAGAGGTGGTCTCTTGGAGGGATCCCGAGAAGAATAGTTTGGAGTATGTTCGGATGAAGATTGGGAGTGCTGATATACTCACTATGGTGTATAGTGGGGCTACTCACAACTTCATGAGTGAAGATACTGCAAGACGGATTGGGCTAAAGTTTGTATCGGTGAAGGCACAAATGAAGACAGTGAATTCTCCTCTTGATTGTGTTCTTGGTGTAGCTGAAAGAGTGGACACAACACTAGGTGAGTGGACTAGGAATGTTGACTTCACTATAGTGTGGATTGATGACTATGAAGCTGTGCTGGGGATGGAATTCTTGAAACAATTTGATGCTATGATTGTTCCATATTTGAAGAAGCTGTACATTTATGATGGAAGGGAAGATGTACCCATTGGTGTTCCAACCATTGGTGTGACAAAACCTGATTGTAAGTTGGCAGTGATGCAAAAGGAGGATGAAAAGCACATCGAAGATATGAGTAAGCGGTTGTCTATGGTTGAGACAAAGCTTACCGAGCAGTCATTGGTCATCAGGACACTATCTAATAGTATCTTGGATTTGTCAAGAAGGCTAGAAGTGGTTGAGGATGATGATGAGGAGGCTTATGTGAGGCCGAACGTCCGAGAGGAGGATCGGGTCACTTATCTACAGAGGATGGAGATAGAGAATCCTGATAGATGGATTGAGCTTATTAGTGAGGGTGAGCCTTCAAGCTCTACTCCCTCTACATCTTCTTAGATGACATAGAATATGGGGCTCATTATTAGCTGCTCATGGCAGTGAGTCCTTAAAACAGGTTGAGCAGGTATGACAGATGGTGCAGGGATGGTTTAGCATCAAGCATCATGACATGTTGCAGATGGGATGGAGTTTCCATGGACCTGAGCATGGGTGAGATTCTTGGTGAGTCTGGGATGTGGCAGAATCTGAGATAGACTGGTGAAGGCATAAGGATGTTCACTCTCATGGCTTAAGCATGATAGTTGGATTATCTACCCAACTATTTCAAACATGGGGTCCGGAAGTGTACAGAGGTATGTTGACATCAGGCTGATCTGAGGTGGTGTTCGACAAGGAGAGATGTTGGCATCAGGCAGGCAAGGAGGACAATTCAGAAGATGGGACAACACATGATGGAGATGGTAGTTCTACATATGTTGCAGGGATGTTTGCAGTATGTGGAGGAGTTGATATCATGGACCAAGGATGAGGCAGTTATTGATGTTGATCTTGGTGGATGGCTACGAGGATGGGATGTTGTCGAGGACAACAATGAATTTAGGTGGAGGAGGATGTAAGGACTTGCGGTCCGAGGCACGCCCACCCAATGTGCGACCGAGCTTGGTGTTGAATGAGTGAAGGTGGAAAAGGCAAAGTGCGAGCTCTATGACCAAGTGTGCGAGAGAACATGGTTATAATGCACATAAGAAGTGGAGGGCGAGCATGTTTATATGGTGGATAGCGTGGGCATTCACTTATCAAGCCAACGGTGGAAGGATAGTTGCATTTGGGGTGTTGGCAATGGGTCGACCGAATGGTGAAGCAAATGAAGGGTGTCGGTTGGGAGAATAACGCAGGTAAGCCGTGGAGATGGCTCACCATGTGTGCAGCGTATATATTGGTGCATTGGAGATTCATTTGGACATCAGCGAAATCACTCAAGGCACTCAAGCGAGAAGGAGAAATGCGCATTTCTAAGGTGTAGCCGCAACAAGGAAAGGTGAGGCGCAGTTCTATGCGCCCAACATTGGGTAAGGTCGTACGGAGGTGAAAACGCACAGTCTTAAGTCTTGGGTGAGAGCGTGGGTAGGAGAGCCCGACGTTCGAATGAAGGAGCGTGGGTGAAGGCGCCGGGCGCTGGTTGACACGAGTTCTTGGGTGGCTCGGGTGAGCGCCTGCCCGTCGTGCAAAACATAACACGGTGGAGTTTGGTGAGACCGCCATGCGTAGGAGACAAGGATGTCTTGTTGACTTGGTGGAGTCGCCCGCCCGTCGGCACAAAGTTCTATTGTGAAGTTTGGTTGGTAGATCATGTGAGGGCGCGCCTTCCCGAATTGGGCAAAGAATCTTGGTTATCACACGGAGGTGTGACAAGTTGTAGTTTCGGCTAAGTATGAAACTTGGTGTTTCCCAAGTATACTTGTAAGCTTTGTAACATTGAAAGATTGTATAATATATTATTCGGGCAGACTCATTGTTCAGGGAGTTGCCCCTCCCTTTATACTATGCAATTGTGTTTTCTTGTATAATTGTTGATGATAATGAATGTGTATGGGTGTTCATTGGTTTAAAAGAAACATAATAATTACTTGGTTGAGAAACACAAACTAAGTAGGACATATGGTTAGCCGTAGTCCATGAACATAAGTATTGGTGAAAAGAAAGTGTTCAGTAGTGCCACACCTCGCCAAGAGCGGTTGGAAGACTACCGCCGGCCCGACGCCATGACACAATTGGTTGTGCAAAACAAGTTTCTTGGAATCGACATTTAATTGAGTTGAAACTAAGTGTCTCTATACTAATTTGAACCAAACATTGCCAAAAAACTAAGTTATAAAGCATCATTACAACCAAAGTTGAAACTAAATGTCTCTCTATCAATTTGAACCAAAAGTTACCAAAAAAACTAAAGTTATAAAACTTCATTACAACCAATAAGATATAGCATTTACCAAAAAAAAACATGGCAACATTTTCACTTTCATTTCTATTTTTTTTAATGAAAATTTTAATTAGAATTATTCATACTTCAATTAGCTATATTTAAAATAAAATATTTTATTTATATTCTTTATGAAATGCTTTTCTATATTAGTACTAGTTTGGGATTTGTTAGTGCAAATAATTCTAAAGAGAAAAGTTTTATATTCATTCTAGGCAGTTTTTCTATATTAGTATTTTCTTTTTCGGTCACAATGAGATTCTTTTCTATTTTTAGACTTTGCTTTAACGTCTAGGGCATTCTAAGTGCTATCTATATGTCTCACTCACCGAACAAGGATTCGTCTTACCCACCCAAGGATTCGATGTGCGGTCTGAGATGGGGATTCAAAGTGCGATTTCCTCATCAAATGTTTTATATTTGTCATGTCGTCTGTGCCAACCAGGAGTTTCCAAGTGTGGTCTCACTCACGGATCCAGATCGCAATGGATTGGAATCGAGTTTGGATTTCTAAGTGTGTGTGAAATAAATCAAATGTTTTATATTTGTTCACGCTACATTCATATTTCCAAACCCTGTACAATAACGTGATTGATACCGATAACAGCTAACATGTAACTGCTTGTCAGCCCTACTCGTTGACCTATTCACTCAAACAAACTCAATTAAATGGTCACGCAGTCCAACATCTAGCAGATGCACCTAATCAGATGAGGTATAACCAGTGCATGGTCCGGCTATAGCTGAATTATGGTGCAGGTGTTGATAGTAAGTTGCTTTCAGTGTGATTTTTTGGAAGTTTTTTAAGTGGATTTTTTGGGTTTGAGAATTGCAGGTGTTGATAGTAAGTTGCTTTCAGTGTGATTTTTTGGAAGTTTTTTAAGTGGATTTTTTGGGTTTAATTTCTCAAAATTCAGGTGGAATTTTATTGAAATCACAAGTTTTATGGGTAACCCCTGCACAATAAAAGTGTTCTAGGTTTTTCAGCGTGCTGAATTATATATACAGTGAAAAAACTAGTTTAAATAACACGAATCAAAATTTCACCTCAAATTATTCCAGAAACTTTAAAAAACTCACACTAAAAACAACTCTTTTCTTTAATTGTGTAGCGTAAAAAATGGGTTAGGTGTTATTAATATAACGATGAAACCAAAGGAAGGTATAATGCATGTTGTGTGTCCCATCTACAGGGAGGTTGTTTTGCCACCCACAAATCGCAGTGAGTGAATACTGATGTTGCTGAACAAAGTGAAGGCATCTATTCGACCTTTATAAAAAAGAAAAGGCTCACCAAATATAGGTCTTTGAACCTGTATGCAAATATCAGATACTCAGTACACCCTCTTGGGTTTATTATGATGGTGAGAACTCTAATTAAAAGTGCAAATGAGACTACTGTGTAGTCCAATATCCCCATCCAACAATTGATTCAATCCCCTGAATTATAGGAGGTCTTTTGGAAGCCTACTCACCTTAAATTTGTCGTGTTTTTCTTTGTATCCTCGAAGGGATGGGTGTCATGAAAGGAAATGAGTCCAACCCCATTTGTAAGGTCCTTGGATATGGGTGCGTTCGGGCGTCGGGCGAAGTCACCCTGCACGGGCGCATGGGCAGGCGCGGGCGCACAGGCGGGCGCGGGCGCACAGGCGGGCGCGGGTTGCACGACAGGCGGGCGGGTCTGCATGACATGCGGGCGGGTCTGCACGACCGGCGGGTGAGCGCACACGGAGATGCGACGAAACCGTGCACGACAATGCGACGTTAACAGCAAAACTTATGAATGCGACTAAGTGTTGAGGGGATTTATATGCGACTTGGAAGGAGGCTGCGTGAGGACAAGGCCGACATAGAAGGAGCATGTTATGAGTGGTTTTGGGGGTCGGCCATGGGGTTGCACACCCCATGTAAACCCACATGTGAAAACTAGTTAAGATGCATATATATAAGAAAGCGTAAGAGCTCATTTATCACACATTCACTCCTCACATCTTCGTGGAGTTCAAAGAAGTGCGCAGAAATAGAAGAGAGATGCGCATATCTCATGCGCTCATCTCTTAAGGCGTTGCACACTTGGAAGGTGAACAGGTCGAAGGTTGGCAAGCATGTCTGGGGTGAATTCTAAGGTGCAGTTTTGTGTAGGACTTGGCTAAGGGATCTTGGGTGGCTCGGGTGAGCACCTCCCTTCGTGCAAGGGTGCACAAGATGTTGTAAAAAGGCAGGTGGCCTGTCTATTGTAAAATTTGGTTAAGTGTGAGACTTGGTTCGGCCAAGACACACTGTTGTATTGTACGCTGATATTCTTAATAAAATTGTCAGGCAGACTCACATTATCCTTTATACTTGTTGCAATTGTTGTTGTTCTTGGTATAATTGCATGATGATAATGAATGAGTATGGGCTTCATTAAGTATAAAGGATAATTGCTTTTACTTAGTTGCGAAACACAAGCTAAGTATGTTAATGTGAAAGTAGGCATAGTCCACGAATGTTAGTATTGGTGAAAAGAAAGCGTTCGGTGGTGCCGCACCTTGCTACAAGCGGTTGGAAGACGACCGCAGGTGTAGGGGCGTGACAGGTGGTATCAGAGCTCGGTTGGAGCTGGTGTTAGAGTAGGGTTGCTCGTGATGAAGTGCAAGTGTGGGTACACTTGGAAACTTGACAGTTGATGACAGTGGAAGCAGGTTTAGGTGAGGTGAAGCTTAGTGCTTGGACCAAGCTGAACGATAAGGCATGGCAAGTTTGGGAGAAGGTGGAAGGAAGCTCTTGCTTACCTTGGACAGGTTGAAAAGGTTGAAGGAAGAGAGGCCCCGAATCCAGAAGGAACTTGAAGTCTTGGAAAAGAATGTTGAAGACGAGCTTCTTCAACTTGGTTGGACAATGGAGCAAGGTGAAGTTGCGGATTGTGCTATCAAGGAAGAGGAAGTGATGATGATTGAAGATGTTGCAGACATGACCATGATGGAGGATGAACTTGAGGATGATCAAGTTGGACCAGGATCGTGCGGTTTGCAGACATGGGTGAATGAGGAAGAGCCTCATGATGATGAAGTAAGTGTTGATACTTGTGTTTCATTTGGGCATTTGGTAGGTGGACCATATGCAGTGGAAGACAAAGCCAGTTTGACGATGCTATGGAGGATCTTACCATGGATGACTATGATGGAACTTTGTATGGAGGAACAAAGATTGTCGATTGTTGCAGGACTTGTTGGGGTTGTTTGTGACCTTATGATAGAAGGTGCAAAGGCCCTTGACAAGGGTGGGACTTGATGATCATTGTGGATGATTGGGTCATGCTTTAGCCACATGGCTAAGTGACCGGCATGACTCATGGACAGATTTAAGGGCACACTCTTGGGTGGACTTCTCATGGCCGAGACCAAGAGATAGTCTTGGTGGACACTTTGGTGGAGGAGCTATGATGGAAGGGACTCGTGATGATGATATGGTTGGGTGACCGAGTTCACTAGACCGAAGATTGAAGACTTGGATGAGGATGACCGATTGTTGTGATGGGTCTACATGGTTGGACTACATGGGCAACTTAGTCATGGACATCAGATTGGAGACATGGAGCATGGCAACTCTATGCAGGGACATTGTGTGAGAGCACTTGTAGAGGTGTCATGGACATCTAATGAGGAGTGCCAAGGCAAGGATGTTGTGCAGATGGATTTGCTGATGTGACATGGAGACTTACAACTTATAAGCCTATGGAGAGGTTGTGCACTCTTGTACAACAAGACCATGGACTTGGATGGATTTGTGAGCAGATTATGGGACATTCCTACTACATGGAGATGTTGGTTGGAGATGACTTAAGGAGCTCATGATGACATGAGATTGTTGTGACTTTTAGGGACTTCATACATGGTAGACTTAGAGGATTTGATTCATTGAGGAGCTGAGGTCAGTAGACTTTGATGCAGTATGGGATGCATACTTTCAAAGTATATGTATGGGCATGGCTTGGAAGAGTGACTTGATGTAGAGGATTGATATGAGACACTTTGGAGTGATGGAGTTACAACGATGATGATGATGCTCTGACTTGGGCATTGGTTGAGCCGAGACTCAACTACTTTGACACATGGATAGATGAGACAAGTGCATACTTGTTTCTATGGATGACTTGAGGGATGGCACATTGTAGATATGATGGAGGTTGCTTCATGGACCTGGATGTGGCACATCAAGAGTCGGGTTTGAGGAGATGATCTCTTCATATGGAGGAGACACACACACACACATGATGATGTTGGGATAGATTTGGCTGAGTTCATGTAGCACATTGACACCAAACATCTTGGACAACATGTTGCAGATGAGGTGGATGGAGTTCCATGGACCTGAGCATGGATTATGGAGATGGATTCTTGATGAGTCAAGGATGTGACAGGATGTTTTGAGAAACAACTGATGGTGGCATGAGGATGTTCACTCTCATGGATTGAGCGTGGCAGTTGGACTGGCCATCCGACTAGTTCAGGCATGAGGGCTAGCAGTGGGCAGAGATGTGTTGGCATTATGTTGGAGTATCATGGCAACAGTTCACATGGGGACACATGATGAAGACAGGAGGTCAGTATTCATGGATCGAGATGACATCTGATGGAGAGCATACCTTAGTATGGTGAGCTTGGTGGCAGTTGGTCACTAAGCTGAAGCATGATGGAGATGAGTCTCTACATATGTTGCAAGGATGTTTGCGTTGCGAAGAGGAGTTCACATCACGGATGAGTGATGATCTTGGTGGATGGCTACCAGGATGGTACGTTGTCGAGGACGACAACGATTTCAGGTGGAGGAGGATGTAAGGTCCTTGGATATGGGCGCGTTCGGGCACCGAGCGAAGTCACCGTGCACGGGCGCACGAGCGAGCGCGGGCGCACGGGTGGGCGCGGGCGCACAAGCGGGCGCAGGTTGCACGACCGGCGGGTGGGTCTGCACGACAAGCGGGCGGGTCTGCACAACAGGCGGGCGGGTCTGCACAACGGGCGGGTCTGCACGACGGGCGGGTGAGCGCACACGGAGATGCGATGAAACCGTGCACGACAATGCAATGTTAACAACAAAACTTATGAATGCGACTAAGTGTTGAGGGGATTTATATGCGACTTGGAAGGAGGCTGCGTGAGGACAAGGCCGATGTACAAGGAGCATGTTATGAGTGGTTTTGGGGGTCGGCCATGCGGCTGCACACCCCATGTAAACCCACATGTGAAAGCTAGTTAAGATGCATATATATAAGAAAGCGTAAGAGCTCATTTATCACACATTCACTCCTCACATCTTCGTGGAGTTCAAAGAAGTGCACAGAAATAGAAGAGAGATGCGCATATCTCATGTGCTCATCTCTTAAGGCGTTGCACACTTGGAAGGTGAACAGGTCGAAGGTTGGCAAGCATGTCCAGGGTGAATTCTAAGGTGCAGTTTTGTGTAGGACTTGGCTAAGGGATCTTGGGTGGCTCGGGTGAGCACCTCCCTTCGTGCAAGGGTGCACAAGATGTTGTAAAAAGGCAGGTGGCATGTCTATTGTAAAATTTGGTTAAGTGTGAGACTTGGTTCGGCCAAGACACACTGTTGTATTGTAAGCTGATATTCTTAATAAAATTGTCGGGCAGACTCACATTACGGGGAGTTTCCCCTCCCCTTTATACTTGTTGCAATTGTTGTTGTTCTTGGTATAATTGCATGATGATAATGAATGAGTATGGGCTTCATTAAGTATAAAGGATAATTGCTTTTACTTAGTTGCGAAACACAAGCTAAGTATGTTAATGTGAAAGTAGGCGTAGTCCACGAATGTTAGTATTGGTGAAAAGAAAGCGTTCGGTGGTGCCGCACCTTGCTACAAGTGGTTGGAAGACTACCGCAGGTGTAGGGGCATGACACCATTGATCTCTGACTCGATATCACAAGCCTTGACAACCTCGACTTCTGCATGGTCATGTGAATATCGAACCAGTGACTGCTGTTTACACACCCACGCTGCTAAGCTGGTTGTAAATGTCCCTCATATAACGAATTTCACGACTGAGCACTATTGAAAGTATAGCCAGGAAATGAGAGGGAAGAGAAGGAATCAACCACGCTCAGTTAGCACCCGCTTCATCATGGAAAACCGATAACTGCAACTTTGCTTGAGGTTTCCATGATGAAATTGCAGATCGAGCGTGCCAGTTGCTTGTTGAGATTGTAGCACCCGACAATGTCCTAGTCTCCGGACTCCGTCGCCCGAACTTGTGCGGAGGATTTAGCGGATAGTTGTGTGGAAATTGGTTGAATTGTTCTTATTGTATATACTCGCTAACCGTCATGAGGCAATACAACATCCCATACAAACTGTTGGGAATTTTCTGGTAAATTCCAAAACAAAATCATTGAACAGATTTTTGCCACAGGATCTTTAACACATGGAAGCTTAAAAATTGTTTGTTGAGCAGACAGAGTTTCTCACACACATAAAAACTTTATATTCATTAATAAACTGCCTGATACAAACTTCATCCTCTTAACAGAGGGATTCACCAAGAACTTAAAAAAATTACTCTGTCTTTTTTAGAAATTTTACACTACGTGTGTAAAAATTTCTTTTACATTTACTGCTGTAAATAAAAAAAAATACATGGATTTACTGCTGTAAAAGAAATCTCTTACATATGCTCTACTCTGAGTTTCATTTCATATGCCCAACAACAAAAATTACAATTCATTGTTGTGCGTTACACTTCGTTTTTCAACGAACACCCAAACAAGCTTCACGCTGTTGCATATTACATTAAGAAACAATCTTCCTCAGCATACAAAATGTTAGTTTTTACTCACACGCTGTCGTGTGGTTCACTCTCATTTTTTTCGACAAAAAACAACAAACATTACATATGCACAAAAGCAAAAAAACATAACAAAATACGTGACCTATGCCCATACTTCCGTATCAATAAAAAAACATTAAAATTAAATGGTTTTTACCAATGTTTACTTGTGACCATACCTTTCTTTTAATCGTGCCATACGTACAAAATGAACTAAAAACTTTTACTTATATTTACGAACCTCAATTAATTTTACTTATTGTTTTACTGGCGGTCAACCAAAAACTTCACGCAATGTGTTTGCTACAGGCCTGTACGCAGCTTTGGATGCAATCAACGGTGGACAACTTTCCTTTCGATCAAACGACTATCGCTTGCCCAATCCAAATGAACATTACGTTCCGATAAAAAGTGGTTTGGAAAAAGTACCGTGGACACGCGTCGAAAGGTGTACAATATCGGGGGCGTTTGAGAGAATACCACTTGCTCATGAAAAGAGGTGCGATAAGCCTGGCGGTTTTCCTGAAATGGTTTTACGGTCGCCGTTTAATGGAGCTGCAGTTGAAATTATATTTCAACACTCCCCTTTAATTTCAACTGCTGGGTTATCAGCCATACCCAAACATTTCCTCAAAAACTCAAAACTTTCCTGGTCCAATGGCTTGGTCAGAATGTCTGCAACCTCCTCTTAAGTCCTGCAATGTTTTAAAACAATTTCTCCATTGCTTATCAATTCCCTGATGTAATGAAACCTTGTGTTAATGTGTTTCGTTCTCTTATGAAACACTGAATTCTTGGATAATGCAATAGCTGAGCTATTGTCACAAAAAATCATAGTGCCTTTTGTTTGCTCTTGGCATAAGCTCCTTAACATTCTTCTCATCCAAACTGCTTGACATGCTGCTGCTATAGCTGCCACATATTCTGCTTCTGCTGTAGATAATGCTACAATAGGCTGCTTTTTAGAAGCCCATGAAATGGCTCCTGAACCCATGTGAAAAACATAACCGGATGTGCTTTTCCGATCATCTACACTTCCAGCCCAATCGCTATCAGTGTATTCAATTAAATCTGAACATTCTGAGACAGTATATAAAATGCCAAACCTTTTAGTACGTTTAACATACCTCAAAATTATTTTTGCTGCCTGCCAATGTGCTTCTTTTGGCCTCTCCATGAATCTGGAAATTAAACTAACAACAAACATTATATTTGGCCTAGTTGCAGTTAAATACATGAGGCTACCAACTATGCTCCTGTACAAACTAGGATCAAAATCCTTGTTGCTGTCCTCCTTGCTGAGTTTTAATCCCATCACTGTGGGAGTGATCGCTGCCTTGCTGTCCTGCATGTTAAATCTTTCCAACACTTCATTAACATATTTCTCTTCTGAGATAAAAATTCCATTTTCATTTTGATCTACTTCTATTCCTAAGAAGTATCTCAGCAAACCCATGACAGTCACTTCAAATTCCTCTTTCATGTCTGTTTTGAAATTTTCAATGAGATGATCATCATTACCTGTGAAAATAACATCATCAACATATAACACAAAAATTAGCATTTTACTATCATTTTCTTTGATGTAGAGAGTGGGTTCTCCCTCACACTTCTCAAATCCTTTTTCTAGTAGATAGGAATCTATCCTACTGTACCATGCTCTTGGTGCTTGCTTCAGCCCATAAAGAGTTTTTTTCAATCTGCATACTTTGTGCTCTTGGCCTTTCTTTTCATAGCCTAGAGGTTGTTCAATGTAAACCTCTTCCATTAACACTCCATTTAGGAATGCTGACTTCATGTCCATTTGGTAAACTTTCCACTTGTTTTGAGCTACTATGGATAGCACTGCTCTCATAGTTTCCATTCTAGCAACCGGTGCAAAAGTTTCCTCATAGTCTCCCCCATACTGCTGCTTGTATCCTTTGACAACTAGCCTTGCTTTGTGTCTTTCTATTTTTCCTTTAGCATTACTCTTGGTCTTGTAGACCCATTTAACTCCAATGACTTCCTTTCCTTTTGGTAGTTCAACCAAATCCCATGTTTTGTTTCTTTTTATGGCATTGATCTCCTCATCCATAGTTTCTATCCATTTTTTATCCTTAATTGCCTCTTAGAAATGAATAGGGTCGTCAACATGACAATATAAAGCAAACAAAGAATTCATACCTTCATCATAAATGTCATTTAAATTTCTGAATTTCTTATCTCTTTCATTTGGTGTACAAGTGCTTGAAGATGCACTTGAATTTCCTCATTCTGGTGTGCTTGGAGAAGCACTTTCATCTCTCCTCGAGGGTGTCCCTTGCTGCCCTTGTGTTGGCGCTGTTGTTTGGGGATGTATTTCAGCCATCTCTTCATCATCTTCATCATGAGACAAACGGTTTTTAACATTCACTGTTTTCTCTATGCTTCCATCCCAAGCTTCCTCCTCAATGAATTGAACATCTCTGCTCACAAAAAACTTCTTGGTAGATGGGATATACAACCTGTAAGCTTTGGATTCCTCACTGTAACCAATGAAAATACATTTTTCCCCTTTGCTGTCCAACTTCCTCCTTAACTGATCTGGAATGTGTGCATAAGCCACACATCCAAAAACTTTCATGTGGGTGACTCCTTGCTTTCTTCCACTCCATGCTTCTTCCTGCACTCCGTTCATGACTGCTTTTGTTGGGCATCTATTTAAAATATATACTTCATAGTGTACAGCTTCAGCCCAATAATCATTTGGCAAATGCTTTGCCTTTAACATACTCCTCGCCATATCCATGATTGTCCTATTCTTTCTTTTGGCAACACCATTTTGCTGCGGAGTGTACCTAGTGGTAAACTATTTGTGAATTCCATTTTCTCTACAAAAACGTAGAAATTCCTTGGAGATATACTCACCTCCTCTATAAGTTCTTTAAACTTTGATATGCAGCCCGCTTTGGTTTTCTACAAGTGCTTTGAAATTTCGAAATTTTTCAAACACTTCACTTTTGTTCTTCAGGAAATAAACCCAAGTCTTTCTGGTGAAATCATCAATGAATGTTAGAAAATATTGGCTACCTGCTAGTGGTGGAGTTTGCATCAGTCCACATAAGTCTGAGTGGACAATCTCTAAGGGTGCTTTTGCCCTTATGCTTTTCCTTGATGGAAAACTTTCTCTGTTTTGTTTCCCCAAGATGCAACCTTCACAAAGGCTGTCTAGTTTCTCTATCAATGGAAATCCTCTTACCATTCCTTTTCTACTCAACAAGTTAAGACCTCCAAAGTTGAGATGCCCAAATCTCAAATGCCACAACCAATTTTCATCTTTTGGTACGCTTTGGAAAGCCTCTTGGGTAACTGCTGCAATTACTTCTTTGTTTTTCAAATCTGCCTTTATTCTGAGAGGGAACATCTGGTTCCTCGTCATCTTCACTTCAGCAATACATCTTTTTCTCGGTGCTCTATCCATGATGGTGCATACATCATTCTCAAAGAAAACATTGTACCCCTTTTGAACAAGTTGTCCAATACTTAAGAGGTTACACTTCATTCCAAAAACATAATAGACATCTGCTATGGTTTTCTTTTCACCTTTCTTTGTAAATATTTTTACTTCTCCTTTTCCCATAACATAAATTTTACTATCAGTCCCAAGTGTGACTTGTGACTTCACACTCTGATCTAGAGCAGAAAACAGGGCAATGTTTCCTATCATATGGTTTTTGCAACCGGAGTCTAGAAACCATATATCATCACTGTTTGTTTCAGCCATATTACAAGCTAAAAGCACATTATCTTGGCTGATATTTTCTCTAGTGATATTTGCACTTGATCTATTAGTCATATCATGCTGCTTCTTCCTACATTCATTTGCATAATGCCAATATTTTTTACAATAATAACATTAGACATTGGATTTTTCATACCTTTGTCCTTGAGCATGATGTTGTCCACTTTGTTGTTTGCTGCCTTGGCATTGGTTCTGATTTGGATTGCTACCTCTTCCTTGAGCATTTGCTGGATAGTTCCTTCCACCTCTATTTTGGCTTCTGCTTCTTCCTCTCTTGTTTCCTCTGGCTTGACCTCTTCCTCTTCCAAAGGACATCTGGGCCTTGAAGGCTTTCTCTAGAGATGAGTTTTCATTTCTACTCAACCTTTGCTCATGTGTTATCTGTGATGCATGAAGTTCATCAACTGAAAAGTTTGTGAGATCCTTTGTCTCTTCTATGGTGGTGACAATCACATCGAACTTTGAGGGTAGGACCCTCAATAGTTTCTCCACAATCCTCCTTTCTTCAAGAATTTCTCTATGAGATCTTATTTGTGTGACTAGACCAATCACATGTGTGAAGAATGAGTCAATATTGTCTGACTCCTTTATGCACAGATTCTCAAAATCTCTCCTCGACAACTGTAGTTTTGCTGTCTTCACTTTCTCCATGCCTTGATAGGCTGTCTTGAGAGTTTTCCATACTTTTTTGGATGTCTTGGTTGCTGCTATCCTTGGAAACACACTCTCATGCATTGCTTGATATAAAAATATGAGGGCTTTTGAATCCTTCTTCTTATTGCTCTTCAACAGATCTTTCTCTGCCTGAGTTAATCTATTAAACTCATCTTCATCTCCTGGTTCTTCAAACCCATATTCAACAAGTTCCCATAAATCTTGTGAGGCAAACAGGGCTCTCATGGTTATTGCCCAATAGTCATAGTTTTTCCCATTAAACTGTGGGAGCTAAGTATTAAAAATACCCATGCTAGTGCTGGTGCTGGAGCCAGCCATTTCTTGGACTCTCAGCTATGCTTCAAATATTTGACTGTGTATTAAAAAAAAACACTGACTGTCTTCAAAAGCTACACAAAAAACTTTGAGAATTACCTGGATCTTTCCTTGACTGAGTCTTCACTCTACTGGAGAAGCTGCTACAGCAAAAGAACCTTCCTTCAGCTTCTTTGACACCTTCAAAGAGCCTGGACAATCTCTGATACCACTGTTGGGAATTTTCTAGTAAATTCCAAAACAAAATCACTGAACAGAGAGTAATACTCTGTTTTTTGCCACAGGATCTTTAACACAGGGAAGCTTAAAAATTGTTTGCTGAGCAGACAGAGTTTCTCACACACATAAAAACTTTATATTCATTAATAAATTACCTGATACAAACTTCATCCTCTTAACAGAGGGATTCACCAAGAACTTAAAAAAATTACTCTATCTCTTTTAGAAATTTTACACTACTGTGTGTAAAAATTTCTTTTACATTTACTGTTGTAAATAAAAAAAAAAATTACATGGATTTACTGCTGTAAAAGAAATCCCTTACATATGCTCTGCTGCGAGTTTCATTTCATATGCCCAACAACAAAAATTACAATTCATTCGCACTGCTGTGCGTTACACTTCGTTTTTCAACGAACACCCAAACAAGCTTCACGCTGCTGCATATTACATTAAGAAACAATCTGCCTCTGCATACAAAATGTTACACTGTTGTGTAATGGTTTTTACTCACACGCTGCTGTGTGGTTCACTCTCATTTTTTTCAACAAAAAACAACAAACATTACATATGCACAAAACCAAAAAAAACATAACAAAATACGTTGACCTATGCCCATACTTCCATAACAATTAAAAAACATTAAAATTAAATGGTTTTTACCAACGTTTACTTGTGCCCATACCTTTCTTTTAATCGTGCCATACTCACGTACAAAATGAACTAAAAACTTTTACCTATATTTACGAACCTCAATTAATTTTACTTATTGTTTTACTGACGGTCAACCAAAAACTTCACACAATGTGTTTGCTGCAGGCATGTACGTAGCTTTGGATGCAATCAACGGTGGACAGCCTTCCTTTCGATCAAACGGCTATCACTTGCCCAATCCAAACGAACATTACGTCCCAATAAAAAGTGGTTTTGGAAAAAGTATTGTGGACACGTGTCGAAAGGTGTATAGTATCGGGGGCGTTTGAGAGAATACCACTTGCTCATGAAAAGCAGTGCGATAAGCCTGGCAGTTTACCTGAAATGGTTTTACGGTCTCCATTTAATGGAGCTGTAATTGAAATTATATTTCAACCAAAACACCTCCTCCACACAAATAACTCTTTGCATAAAACATCCCATATAAACAACCCGTTCACACAAATAACTCTCTGCACATGGGAATAGCTGCAATGCAAAATTAAGTAGCATGAACACGTTAAAACTCCACAATTTCTTTTTGATTTACTACATTATCTTGATTTATAGCGAACATTTTCGGATTAAAAAGAATTCCCCACTTACTCGCCCACATAACAACATAACAAACCTATACCTATAACACTAAGCAAAGCAGTAGTAGTGTCAAGCAGTGTTAGAGCAGTGACCTCTAACAATTTTCTTTTTTTGAATGAATTGTATTTACAAATACTAAAAATAAAATGCAGGCTACCAAGAGAATTATTTCCCTTCAGAGCTCTCTAAGTCAATCTAAAATTAGAAATAAGATTTTCAAGAAATTAGAAGATTAATTTGAAGAAATATGCACCATTTTCACGAAATTTTGGTTAAAATTACAAAAAAATAGTGAAATAATGCAGAGTCAACACATTTTGACTGGGAGGTGAATGTTATAGTCCCTAATGAGGTGGTGACAAATAATGGCTTGTAAATATATAAATTTATACGTAATTTAAATATGTATAGTATAAATAAAAAATTAGCACACACATAATAAAATTTAAAGATTAAAATATTTTCTTAATACACATATTCTTATATGTATTTAATTTTATATTTCATTGAAAAATTAAGCTTCTACTATTATTGAAGGTCACACTCTACTTGGGTCAAGGGTTTCTAGGGTTTTACAGACTTAGCAGAACGACGAAAACAGGAGGTGGATCCAGACATAGAGAAGACAAGGGAGGTGGATTCAGGCACAGATTTGGCTGAGGCTGAGGTGTTAGGGGTCATGGGGCCAGTCATGGTGACCAAATCATGGAGGATATGAAGCTTCTTCTTGCATAGAAGTAGACAAGGGTCAGGTAGAGGAATTGATCCAAATCATGCATTGTTGTGGTGGATGGAAATGACTACATAGGGCTTGGGGTCAAGAGCAACTATGAGGTGGCCACAACCATCCTATCCATCCTCGAGGAAATGCAGGTGGATGGTTGCATGCTCTGTAAATGGAGAAGAGGAGTATCCAAAATTGAAGCCCTAGTCGATTTTGGAGATGGTGAAAAATTATTTAATGTAAATGTCAAGGATTTATCCCCTGAGATATCCCAACATGAAATTGTAGCTTTAGATCTCTTGCACTTTCTACATGTTAATATTTGGTGAAATGCTTTGCGTTGACATGAAAGTAGCAAATCTAGTATTCACGTTTGCTTCCTAAATCCAAGAATGGACAAGAATCCTTGTCAAATTTATGTGGCTACTCCACGATAGATGAAAACTTTAGGAGGGACATTTACTTAGGGGTTATGGTGGTACTAAGGATGCTCCAATCTCTCTTATGGCTAGCTTAAATGGTGGCTCCATAAGTTGGGGAGGGGCAGAATTTTCTTCTAAGCCCATGTCCTTTAAGGATGCCCTCAAGCTAGGGTCTAGTCCTCTAACACTTAAAGAAATCTTAGGACATGCATTCATTGTGGATCAGACAAAACATATCCTAACTAATAAAATAGATCACCTTATCTCCTATTAATCTAGCATGGATTTTGGGTTGCATGTTGTTGTTTTTTGATTCAATGTGTTTTGGCCATCGACAACTGCGCTTTGGAATTGGGTACATCAGACTTGGACACCGAATGTAGATATGTTCTTTTGCTCAAAAGTTTTCTGTATGGTGAAATTTAAGAATTTATATTATCATGATATGGTTTTTAATGAAAGACTTAGTTTTTGGGTTGAGATGGGCTTTGCATGAAACCATATTTAACTATTTTTACCCTCTTTATATGACATCTTTGCCCATGCTCATTTGGGTTAGGATCCGAGATATGCCCATTGATTTACTTCGTTTATATATTTTAGCCAATGTGGGTAACTCAATGGACCACTTCATTAAGGAAAACACAAACAGGTTAGAGAAGGGCATTGTTACATTCGCTCATGTATGTGTTAAAGTAAATCTCACTAATTGGTAGATAAAATCCTTCTTCAGTGGAAGGACCTGACTTTTATGCGACCATTGGATTATGAAAATATGACTTTCCATTGTAGATTGTGTGAATAACTAGGTTATCTGTAGAATGTCTTCCCCATTTCTGAAGAGCACTACCATCCTTTGGATTATAAGAATAAACCTCGAGGATGAAATGACCCAAAATATTTGTAGGATTCTAAGAAATCTTTAGCGAACCGGTCATATAACCCTCACCACCAAAAACCTCTCTAGATAAATTGAGTCCTTTAATGTCATCTTAGCCACATACAACACCATCACATCCTTTAAAAAAAGCTAGAAGAGACATAACTATGGGTTTAGCCTCGTTAATGAGAACACACAAACGCGTCCATTAATCAAATCACTTAGATAGTGATAAGGAAGTAGCTACAAATGTCGACCCCCTAGAATTGGATTTGACTAAAGAGAACACAATTACTGTACCATATTCATTTGTTCTTGAAAACTCCTTAGGGTGGATAGATGTCCACATGAAAAGAGGAAAAAATGATCCTTGGAGAGATCCGTGATCATGAATTCAACATTTATTAGACGTTGATTCTTTTTTGAAATGTTTGGTAAGTATTATTGCAGGTGACCACATAGAAGAGAGAGTGGAAAAATAGAGAAGTATTCGACGCGTAGTAGTGAAGAATGGCATAAAAGAGAGAGGCACAGTCTAGGGAGGTACGATGTGTAGGAGGTAATAACAACTAGTAGGCAAGAAACATGCAAATAAATAAGGTAGTTATGATTTTGTAGATGACGGTGAAGGAGAGGAAGGATGTCATGGTAGGAGAATTTAGAGATATTTCCAGAAGGGAGGAAGTTGGCAGAGTGGTGACATGTTGGTGGTAGACATTTTCAACAGGTCTAACCAAAACGATTAAGTGGTGTGAGATAGCTAGAGAGAAGGTTTTAGAAAATATCCCAGACAATTAGCTAGCATGGAGGATAAATCGACGAATGGGAGCTAGCCAAAGAAGATCGAGAATATATGAGGAATTAGAGGGAGGATTCATTTGAGATGGTTCGAGGAATTTTGGTTAGGATAAGGAGGAAGAGTGACTGAGTCTGTGTTCTTTTTTGTCTACAGTAATTCTAGAAGTTATTTGTATGTGTTTGTAGTTATTGTGCAACATAGGTGACAAGGAAACAATCTATAGTGGAGTTTATTACGTCTCTATGTTGTAATGGTTAAAGTTGTGTTCCCTAAACAAATACTAAAGGTTGGTAAGCCAAGTTCTAAATGACCTCTACTATAGCGCATTGTACATTTTTGTTTTACTATGGATTAATGAAAGGAGCTATGCCTTTTCCCCTCTATATTGGTTCATAAATGTTCTATTTAGTTTCTATTATTTTCTATTCACTTATTGTATGTGTAGTGATATCATATAGAATGGAATGTCTTTTAATGTCTCAAATGGCTAATAAGATTGATAGTTATGTGTGATGAGCCTCATCATTGGGTAACTATATGCACCTTAATACACCTCCTAGCTTATTCAAATCAACTCTTCTTATAATTTCTTACATATTTTGATTATATTTTTCTTAATGAGATGAGTCAAAGTGAGATATTATGCCTAGTGGACTAATGTGCATTGATTGTAGGTTTTTGAGAGAAAATCATGGAAATTTTGGCTAATTAAGGGTTGAAACTCGAATGAGACAAGGAGGAGAGATTGTAGGAGATAGATCCTCCTCATTTACTCCTCACTCATTTGAATATTCCTCCATCAAATCACACTAGCTCGGAGTTACAAGTAGCCAAGTCATGAAGATCAAAAGGTAGTCGAGCCAGTGATAGTTAAAGAGCTAGTTCATCTTGAGTTTGGGAGCCGAGCCTCCCTAGATTTAAGGAAGTCATTCGAGACTTCAGTTGTATAAATAAGGAGGCCTAGAGCCTCATTAGGATTCAAATTTTCGATGTAAAAACACTAGGCATTTTCGAGTTCAAGACTTGTGTAAGACATTGTTGTGTAATTTTTTGATTTGATAATGAGAATAAGCATTTCCTTGGTCCAACAATGAGTTGACTCAGAGGGCTAAAGCTCTTGGGTTGGGGTCCAAACTTAGCAACAAAGGCTCCTCTTCTTGTATTTGTATGTTTATTTCATAGGTTAATGATTGAATTGTCTTTAGCATTATTTCATTGCAAGTAGTTGTGGATTTGATAAGTTTAATTCCATTTGTGCATTACTTCAGTAGTAACTTACGAAGATAAAGGAATATCAAACAATTTCCAGTAGGTGGATTTGGCCTCACTCCTCCCTTCAGGGATCATGGTTGGAGGAAAGAACTCATATGTAGCCATAAAAAGATAGAACTATGATTTCTCATGGAATTTAGGGTTTTTAGTTACATAGGTCAACATTTTACTAGTTTTCAAGAATAGAATTTAATTGTCATTTATGCTATCTTCAGTCTTACATAAGATCTCATCAAGGTTTCATATTATTCTGCAATTTTTCCCATGCATGAAGGCAGCTAGCTCATGAAATTTTGTTTTCCTTAGATAATTGAAATCCTTCTTGTTTACATGATTTATGGACAAATATCAATGATTGATGCAGTGCAGGAGTTTTAGTAGTACAGAGAAGTTTCATGATCAACAATCCCATCCTAACCTCATCCATCCATGGTTATCACTTTCTTTCACTAAATCCCTCACTAAATTCATCATTCCACAAGAGTACTTCTCCAAGCTTGTTGAGCAAATCCATCCATCTCACAACTCTGTTTTTGAGCTCTGAAGTAGTCCTAGGCACTCCCTTGCCTCATTTCATCCACCATCCACCTTCCCTAAGCCTTACATAACCTCCCAAATCCCTCCTCTTTCTCTCGATTGTATCCTATAGGAATACAATGGATCTTGTAGGAGCATTACAACATCCCGTAGGATGCATTAGCACATCTTGTAGGTTGACTTGTAGTGGCCCGTTTTGAGGCTGAATTGTGGAAAAAGCCCCTAAGAAGCTATAAAAGAACCCCTACTTTCCTCCCAAGCCATATGACCATCCACCATCATCCCTAATCCACCTGCCACATCACCAAAAGAAGTTAGCATTCACACTTTCACACAAAAAAGACAAAAAAGAAAAAAGAGTTATTTTTTTGATTTACATGCACAATAGTAGAATGTTCGATGTTTCAAATTGCATGCGTAGGATGGTAGGATTGCACATATGATAAGTTAGCAGTCTCTTGAAGCAAAGCCTCTCAACAATTATATTAGATGAATGGTGTGTTTAAGCATTTGATTTTCAGTCTTTTCCTTACTGCAGTTGACAAGATTTCTTTTAGTGTAGATTTGTCTTTTCCTCATTGGTAATCAAGCTTCTTCTAAATAAATAGAAGTCTAGTTTGAAAAACCTTAGTGGTATATTGCCAAATTAGCAGTGACAAAGAGCAGACCCATCACATTTACTTGTGTATACAACACTATCACCTCCAAGTTTGTACGAACCCCAGGTTGATAAAATAAAGTTGGTAGCTCCAGGAGTTGTAGCATTCTTGTTGCAATACTGGTGCTCATCACTTTTTGGTGCTGTTTCCGTTGGAGGTGTTTGAGTAATATGTGATTTCTACTTTCTTTCTTCCATTTCTTATCTCTGACATTCTGTTATTAGCTTCATTTCTGCAAAAGTAATTTAGTTTGCTTTCTTTTCCATTCTACATTCTTTGCTTTCTTTTCCATTCTGCAAGTGAGATTTAATTCAAGCAGTTAGTTTTCATTTAGTCAGTTAGTTTCCATTGAGTTTGTGATTTCAGTTCTGCAATTATTTTCAAAGCTTGAAAAAACAAAACAAAACAAAATCACTTCTTTCATGCCTCATAGGAATAGGGATAATTTAGGAAAATTTATACCAAATACCCCCACCGCTTCAAACAGCCAACCTTCCCTCTTCTTCGGTGACTATGAATTGGAGGACCCCTTGGGTGAAAAACTAGAGATATTTGAATAGCCTATAGGGGGAGAAGAAGAAGGAGAACCCATTCCAACTGACCTAATTGCTGAAAATAGAAATTATAGAGGAGATAGAGAAATAAATGACGGTGCCTTTCCCATAAGAGAAACTAATGGGGATACCAAGGTGAAAAACATAAGCCCCTCTGCACTTCCTCATTTCCATGGCCTGACCTCAAAAGATCTAGAAACTTTCTTTTTTGAGTTTGTTGTCATATGTAGAACTTATGATTACACCAATGATGAGCAAAAGATGAAACTATTCCCATCCACTCTTGAGGATGCAACTTTGCATTGGCTCATGGGTTTACTTGGGGTTAGCATCACAACCTGGGCTCAGATGCAGCAAGCCTTCAACAACAAGTATCGAGACTACAGTAGGTCCAAAGACACTAAAGAAGAAATTTTTAGGATGACCTTAGGGCATGATGAATCCCTAGAGGATTATGAAGAAATATTCTAGCTTAGCTACAAAAGGGCCAGGTGCACACTTGATCCTGAGTCACTAAAGCTAGTCCTGATCAAAGGGGTATGGGAAGATATTCTGGATACCCTAAACCTGCTAGCAAGAGGGGACATCTACTAGCTACCCTATGAAGTTATCAAGGCTGTATTTAGGAACCGTTCTAGTGTAGCTAGGAAAAAGGGTAGGGGTAATCAACCAATAGCCAATCCATCCTCTTCTAATACGTCCATCAAAGGTGAAATTGGAAATATGTTGGAATATTTCAAGAGTGAAATGCTACAAACCCTTGCCCTACAGAAGGACACTATACACATCAAGAGAAAGTAGGAGGAAGCAGAGAGATCCTTAGCCATTTTCTGCCCTAGATGCACAGGCAAGCACCCTAGGAATGAATGTCCATTAAATCTAATTGAAGTCTGCTTGGTTTGTGAAGAAAACCACTCCACAAACAAGTGCCCTTCTCTACCCAGACTAAAAGTTGTGTATCAGGGAACTGAAGAGGTGTCTAAACAACTCTACTACATAAATCAAAGGAGACCTCATGGGCCTCGGCCATACCAGCAGGGCATGCAAGGGTCATCCCATGCATATTACAACCTAACCAGACCACATGCATTCCCTCTTGGGGCCCCCCTACTCATACCTCCTGGTATACACCTCCTCCTTGGTATTTTTCACCTCAGCACCATTCCCAGTCGACCAACCAGTCATTTCAGCCATATGCTCTGTCACAACCTCAGTGGAATGCACCGCCATAGGGGTGGAGGCCCCCATACAACAATGATCCAACTTTATTGCCTTCATCACCTACTCAACCAAAGATTTTACACCCAGATCCACCTAAACAGCCTCACATGCTTGCCTAGCCAAATCCAAACCTGAACAACAGACAGACATAACAAGTGTATAGTGGAGAGACATCCTATCCTACTTATGTTGTGTAGATTCAGGAAATCAACTCGAGATCTTGGAGTGTACTCTTGGACAACCAACCTCCACCTCCACCTAGGGAGAGTGAGTAAGAAAGAGAGGAAAGCATGCCCAAAATAAATCCACCACCCTTTCCTAAGAGATTAACTCAACCAGTCAAGCCTACCTCGAAAGAGAATGAACTTCTAGGTGAACTAAAAAATATGTGTCAAAATTCCACTTCTCGAAGCCATAAAGGATGCACCTATTTACAACAATTTGATTAAGGAGAAGTGCTTCAAACATCCAGGGAGGAGAAAGAGAGACACCCCCACCATTAATGCCATTGGACAACTGTCCGACTTAATGATGGGCCAAGTAATTTGCCCAAAGTATTTGGACCCTGGAAGCCCTGTAGTAGATGTGCACATCAATGACACCATTGTCCCACACACTTTGATTGACCTAGGGGCTGCCATTAATGTAATGACTAAGCACACCATGCTTAAGCTCAATCTCCAGGGTTCATTGAGAAAGGCCACAACAATCTTGCTATTGGGAATAATACTGAGAGGGGGGGTGAATCAGTATTATCAAGTCACTTATTTTCTTTTTCAAACCCAGATCATATACGCTACTTTAGTTAGATAAAACCGCATATATACACAACTACAGAGAAGGAAACCTGCGTATGCAATGCAAACTTATAATTTAATTTATCTTACTGATGTTGATCATTAATATGTGTATTAGGATCAAATAAACAGTAACTAGAAACAATAAAATAGATCTGAAGACAATCACACACACAAGAACACAAGATATAAGGTGGAAACCCAATGTGGGTGAAAACCACCTGCTGCAATTCATCTCTATCTTCTTTTAATTAGAAACTTCTTTTTACAATGTATTGGTGTAGTCCTTTAGCAGTACGTAGGCTGTAACCTGCAGAGAGCTACAACCCTCTCTCATTCTCCAACTTCTCCTGGAAAGGAGCTACAACCCCCTTTGCTCTTGCACTAGCCAAGATACTAGTACATAGGTGCTGGACTACAGAAGGCTACAACCTTCTCTTTCTTCCAGGGACCACATTTCATAAATTTTCAGACTGGATCCATGAACATCAATCAATCATCAAGAATTTATGCATCAAACAATCTCCTTTTCACCAATTAGAACTGAATCAAGTAGATACTTCTCTGACAGCTGAACCTAAAACACAGTAACAGTAACCACACACCAAATTCTGAACCCAGAACACTATAGCAATAAACAGAAGCAACTAGATCACAACTCAAAAGATATACGCTACTTCAATAACCTGAAACCTGCGTGCATACGCTTCTATGTTTGGACCAACCTGCGTATACACTGTTTGTATTCACTGAGTTAGCATGTATACGCGCCTTCACTTCTCTGAACCTTCGTATAGATCTATAAAGGATAATTCACTCTTTCAAATATTTAGACAGTAATTAACCCAGATTATCAGATTTATAGATCAAGCCTACGCCACATATAACAGATCAAAATCATACAAAGATACTATCATTCAAGCCTTAAGATTATGACCCATCGATAGAACTTATCCTTCTCTTTGCGTTAAGGTTCCTCCTTCATTCAGATCTAGATCTGCGCCATAACCCCAATCACCAATATTTCAGATCTAGTACTTATTAGATATTCAATTAATTCAGATGATCCTTTGCCAAATGATCTCCTCCCTCTTTTATAGTCTTAGGCCTTTCACAATACCATGGTCCAAAACCATAATAAAACAATATCATGGACCCAATACTTGGGATCAACACTTCTGATGAGATACCATGGTCCAAAACCATAGGTTCAAATACCAAGGACTAACTACCACGGACCAAAAGTAAGTTCTCCAATATATACGCGCTTTTCCTTGCGTGAAATTGCATGTATACGCATACGCGCCTTTGTAACGTCTAACCCGCGTGTATACGCGCCTTCGTCTAGGTGAACCTACGTATATATATTTTTCGTTTATTCTAAGAGCTTGTACTGAGATCTGTCACCAAAGTGAGTTTCCATCAAGGACAACACCTGTGCCATAGCTCTAAATCAGTGCCACAATGCCAACAATCTCCCCTTTTGGACTTGATGGCAACCCCAAGATCCTCAAAGTCATTCTCCCCCTTTGTCATCAAGGGCAAAGGGTTGTGCTCCCCCTCAGTACATGCTGAAATCTTTGCCTTGTTGTGCTGACCATGCTTCCCCTGATTGTAGGCAAGATCTGAAAAAAGATGTTCTTCAAGAAGAACCATGACTTATGTATCATAAAAGACCTTCCTATCACAAAAATACTCAATACATACATCCATTACCCAACCAAGTGGGGATCATCCACCCAACCAAGTGGAGATACATCAGAAATTTACATATGACAACCAAGTACATTACATCTTCATCCCAGGCATAGTGGGGAAACCAAAATAGGCCGTTACATGACCTTAACACCATAAAAGAGATACATGACATAGAGACGAAATATCTAGAGCAAGACTTATGAAAGTCGCAAAAAACTGATATCAGTAGCATCTGTCAATCACCATTCAGATCAGTAACTAAGATTTCCTTCTGTTCTCCCTCTGCCTTTGTTCCACCTGAAACCAACAACAACAATGAACTAGAACCAAAAGCTTCTAAGATAATGCCAACAATGCATCATTAGAAGTTTATCCACTCCCCCTGAACCTATGCCAGATGGTCTCTGTCAGTCCCATATCAGACTATCTTCAACCAGAGCCTGTCCCTACTGATATCCATCAAGCCTCCATATACGCGACTGTATCTGTATAAAACAATGTATGTACGCGGATCCTCTTCAGCCAACTCGCGTACACCCATTTTTCTTTGAAATAGACAAGTTTCAACAGCAAGATGATGCATCAACTACTCCCAGCTTCTGTCTGAGGTATTCAAAAGTTTCCCTGGGCAGTGGTTTGGTGAGACTATCAGCAACTTGTTCCTTAGAGGGAACATATTCCAATTTGACCTTGTGTTCCAACACTTGTTTCGGGAGAAAATGATACTTGATCAGTATGTGCTTAGTCTTTGAATGCATAATAGGATTCTTTGAAATTCTGATTGCACTTGTATTATCACATAAGATGGAGATAGGTGGTGTACAAGTTATTTGAAAATCTTGCAAAGTCTACATCATCCAAAGGAGTTGAGTGCAACAAGATGCAACAACCACATATTCTGCTTCAGATGTAGATAAGGCAATCGAACTCTGTTTCTTGTTGAACTAGGATACTAATCTGGAACCCATAAAGAATGCACTACCACTAGTGCTTTTCCTTTCATCCACGCTTCCAGCCCAATCTGCATCTGTGTAAGCATGGAGCGTGAGATCTGTATCTCTAGGATACCATAAGCCATAGTTTTGAGTTCCTTGAAGATACTTGAAAATTCTCTTCACTGCCTGAAGATGAGTTTCCTTTGGATTTGCCTGAAATCTTCCAACTATTCCCACTGCATGCATGATGTCTGGTCGGGCACCTGTCAAATAATGTAGACTTCCAATCATGGATCTATAGGTTGGTTGATACATTGCTGCTGATTCATCATTTGCACTGAGGCTGCATCCTGTAACCATAGGGGTACATACTGGTTTTGAATCTTCCATGCCATACTTCTTCAAAATCTGCTTGAGGTACTTGGTTTAAGATAAAATTATACCGCCTTCATTTTGTTGGATTTGTAGACCAAGAAAATATGTCAGCTCTCCAAGTAATGACATTTCGAATTCTTTATGCATCACCAAGGCAAAGCTTTGACTCATATCTTCTTCATTGCTGCCAAAGATAATATCATCTACATACACAACAAGTATTAGCAATTTGTCATTTTCAATTTTTATATAAAGATTGCTATTTGCTGATCCTTTTGAGAAACCTTGTTGATGAAGATATTTGTCCAAACGGTAGTACCAGGCCCTTGGAGCCTGTTTAAGACCATAAAGAGCCTTTTTTAGTATGCATACAAGATTTGGATCATTCCCAAGAATGAAACCATCTGGTTGCTCAATGTACACTTCTTCTTCTAAGTCTCCCTTCAGAAAGGCTAATTTCATGTCGATTTGAAATACTTTGAACTTCTGAAAGCTAGAGAGAGCAAGGAACATTCTGATGGCCTCAAGTCTAGCAAGGGGAGAAAAAGTTTCTTCAAAGTCTATTCCTTCTTGTTGAGCATACCCTTTACAGACAAGTCTGGCCTTGTTTCTAATCACTTCCCCATTTTCATTCAACTTGTTTTTAAAGATCCATTTTGTCCCTATGACATTCTTATCTTTTGGTCTAGGAACCAACTCCCAAGTGTTATTCTTTTTGATCTGCTCAAGTTTTTCATCCATTTCCTTGACCCATCATTCATCTTTGCATGCCTCTTTTACATTTTGTGGTTCAGTGGAGGAGAGAAAATCCAAATAGCTTGAGGCTTCTGCAATATTTCTTCTTGTTTGTATACTTGCCTCTTTTTGCCCCAAAATTTGAGATTCTGGATGATTCTTCTGAACGTATCTGGATGGAGTCTTCTCTTCTATTCTTATCTATTCTTCTGGTGCCTCTTGAGCTTCTTCTTCATCATAGTTCTGATTTGATGTTGAAGGATAGTCCTCATCATCTTCGAGATCTTTGGAATTCACTTCCCTAGGAATGTTTCCTTCTTCATCAACCACTACATTAATGCTGTCAACAATTCTTCCAAGTATTTTGTTGTAACACTTATATGCTTTGCTGTGAAGAGAATAACCAAGGAGAATGCCTTCATCTACTCTAGGTTCAAACTTGCCTAGATTTTCATCATTATTTTTATTATAGCATTTGCTTCCAAAAATTTTGAAATATTTTACCGAAGGAGTCTCACCATACCAGAGCTCATGAGGAGTTTGAGTGCTATTCACCCGGACATTTGTCTTGTTGAGAATAACAACTGCAACAAATGCGGCTTCACGCCAGAAAGTTGCGGGAGTTCCAGACTCATCAAGCATTGCACGAGCCATTTGTTGAACCGTTCTGTTTATCCTTTCCACTACTCCATTTTGCTGAGGAGTCCTAGTTGTAGAGAATTCCCTTCTTATTCTGTGTTCTTCACAAAAATCGAAAAATTCATTCCAGGTAAATTCTCCTCCTCGATCAGACCTGAGGTATTTTATTCTGAGATCTGATTCGTTCTCCACCAAGGCTTTGAATGATTTTAATTTTTCAAAGGCTTCGTCTTTGTGCTTCATAAGTCCTATCCAACACATCCTGGAATAGTCATCAATGAATAATATAAAGTATTCTTCTCCTCGAGGTGACCTTTTCCTAGTTGGACCACATACATCTGTATGGACAAGTTCAAGCGGCCTGCTGGCTGATCCTTCCTTCTCAAGGAAGTTAGTTCTGGTTTGCTTACCAAACTGACATGATTTGCATATTGTATTGTCTGGGATTCTGATGTCTGGAAGACCACGAACTGCCTGGTATTTGCATGCTTTCCTTATCTATGAGAAACTAAGATACCCCAATCTTCTGTCCCATAGCTAGTGTTCATCATTCTTGCTCAGATAGCATTGATGCTGTCCTTCTTTGAATATGTATAAATTATTTGGAGTCCTTATGCCTTTGATCACTATTTTTCCTGTATCAAGATCACGAACACTACATCCATTTGATCGAAATATTACCTCAGTTCCTTGATCACACATCTGGCTGACACTTAATAGATTATGCTTTAAGCCATCAACATACATGACATTTCCAGCTTTGACCCTTTCTTTCAACTAAACAGAACCTTTACCTTTTATGAGCGGAGGGGTGTCATTTCCAAAAGAAACGTTCTTCTCCTTCTCTAAGGCACTATATGACTGAAGTTTTTCTTTATCACCTGTCATATGTTTCGAACATCCACTGTCGATGTACCATTGATTTTCTTGCCCTTTCGCATATAAGGCTATACCACATATTTCTGGTTGGGGTTCTTTGATTCTCCATGATTTGGCACTTGAGGCTTGCTCCTTCTGAGTTGTCTGCCGAAACCTGCTCCTGCATTCAGAATCTTCATGACCGAAATTGTTACAAATAGAACATTCTATTTCATTTTCAAGAGCAGAGAAGTTGTTGTAGGTCCTTTTCATGATCCCAGTCATATTCTTCTGTTTATGAGCTTCTCTAGTCATGATTGTCTTATAGGCAACACATTGAGCTGCTTTGTGACCAAAGTTATGACATGAAAAATATTGGCCATTGAAGAACCTCTTGTGATTATCAAATCTACCAGCCAAATGATTGTAGTTCCTATTGACATCCATTCTTGAGGCAAATTGAGAAGGTTTTACCTGTGGCTGGTTGTGGCTTCTGTTTGTCCTTAAAGTAGACTGCCCTCGATTTACCTGGTAGTCTTTGTTCATTCTTGAGGTAAATTTTCCCTGATTTACCTGGTGATTTCCATTGGGTCTTTGTTCACTTCTCCTTGCAGCGTCAAGATAACTCTTGGAGGTAGATGGTTTCTGCTCTTGAGTTGTTTCTTCATTATATCCCAGACCTGTCTTGATTAGTGGAGAGAGCTGCACTTTGATAATCTCATTTAACGTGTCAGATCCTTTAACAAATCTAAGATTAAGAGCTTTTGTTTTCTCAATCTCTTTTCTTAGTCCCACAATTTCACATTCTAACTTTTAATGATGTTTTTCCTTTTCAGCAAGTTGGAATTGTAGAGTATCTATGATCACATTCTTCTCTTCTAAACAAATTTTGAGTCTAGAAATCTCTTCATAAAGACTTTCTTCATCTATAGCATCCACGAAATCATCATCTTCAAAAGCCATTAAGAGTTTATATTTGTTACCTTGTTCATCTTCGTCACTATTTGAAAGTCCATCACTATCTTCATCAATGTAATAGCTTTTCTTATTTACATTCTGTTTCTTGTTCCATCTAACAGGTTCCTTCCCCTTGTCAATCTTATCCCTATGAGGACATTTGACAGCATAGTGACCGACTCTTCCACAAGTAAAGCATTTGAAAGGTAACTTACCTCGGAATCTTCCAGCACCCCATTGAAGGTTCTTGAAAAAATTTGATTCTTCTTCTTCTTCTGACACGTGTCCTTACTCATAGTAATCTCCTTTGCCTGAAGCCTTGAAGGCAGCTTCTCTCCTGTCTGATGGTCCTCCTTTCCTCATTTCATAAGTAGTCAGAATTCCGTGCGGCTGTGACATGGTAACGTTTCGTAGATTCTCTTTTTCTTCTATTGCAGAAACTTTAGATTCAAACCTAGGGGACAAAGATCTTAGAACCTTTTCAACCACAACAACCTCTTTTATTTCTTCACCCAAGTTTTTCATACAATTAACAATCTCATCTACACGAAGGAAATAGTTAGCGACACTTTCATCATTGTGCATTCTAAGATTTTCATACTGAATTCTGAGGGTTTGAAGTTTTGCTCGTTTTACCTGTTCATCTCCTTCATAGCTCAGAACAATCTTGTCCCATATTTCTTTTTCGGATTTATACTACATAACCTTGACGAATTCTGATTGAGATAGACATCCTAATAGAGTATTGACCGCCTTTGCATTTATTTCATATTGTTTCTTACCAGCCGGATTTGTAGGCATTGCTGAAGGAAAAGTGTACCCTGTATCTATGATATCCCAGACTTCAGTACCAAGAGATTGAAGATAGGCTCTAACTCTTACCTTCCAATAGACGAAGTTGGTCCCATCAAAAATTGGTGGCCTGATTGATGCTTCTCTCTCGTAGTTGCTCATGATGATGGATCTTCCTTCAAGCGATCAAGCTTCTTCAGAAGGACCTGCTTTGATACCAATTGTTGGGAATAATACTGAGAGGGGGGGGTGAATCAGTATTATCAAGTCACTTATTTTATTTTTCAAACCCAGATCATATACGCTACTTTAGTTAGATAAAATCGCGTATATATGCAACTACAGAGAAGGAAACCCGCGTATGCAATGTAGACTTATAATTTAATTTATCTTACTGATGTTGATCATTAATCTATGTATTAGGATCAAATAAACAGTAACTAGAAATAGTAAAACAGATCTGAAGACAATCACACACACAAGAACACAAGATATAAGGTGGAAACCCAATGTGGGTGAAAACCACCTGCTGCAATTCGTCTCTATCTTCTTTTAATTAGAAACTTCTTTTTACAATGTACTGGTGCAGTCCTTTACCAGTACACAGGCTGCAACCTGCAGAGAGCTACAACCCTCTCTCGTTCTCCAGCTTCTCCTAGAAGGGAGCTACAACCCCCTTTGCTCTTGCACTAGCCAAGATAATAGTACGTAGGTGCTGGCCTACAGAAGGCTACAACCTTCTTTTTCTTCCAGGGACCACGTTTCATAAATTTTCAGACTGGATCCATGAACATCAATCAATCATCAAGAATTTTTGCATCAAACAATCTCCTTTTCACCAATTAGAACTGAATCAAGTAGATACTTCTCTGACAGCTGAACCCAAAACACAGTAACAGTAACCACACACCAAATTCTGAACCCAAAACACTGCAGCAATAAATAGAAGTAGCTAGATCACAACTCAAAATATATACGCTACTTCAATAACCTGAAACCTGCATGCATACGCTTCTGTGTTTGGACCAACCTACGTATACGTTGTTTGTATTCACTGAGTCAGCATGTATACATGCCTTCGCTTCTCTGAAACTGCATACAGATCTATAAAGGATAATTCACTCTTTCAAATATTCAGACAGTAATTAGCCAAGATTATCAGATTTATAGATCAAGCCTGCGCCACATATAACAGATCAAAATCATACAAAGATACTATCATTCAAGCCTTAAGATTATGACCCATCAATAGAACTTATCCTTCTCTTTGCGCTAAGGTTCCTCCTTCATTCAGATCCAGATCTGCACCATAACCCCAATCACCAATATTTCAGATCTAGCACTTATTAGATATTCAATTAATTTAGATGATCCTTTGCCAAATGATCTCCTCCCTCTTTTATAGTCTTAGGCCTTTCACAATACCACGGTCCAAAACCATAATAAAACAATACTATGGACCCAATACTTGGGATCAACACTTCTGACGAGATACCATGGTCCAAAACCATAGGTTCAAATACCAAGGACTAACTACCACAAACCAAAAGTAGGTTCTCCAACATATACACGCTTTTCCTTGCGTGAAAGTGCGTGTATACGCATACGTGCCTTTGCAACGTCTAACCTGCGTGTATATGCACCTTCGTCTAGGTGAACCTGTGTATATATCTTTTTCCTTTATTCTAAGACCTTGTACTGAGATCTGTCACCAAAGTGAGTTGCCATCAAGGACAACACCTGTGCCATAGCTCCAAATCAGTGCCACAATGCCAACACTTGCAACTTGCAGACCGTTCCACAGTGACCCCTAAGGGGATTGTGGAGGATGTGATGGTCTCCATTGAGTCTTGGGAGTACCTTACAGACTTCCTAGCTCTGTAGCCTAAGGCAAAGCTTATTGGTTATCCTCTTATCCTTGGGTGGCCCTGGTTAGCCATTGTCAATGCATGCATCAGCTGCAGGGCTAGAAATATGACTATAAAAAATGGGCATATGTCCAAGCAGTTAGTCTTGTAACCTTCTTCTCAGCCATCTCTAGTGTTGGATACCTATAGTAATAGGTTTCATATTTCATGATTGGCAAGAGAAAAGCCAAATATGCTCTGCTTTGGTATCCCAAAGATCCCATATTTCCTAGAAAGCAAGAGCTGGGTAAGTGTTTCAAGCATTGAGGGCCTTATTTCAATTTTTGTGGATGATTCAACAGTTTAATCTGGATCATGCCATGTTTCAAATTTTGAGTTATAGAATAGAGAAAGAGGTCTGTCCAAACAGCTTAATCTTGGCAGACAAGTAGCTCAGGTAGAGAAGCAAAGGCTCCCAAAAGTTTAATCTGGGACCTTGGAGGACATAAGGGTAGAAGTAGATAGAGGAAAAGAGGAAAAAGCCAAAGAAAAGAAAAGGCAATTGAGGGTTGCAAGTTCAAGTGCCCCTCCAAGAAGAAACAAAAAAATGCTAGGCAAAATAGTTGGGTAGGCGGTTGTGGTTGCAGAAAGAATATGATCACCATTACACAAGTATCAATAGGTCTCTTGCCAAGGCAATTGATCTATCAGCAAACAAAGTGGTGAATTCCATGAAATTACAGCAAAGAGCATCACTAACTTCTTCCCTTTCCCTCTCTACTCCATCACTAACACTCCCTTTCTAAATCCCCCTCCTTCATTCATATTAACTCCTAATTCTACTATATAACATCCCTTATCTTACCCTTACCCCTAATAGTATTAACACTAAGGTGTATAAAACCCCAAATCTTATGTATATTCCCTCCCCTAGGCATAATAGCCGTGTATTTTTCAAAAAAGGGACCAAATGGCATCTGGCCACTTTGGTGAACCTTTTCCACCCATTTCCCTTTTGCTGCAAGACAATTTGCCTTCAAATCACCTCTGCATTGCTAAAACCCACTTTCCGAACCCATTTTGCCTATAAAACCTTTGCAAAGGTCAAATGCCCGCCTCTGGCACGTTTCCCAATCCTACCGCATTGTGGTTTAATCAAAACATTTGAAAAAACCCACATAAAACCCACAAATTTTGATTTTTCCGCCCATAATATCGAAGGCGCATGTTACCCCTCCGCCAGCCGTCGGATCAAGCCCACCAGATCCGACAGCCTACAGCAATATCGGAGCGCCTCCCGTGACCGCACGTTAACTTCCGGGGAAGTGACGTTGCGCCTTGTCACGCCTCCTCCACGCGTCGGGCGTTAAACCATCTCGGAGCCCGCTCTGACATCCTCCGCGCCGTACCTTAACCGCCCCGGGAGACTGCGACGGTTAAGGCCTTAACCGTGACCGTTGCACGTTAACCGCCACCTACCCGCCGCTAATTCACCGCCACGTCGTTGCCTGCCCGTACCCGCTTATGTTATTGGCCCACCTCACTGCTGACTGGGCTTCCACCTCGCCTCACCTTTGACCAGTCGCCCACTGCCACGTCGCCCGATGACGTCAGCTGACGTCACCTCACCATGACCCACCAATGACGTCATGCTGACGTCAGCAGAAAAAAGCGCCAAATGGTAAAATGACCCATATTTACCAAATTTTCCCGTGTTTTTACCATTTTCACTGTGTTTTTACTGAGCGCTCTGCTTCACCGTTTGAGCTCGAATTTTCGCCAACCAGTCGATTAGCCCGGGCGACCTCCTCAGAAAGCACCTGTGCACCTGTGTCTCAACCTCTGCTCGTCGAATTACAGGTATTTAGACCATTTCGCCCTCCATACGACCTTCATTAAGCTCAAAATTGCTCACAGGGATAATAGAACCATAAAGACTAGATTTACACCGTTCATTCCCCTTCATTCATCCAGCATTGTCACTGTGAGGTCCAAGAAACACTGGCAGAACCCAAAAAACCTGCAATTCCCATTAAACCTCTGTAATTCTGCGTTTTCCCGGCAGAATTGCTAATAGACATATTTCACCCTGTTAGAGAGTTCAGTCACACCACAGAGAGGTTCTATCACTAGAATCCAGTAGTATTTCAATTGCTACTGAGAGAATTCTCCTTCAAACATTCAAAACCTCAAACTGTATCCATAGAAGACTGCCTCCAGACTGTGTTTTCACCATTCCACTTGTCTATTTGCAATTTTGGTACCCTGAACAGCTATGGAGACCCCTATTGCACTAAACATTAAGCCCATCAATGCACCTCACCAAGAACTAGCATGGAAAGCCCTGGGAGACATGGACTACCAAATGCTGGATTGGTTTCCCATGGGAACCAAGTATAATGTGTTAATGCTGAATGAACTAAGAGCCCAACACCTCAGTGGAGCAGATATCTTGGGGATTTGGGAGTCAAATTTGCCCATATACAACCTTCCCCAAGTCAATCCAATGCCAGAGCTCATTTACAGCTGCCAGGAATGCTATGACCCCAGCCAAAGGGCAGTCATAAGCCCCACAGGCCTAGTCCTGCTCCAGATCACCCCAGAGAGCATAAACCAGATGCTGCACTTCAATACAGCCAAGAAATTGACCCCTCTGTCCATGCAGAATCTGATTAACACAGGGATCAAGCTGTCCAGTGACCAGATTATCAAAATCAACCAACTATTTGTCATATCAGGCTCTGAAACAGTCAGAACCCCTCCTATTGGGTACCATTGTCTGAATGAGTTGGGCAGAATGCTGGTGGACCTAATTAGCTATGTCCTAGGGTTCAGGGGGCTGGAAGATGTAGATGAAAGTATAATGGCAATGCTGTCCATGTTTGCCCCTGGTAAGCCTCCAGCTGTGCAGTATGATTATGAAACTTACATAGCAGAGAAAATCCATGATCAGTTCATGAATCTGAAGAGGGAGAGACTGTTCAGGTACTCCTCATATATCTATCATTTATTCCTTTTCTATCAGCCAGCTACCTTCTCAGTTCCTTTGAGGCCACTCAATGCCCAAGGAAGCCCAAGATCAGTTGTTTTCTGGACCTCTGTGTTTCATTTTACCTCAGTATCACCCTATACATACTGTGAGTTCATCGATTTATTTGTTTATCCGGCCCTAACAGTTCTGCAAGGTACTCCTCCTCCTAGATTAACCGATGAAATGAGGAGGATTCTACATCTGAACAAATCCTACAATATTGGCAACTGGTACTTTTACCAGAACCACACAGTCATTAGGATATATGGCTGTGAATTGAACCCATTTAGATTGCCAAGGTATGTCCCCATGAGGCTTTTTGCCCTGGAGTATTTCAGGCAGTTTGGGAACTCAGATTACCTTCACTTTCAGAGTAGAAACAAGAAGTCACAATTGAAGGTAAGAAGTCAGCTAGGTTCCTTCCTGTATAACAAGAAAGAGGAAGGATGGAAAGAGGCACACAGCATGCTGGAAGGCCTCAGATTGCAGACCAGTTTTGAGTGGATTCCTTATGACCCCAATCATAGTATTTCCCTCAGGAGAATTAGATACAGACTGGGCAACTATGCACATAAAAGACAACCGGAAATAGAAAAGTATGCCAATGCACTAGATTGGGAAGAGGGTACACTAATAGAACAACTCACTGAGGTAGAATTGCTTGAGAAAGAAGCCAGGAATGTACAAAAGGAAACTGACTTGGAAACTTGTGCACAGGTGCCCCACTCCTACAGAAAGCAAAGTGGAACAGCTGCTGGATCTTCAGCAACACAGCAGCAAACCACTGAGAAGACATCCCAGGCAGCAAGCAAAGACAAAGGTAAACAGGTGGAACAGCCACCTGTATTGACAGAGGAACAAGTGGACACCTTGCTACAGCAGCAAGAAGAAATGGAACAGCAAGAACTGGGGCAGCAACAAGAAAAGGCACAGTCCAGTGAGCAGCCCTTGCAGCAGGAAAAGGGGACAGATCAACCTGGCAATACTGAGCAGCAGCCTCAAACAAATGTGCCTCCCAGGACAGACACCAATATAGACACATCAGTCCTCCAAACACCACAAAAGGAGGATGTGACAAGGAAAAGAGAGAGAGAGACCCCCCACACCTCATCTTTCATCAGGGGTGAGAAGAGACAGAGACTGAATGACTCCCAAGAGGAGGACATAGCAGTAAGGCAAGCCATGGGCATGGGCCCACCCAGTGGAGAACTTTCGGCCAGCTCATCCCAACGAGGACATGACATGACTATGGGAGGAGAGGTCAGCTCCTCCGGTCAAACAAGAAAGGGGCAGTCAAGTATAAAACAGCAATTCATTGACATCAAGAGGAGGAGTGATCCAATAAAAGTGCAGCTGTACGATCACTTGCTGAACCTAGCTCCTAGCAACCAGCAAAGACTCATGTCTGCTTTCGATGTGAGCGAAGGCAAAATGATAATGAGCCACTTCATGCCTACAACTTTGCAGCCTCAGTCCACCTCAGACTATCTAAGAACCAACATGGAGGTTCTTGCCAAAGACATACACCCCATGGACAAGATTGAACTACATAAGCAGACTGGTGAAATGGTGTATGCCTCCCTGGCAGATGAGACATTAGAGAATTATAAATTAAAGAGCAGCCTGGACAACACAGCTTCTCAGCTGGAGTTAGAAAGAGCTTCATCACAAGCCAAGGACAATAGGATCAAGTCCTTGGAAGAGGTAATCATAGAGATAGGGCATGACCCTAAAGATGTCAAAGGCATCCAAGAGCTCCTGAAGATAAGGGATGCAGACATGGCAGCCCTAAGAAAGAAAATCAAACTCCCGGCCACCATCCACCCACAGACAGATGAAGTTGCCCAGCAAAGGCAAGAGAAAGATGCTACAGATCTGCTGGTGTCCTTATACAAAGAGCTGGTCAGGACTCAGGACCAGCTAGGACAAACTGAAGCTGCAAAGGCAGCACTACAGGAAACACTGAAGCAAAGAGAAGAGGGCCAACCCTCCCAGCCTCCTCCTGTGATAATAAATCTTGAGGAAATCCCTCCGAAGACTACTCCTCCTCCTCAGCAAACAGAAGCTACAGCACCATCCACAGCAGCAACAACTACAACATCAGAACAGGCTGCTAGCTTAGACATGCAAAAGCTGCAAGCTGAGATCCAAGCCATGGAATCTCAAATCAAAGAGCTGGATGAGCTTAAGAAAACCTTGACTAAGGTAAATGAAAGGTTTGACAAGAGCAAACAGAATGAGGCAGCCAAGGACAGAGAGGTAAAAGCTCTTAAGAGAAGAATTGCTGAACTAGAGAAGGAGCTTGCACTAGAAAAGGTGACAGCTGAAATGAAAGCAGTGCTATGGAGCAACATTGGAAGGTCCATTGCCAAACAGTGGCAATATATTGAGACCATGGATGAGCAAATGGTGCTCATCACTAAAGCAAACAAAGAAATACAGAGAGCCAGGGCGAGCCTTGGACACATGCCAGAAGCTGCTACTAGGATAATCAATACTCTGAACTATAAGACTAGCTCTCAATTAGCTGTCATGGGAATCACCAACAGGACAGAAACAATTGCTGTAGCCAAAAGAGTCATTACATTAAGGAACTTGGTTGGAACACTGGAGAGGAGGACACAGGATATGCAAACTGAAATCAACAGATTCCTGGAGAAATTCGTGGCACTACAGAACAAAGGCCTCCCCAGCATTTTAAGCAGTGTAGGAAGACTGCTCACCCTAGAGAATTACAACAAGAGAATTGATGCCCAGGCAGTAGCAGAGATTTCACAACCGCCCAGCACTTCAGCAGAACCAGGGCCAGCCACCGGGCAGAGTATGTATGACAGAGTGGAAAACCTGTTTTTCCTCATGAATGAAGTTGACCATCTGTTTGATACACCACCTAACTTCTTCAAATTCACAGAAGCAGATGAAACTCTAGGGGCAATCTTAGCACACCAACTGCCCACACAGGATGCCTGGAGAAATTTGACACAGACAGTTTTGTCAGGCCAGAATCAGTAGCGCTATTTCTACAGCTAAATAAGCACACATGCGCAGGCACAGTGTTGAGGAAAATATCTACAGGGAAGAGGCAGAAGCTGAGCCAACTCAGCAGGACCATTGACTCACCACAAGCAAGAGTCACAATCACAGGTGACAAGTCCAAGACACAGCGTACAAAGCATTGAAGACAGATTTTCCAGCATTTACTCAGAAAATCTCGACCGACTTAGCTGTCTCCAAAGGCTAAAATATCTTCTGACAGAGCATTAAAATGCCTGTACTCTGTAATCAATGCTGCATTAAATTTTGGCCATAACATCTTAAGTAGTTGGTAAGAAAGTAAAATCTGAGATAACTGAGGACTCAGATATTTTGTAAATAACCGCAAGTATATATTCACCCTTCACAGCAGTGAAAAGGGGTTGTTGTTATTTTCTTTGGAAAAGCTCTAGCTCATTGTAACATTTTCAGAGAATTAATACAAAGGAAGAATGGAATTTCCAAGGCTTGGTGTTCTTTGATGTATGGTGGTGAAAGATGAATGTTACAGGATTCCAGGGTGTTGCATAAAACAGCAAGTATTCTCAAATCTCTTTGTTATGTGTTTTTGAGTCTTTTGTTCTCTTTTGTTGTTCAAATGTTTTTACACTTGATAGCAAGGTGAAAGGATAGTCCCAGGATTTAACAATGTTTACCCTGGACTCAAACTGAGCTATTATACATGTTTTCCTCAGATACAGTGACAGAATTGTAATTCTTAATTGCTGCATTTCAAAACTGTGTCTTTTACTGTGACAGTCATTCTCAGGGATTCAATTTTGCCCCTAAGACCTCTGTTTTCTCCTCTTAAAGCTGTCTGTTGGGAACATATAGATAACAAGTGAAAATTCTTAAATGCTTTCACTGTTGTATTACCTGTTTCCAGTAATTTAATCAAAAAACCTGTTCTATTAAGCACTCAAATGGCCCTGTAAGTTCCATCTTTCATCTCAAAGTTTCAAACACATATAGCCACAGACTCCATTGCCCAATGGTACTCAACCTCTCTGAAAACTACATCAATAGAATCTAAAAGGAGTTTCATCAACCAAAACATAAACAAAAAATCAGTACATAATAGCTAGCCTAAAACCCTATAACAAACAGTTGCAAATCATAAAGAGAGAGCCCTCTCTGATCACAGTTTGGCTAGGAACAGTGATCCAAAGATTGGTTAGTGGTTACCCCGGCCGTATTCCCTTGGGAGTCATAGGGAACAACCTGGGTGTTAACATAAATGGCGACTCCACTGGGGACTTAAGATTTCTTCAATTACTATCTATTTCCAAAAGCTACCATCAAGCCTGAAACTAGCCAAGAGGCCTCAGGACTATTTCTGTAAACACAGGGACAGCTTTAGGGAAGAGCTAACTAGGGAAACTTCATCCTAGCTTTGAGATCTATATAGTCATTCCAGAATTCTTATCTAGTCCTTGTACATACAAAACCTTCTGTATAAAGTTTTAATAGAATACTTAGAAGCTGGCTCCCAAAAGAAACCCAAGGCACACTAGGGCAAACCCTGACCCTAATCAACCCATCATCGTCGATAACCCAAATATCATACCAAAGAACATAAGGAGGCAGCAAAAGCAGGAGAAGCTCGCTGATTCAGATATAAGTTTAGACCAACCTATCCTCATTCCAACTCCTTGTAAAGTCCTTTTCCGTTCCACACCTAATTCCCCTAGCTCATCATCAACACCTCACAGCCCTTCTCCCCCATCTTCACCATCTGCACACACTCCCTCAACCAGTTCCCCACTTATTACCCATCCTCTTAACCCGGTTACACCTGTAATCCCTGTTGTCCCATTTGTTCCTATTAACCCTATAAATCCCATAAACATGGCTAACAGATATGCACCGCTGCAGATACCAGCCAATGCTCCAGCTCTACCCCAAGACTACCAAACTAGACTCTCATTTTTTGACTCCCATGGCCCTTTGACAGCCATCCAGCATGCTAAAAAGATGCAAGACCACTTTGAGACCTATGAAATAGATGATGACAGTGTTAGGATGAGAATTTTTGTTCAAAGCTTAACTGGGGATGTCAGAACTTGGTTTAGATCCTTAAATGCAAATTCCATTGCAACCCCTGAAGTTCTATACCAGGAATTCACCAACAGATGGGAGAAAAAGAGAGATCCGCACCATATACTTGGTGAATATAACACTATTAAAAGAGGTCCCCAAGAAACGGTGTTGGAGTATTGTGCTAGGTTTAACAACATATACAATGCTATTCCCCAGAACTTAAGGCCCCCTCCTGATTTGGCCCTTTATAACTTCCCTGATGGTTTTGATTCTGATATGGCCTATCAGTTGAGAGAAAGAGACCCTCCAACCCTTGCAGAAGCCCAAAGAGTTGCAGTCACTGTAGAGGCCAACCTAATTGCCAAAAGAAACAGGGCAAAGCTGGAAAAGAAGGTTGGTTTCAAAGAAGAGCCCTCAGGTTTTGATCAAAAGTTGGATGCAATACTAAACAGCATGAAGAGACTAGGTGAAAGAGTGGAATCAGTTGAAAGAAAGTCATCATGGGAGGCACCACAAAACAATCCTCCTAGAAACCCAAATTTTAGGAGAACACAGAACCCCAATATAGGGAAGACAGGCGCTGACCAAGATATCAGACCCCCTTTTCAAGAAAATTATGCAGAAACTTCTTCAGCTAATCAGCTCAATGAAGATCCTGACATCAACTTAATAGGTCTGGATGGTAAAAGCCATGTTTTCTTAACACAAGAAGACCATGAGGAGGATGAAAACAAAACATTCCAAACACAATCAGGAGAGTCTTTTGACTTTAAACAAGGGTATGATACTGCTGTCTATGAAGTCCATAAACAATACAAACTAAGAAGTCGGACTGTAAATGCAAATCAGCCTGAGAAGGTAAAGGAGAAACAACAATCTAAAGAAACCTTAGTCACTGAACCTAATGACAAAACAAACTTACCTACAAAAGAAGTAGTGGTTGAGGAGGTCACTGAAATACTGTCCACACCACAACAACCCTTGGCAACCTCATCCTCCCACCCAAATCCGAACATTACCCCTCAAGACATCAACATGAGGGGCAGGTTCCAAAATCAAGATGAAATCCAACAAGAAGATTCAATGAACAGAGAAAGGACTGCTATCCGTGACTCTAAAATTCAGGTGGATAAACCCTTTGACCTAGGAACAGAAATTGGCAAGTTAAAGATAGCAATTCCCCTTTCAGAGCTAGCCAAGCATGACATATATAAGCAACAGATCAAAAAATCCCTTCAGCTCACCAACAACAAAGATGATGTAAATGTGCTAGATGACACTCCAGAATTACTGTTTGGCCCAGAGGTAGATGGAAAAACAGTAGTCACAGGAGTTTTGCCTTTTTATGTCAGCTTGCATGTTCATGATAAAATACTGCATAATGCAATGTTTGACTCAGGTGCATCTCACAACCTTATGCCAAAGGCAGTCATGGAGAGATTAAACTTGGATATAACAAGACCATACAAAGACCTGTTTTCTTTTGACTCTAGTCAAGTCAAATGCTTGGGCCTAATTAAGGATTTATGTGTGTCCCTGGTTCAATTCCCCAACAAAACCATTCTAATGGATGTTGTTGTTGCTGATATCCCACCCAAATATGGAATGCTCCTATCAAGATCATGGGGAGCCAAGCTCCAAGGCTCCCTGCAATTAGACATGTCATATGCAACCATCTCTGTCTTTGGACAACCCAAGAGACTTTATAGGGAAACACTCATGAAATATATGGTCAGCAGTGAAGAAAAGCCTCAAAATTTTCCAATATATGCTGTCCACTCGGACATAGACTCCTTCATCCTTTTCAATGACAGCACAAGTTCCTTAAGCAATGACATTAAGACCGAAACACCCATACAAGAACAAAACATCGATCAAACAAGTGGCACCTGCCAAATTTCAATCAGCCCAACAATACCCATTAACCCTCCTCTAGTTGTCAAAAATTGTCAAACAAATGATGAAATTATCCTAGGAGACAAATGGGAAAAGAAACCTCAACTCATGCTCACATGGCCATCCCATGAAAAGAATTTAAATCTCCTGACCAGCAAGATAGTCTGTGGGTCCTAGAGTTTGATGGCTCAGTTAACAAGTTAGGGGCAGGAGCTGGAGTATGGATACATAACAAAGAGAAAGCCTGTGCACAAGGCCGGGCTTATAGATTGAACTTTAAATGCACTAACAATATGGCAGAATATGAAGCTCTGCTACTAGGCCTCAAGATTGCAAAATCATTACAAGCACATAGCCTCTCAATCATGGGGGACTCTGATCTAGTAATTCAACAAGTAAAAGGGGATTTTGTCACCAATGACAAAAGATTAAGGTCCTATAGGTCTGCTGTAATTGAAATACTAGAAACTTTCTCCGAGTTTGTTCTCACAAAGATTCCAAGGGGCCACAATCTCCATGCTCACAGCTTGGCAACATTTGCCAGCACCTTCAAATTCCCACTACAACCCAACAATTGTTTCACAGCAGAGGTCAAATATAGGCCTTCTATTCCAAACAATGTCAAAGAGTGGCAAGTATTTGAGAATGATAGGCAAATAAACAACTTTTTAACCTTGCAACAAGAGTTTACAGGATTAAATATTGACCTTGAGACAGCAAGTCAATCTCAAATAGTTGATGGAGCAAGTCAATCACAATTACAGTTTCAACAGTCTGCCCACCCAATGTCACCTAGGACAGCAAAACAACTACTCAGTCCAACCATTTTCAACAAAGAAAACATTCAGCAAATTCACCAAATTGACTGTGAAGAGCTGAGCAACGCTGAAGATGAAATCATACAACTCAAAGACAATCTTCTTCCAGCAGGCCTTACCCCACTAGAGGACATTTTTGACTCAAATGATGTCCCCAGGAAACCAAAGATGCAGCCATTAGATGCAACAATTGAAGAATGTAACATTGGTACCACTGACAAGCCTAAAATAATAAAGCTATCTGCTGCTTTGCCCCCTGATCAAAAACCCAAATATGTTGATCTCTTTAAAGAGTTCCAAGATGTCTTTGCCTGGGGTTATGAAGACTTGAAGTCTTATGATACCTCTGTTATCCAGCACACCATTCCCCTCAAGCCTGATCAAAAACCATTCAAACAGAAATTGAGAAGAATCAATCCTGTGCTTCTTCCTTCCATTGAAAAGGAATTACAAAAAATGTTCAAAGCTGGGATCATAGCACCAATCAGGTTTTCTGAGTGGATTTCAAATTTGGTCCCTACAAGAAAGAAAACTGGTGAGATTAGACTTTGTGTAGACTTAAGGAATTTGAACCTAGTGTCACTCAAAGACAATTATCCCTTACCCAAAATGGACCACATCCTTCAAAGAGTAGTAGGAGCCTCAAGAATATCATTGTTGGATGGCTTCTCAGGTTTCAATCAAATCCTGGTACACCCTGATGATCAAGACAAGACTGCATTTACTACCCCATGGGGTACTTTCAAGTATGTGAAGATGCCCTTTGGATTGAAAAATGCAGGGGCAACATTTCAGAGAGCAATGGACATTGCTTTTGCAAAGGAAATTCATGATTTCTTGGTCATTTACTTAGATGATCTTACACCCTTTTCAAAATCTGACCAAGAACACTTGAAACATCTGAGACAAATCTTCATAACATGCAGGAAATATGGTATTTCCTTAAACCCCAAGAAGTCTTTATTTGGCTTAGAAGAAGGGAAACTTCTAGGACACATCATTTCGAAAGATGGCATAAGAATTGATCCAGATAGGATACAAGCTATCCTACAAATGCCTCACCCAAGGAATGTCAAAGAGCTGCAAGGATTCTTGGGAAAAATCAACTTTTTGAGAAGGTTTATCCCAAATTTAGCAGAGTTAATCAGATTATTAAACAATATGCTAAAGAAAGATTCAAAGGTCAAATGGACTGTTGAAGCAAAACAAGCTTTTGAAAGTATAAAATTGGCCTTGACTCAAACCCCAGTGTTAACTAACCCTCAGTTTGACAGAGACTTCATCATTTTCTCCTTTGCCTCCCAACACACTATTGCTGCTGTTTTATTACAGAAAGATGACCAAGGGAATGAAAAGCCCATTGCTTTTTTCAGCAGAGCTCTTAGAGATGCCCCCCTAAAGTACCAAATAATGGAGAAACAAGCCTATGCCTTGATCAAAGCCATCAAAGACTTTAGGATTTACATCCTTTACTCCCATGTTGTAGCTTATGTACCAAGTCCTATTGTCAAAGACATTCTCACACAAGAAAACTTAGAGGGAAGGAGAGGAAAATGGATTGCAAACATACTTGAATTTGACATTGAAATAAAGCCTACAAAGCTGATAAAAGGGCAAGGTTTGGCCAAGTTAATGACAGAAGCAAATTTCCAAGCTTTAGATATCAACCAAATGGACAGTGAAACAGAGCTGGCGACTCCAAAGATCAATGTAGCCTTTGAACAATCTCCCTGGTACTCTGATATCTGTTATGTGTTACAAAACCTGTGTGCTCCCCCAGGACTGTCCAGAACTAAGTCTAGGTTCCTAAAAATGAAAACATCTAAATTTTGTGTGATAGATGAGAATCTACTCTGGAAAAACCATGAAGGTATTTTGCTGCACTGTCTTCTTGAGAGTGAAACTGACAATATTATGCAAGAATTCCATGCTGGAGACTGTGGTGGACATTTGTACTGGAAGTCCACTGTGGACAAGATATTAAGGGCTGGTTATTACTGGCCCACTATGTTCTCAGATATGAAGAAATTCACAACATCATGCCACAAGTGCCAACTGTTTGAAGGCAAAAGACAATTGCTGCCACTCCCTTTGAGGCCCATTGCAACAGAGAGACCTTTTCAACAATGGGGCTTGGATTTCATTGGAGAAATTCACCCCTCATCTTCAGGACAACACAGATGGATTCTAACAGCAACAGACTACTTCACCAAGTGGATTGAAGCTGCCCCATGCAGACAAGCAAATGATTCAGTAATCATTCAATTTTTGGAGAACAATATACTGGCTAGATTTGGCTGCCCAGACAAGATAATAACAGACAATGCTGCTGCCTTCAGATCCAAGAAGATGGTAAACTTTTGCCATAAATTTCACATTACTTTGGGCCATTCTACAGCTTACTATCCTCAAGGAAATGGTCTCGCTGAATCATCAAACAAAAGCCTGATAAACATCATAAAGAAAGTGCTGGAAGAGAACAAAAAGAACTGGCATAAGAAACTAGTAAATGCTTTATGGGCAGACAGATTAACCACCAAAAGATCAATTGGGACCAGCCCATATGAGTTAGTCTATGGATTAGAGGCCAGATTTCCTTCATCACTAGGAGTGCCAGTTATGAAACTTCTACAAGAAAGCCAAGCAGAGCCAAATGACATGCAAAGAAGGATTAACCAGATAATTTGTCTACAGCAGACCAGAGAACAAGTTTTCAGCAGAGTGCAGATACTACAAGAGAAACTGAAAAAGGCCTTTGACAGAAGAACTAAAGCTGAAGATTTCAATGTGGGGGACAAAGTTTTAAAGTGGGATGCAAGAAGAGAAGAGAAAGGAAAACATGGGAAGTTTGATTCTTTATGGAAAGGACCATTTGCTGTCCAAGCAGTACAAGGTAATAACACCTACTTCCTAAAAAGCTTGACTATAACTGAGCTGGATGAAGGTCCTGTCAATGGCAGGATGCTGAAGCACTATTTTGACTGTTCACTATGATAGAAATTCAGAGGTTCATTGTATATATGCAATTGTACATATTCTCTTGTGATTTAAATTGTATAAAGAGGTTTTCCCAAATGCTGCACCTAGCAGCAACAGGCAGATAGAATCAGAGGTTCTCCAAGAAAGAAGCACACTATTTTGACAGATTATATGCAGCAGATTTTAAAGACAAAGATGGGCAGTCATGCAACAAGGCAATCTGACCTGCTGTTCTTGGTCTTTCAAAAGAAAAACCATCCCCATGTGGAGCCACTGTTGGATACCTATAGTAATAGGTTTCATATTTCATGATTGGCAAGAGAAAAGCCAAATATGCTCTGCTTTGGTATCCCAAAGATCCCATATTTCCTAGAAAGCAAGAGCTGGGTAAGTGTTTCAAGTATTGAGGACCTTATTTCAATTTTTGTGGATGATTCAACAGTTTAATCTGGATCATGCCATGTTTCAATTTTGAGTTGTAGAATAGAGAAAGAGGTCTGTCCAAACAGCTTAATCTTGGCAGACAAGTAGCTCAGGTAGAGAAGCAAAGGTTCCCAAAAGTTTAATCTGGGACCTTGGAGGACATAAGGGTAGAAGTAGATAGAGAAAAAGAGGAAAAAGCCAAAGAAAAGAAAAGGCAATTGAGGGTTGCAAGTTCAAGTGCCCCTCCAAGAAGAAACAAAAAATGCTAGGCAAAATAGTTGGGTAGGCAGTTGTGGTTGCAGAAAGAATATGATCACCATTACACAAGTATCAATAGGTCTCTTGCCAAGGCAATTGATCTATCAGCAAACAAAGTGGTGAATTCCATGAAATTACAGCAAAGAGCATCACTAACTTCTTCTCTTTCCCTCTCTACTCCATCACTAACACTCCCTTTCTAAATCCCCCTCCTTCATTCATATTAACTCCTAATTCTACTATATAACATCCCTTATCTTACCCCTACCCCTAATAGTATTAACACTAAGGTGTATAAAACCCCAAATCTTATGTATATTCCCTCCCCTAGGCATAATAGCCGTGTATTTTTCAAAAAAGGGACCAAATGGCATCTGGCCACTTTGGTGAACCTATTCCACCCATTTCCCTTTTGCTGCAAGACAATTTGCCTTCAAATCACCTCTGCATTGCTAAAACCCACTTTCCGAACCCATTTTGCCTATAAAACCTTTGCAAAGGTCAAATGCCCGCCTCTGGCACGTTTCCCAATCCTACCGCATTGTGGTTTAATCAAAACATTTGAAAAAACCCACATAAAACCCACAAATTTTGATTTTTCCGCCCATAATATCAAAGGCGCATGTTACCCCTCCGCCAGCCGTCGGATCAAGCCCACCAGATCCGACGGCCTACAGCAATATCGGAGCGCCTCCCGTGACCGCACGTTAACTTCCGGGGAAGTGACGTTGCGCCTTGTCACGCCTCCTCCACGCGTCGGGCGTTAAACCATCTCGGAGCCCGCTCTGACATCCTCCGCGCCGTACCTTAACCGCCCCGGGAGACTGCGACGGTTAAGGCCTTAACCGTGACCGTTGCACGTTAACCGCCACCTACCCGCCGCTAATTCACCGCCACGTCGTTGCCTGCCCGTACCCGCTTATGTTATTGGCCCACCTCACTGCTGACTGGGCTTCCACCTCGCCTCACCTTTGACCAGTCGCCCACTGCCACGTCGCCCGATGACGTCAGCTGACGTCACCTCACCATGACCCACCAATGACGTCATGCTGACGTCAGCAGAAAAAAGCGCCAAATGGTAAAATGACCCATATTTACCAAATTTTCCCGTGTTTTTACCATTTTCACTGTGTTTTTACTGAGCGCTCTGCTTGACCGTTTGAGCTCGAATTTTCGCCAACCAGTCGATTAGCCCGGGCGACCTCCTCAGAAAGCACCTGTGCACCTGTGTCTCAACCTCTGCTCGTCGAATTACAGGTATTTAGACCATTTCGCCCTCCATACGACCTTCATTAAGCTCAAAATTGCTCACAGGGATAATAGAACCATAAAGACTAGATTTACACCGTTCATTCCCCTTCATTCATCCAGCATTGTCACTGTGAGGGCCAAGAAACACTGGCAGAGCCCTAAAAACCTGCAATTCCCATTAAACCTCTGTAATTCTGCGTTTTCCCGGCAGAATTGCTAATAGACATATTTCACCCTGTTAGAGAGTTCAGTCACACCACAGAGAGGTTCTATCACTAGAATCCAGTAGTATTTCAATTGCTACTGAGAGAATTCCCCTTCAACATTCAAAACCTCAACTGTTTCCACAGAAGACTGCCTCCAGACTGTGTTTTCACCATTCCACCTGTCTATTTGCAATTCTGGTAACTTGAACAGCTATGGAGACCCCTATTGCACTGAACATTAAGCCCATCAATGCACCTCACCAAGAACTAGCATGGAAAGCCCTGGGAGACATGGACTACCAAATGCTGGATTGGTTTCCCATGGGAACCAAGTATAATGTGTTAATGCTGAATGAACTAAGAGCCCAGCACCTCAGTGGAGCAGATATCTTGGGGATTTGGGAGTCAAATTTGCCCATATACAACCTTCCCCAAGTCAATCCAATGCCAGAGCTCATTTACAGCTGCCAGGAATGCTATGACCCCAGCCAAAGGGCAGTCATAAGCCCCACAGGCCTAGTCCTGTTCCAGATCACCCCAGAGAGCATAAACCAGATGCTGCACTTCAATACAGCCAAGAAATTGACCCCTCTGTCCATGCAGAATCTGATTAACACAGGGATCAAGCTGTCCAGTGACCAGATTATCAAAATCAACCAACTGTTTGTCATATCAGGCTCTGAAACAGTCAGAACCCCTCCTATTGGGTACCATTGTCTGAATGAGTTGGGCAGAATGCTGGTGGACCTAATTAGCTATGTCCTAGGGTTCAGGGGGCTGGAAGATGTAGATGAAAGTATAATGGCAATGCTGTCCATGTTTGCCCCTGGTAAGCCTCCAGCTGTGCAGTATGATTATGCAACTTACATAGCAGAGAAAATCCATGATCAGTTCATGAATTTGAAAAGGGAGAGACTGTTCAGGTACTCCTCATATATCTATCATTTATTCCTTTTCTATCAGCCAGCTACCTTCTCAGTTCCTTTGAGGCCACTCAATGCCCAAGGAAGCCCAAGATCAGTTGTTTTCTGGACCTCTGTGTTTCATTTTACCTCAGTATCACCCTATACATACTGTGAGTTCATTGATTTATTTGTTCATCCGGCCCTAACAGTTCTGCAAGGTACTCCTCCTCCTAGATTAACCGATGAAATGAGGAGGATTCTACATCTGAACAAATCCTACAATATTGGCAACTGGTACTTCTACCAGAACCACACAGTCATTAGGATATATGGCTGTGAATTGAACCCATTTAGATTGCCAAGGTATGTCCCCATGAGGCTTTTTGCCCTGGAGTATTTCAGGCAGTTTGGGAACTCAGATTACCTTCACTTTCAGAGTAGAAACAAGAAGTCACAATTGAAGGTAAGAAGTCAGCTAGGTTCCTTCCTGTATAACAAGAAAGAGGAAGGATGGAAAGAGGCACACAGCATGCTGGAAGGCCTCAGATTGCAGACCAGTTTTGAGTGGATTCCTTATGACCCCAATCATAGTATTTCCCTCAGGAGAATTAGATACAGACTGGGCAACTATGCACATAAAAGACAACCGGAAATAGAAAAGTATGCCAATGCACTAGATTGGGAAGAGGGTACACTAATAGAACAACTCACTGAGGTAGAATTGCTTGAGAAAGAAGCCAGGAATGTACAAAAGGAAACTGACTTGGAAACTTGTGCACAGGTGCCCCACTCCTACAGAAAGCAAAGTGGAACAGCTGCTGGATCTTCAGCAGCACAGCAGCAAACCACTGAGAAGACATCCCAGGCAGCAAGCAAAGACAAAGGTAAACAGGTGGAACAGCCACCTGTATTGACAGAGGAACAAGTGGACACCTTGCTACAGCAGCAAGAAGAAATGGAACAGCAAGAACTGGGGCAGCAACAAGAAAAGGCACAGTCCAGTGAACAGCCCTTGCAGCAGGAAAAGGGGACAGATCAACCTGGCAATACTGAGCAGCAGCCTCAAACAAATGTGCCTCCCAGGACAGACACCAATATAGACACATCAGTCCTCCAAACACCACAAAAGGAGGATGTGACAAGGAAAAGAGAGAGAGAGACCCCCCACACCTCATCTTTCATCAGGGGTGAGAAGAGACAGAGACTGAATGACTCCCAAGAGGAGGACATAGCAGTAAGGCAAGCCATGGGCATGGGCCCACCCAGTGGAGAACTTTCGGCCAGCTCATCCCAACGAGGACATGACATGACTATGGGAGGAGAGGTCAGCTCCTCCGGTCAAACAAGAAAGGGGCAGTCAAGTATAAAACAGCAATTCATTGACATAAAAAGGAGGAGTGATCCAATAAAAGTGCAGCTGTACGATCACTTGTTGAACCTAGCTCCTAGCAACCAGCAGAGACTCATGTCTGCTTTCGATGTGAGCGAAGGCAAAATGATAATGAGCCACTTCATGCCTACAACTTTGCAGCCTCAGTCCACCTCAGACTATCTAAGAACCAACATGGAGGTTCTTGCCAAAGACATACACCCCATGGACAAGATTGAACTACATAAGCAGACTGGTGAAATGGTGTATGCCTCCCTGGCAGATGAGACATTGGAGAATTATAAATTAAAGAGCAGCCTGGACAACACAGCTTCTCAGCTGGAGTTAGAAAGAGCTTCATCACAAGCCAAGGACAATAGGATCAAGTCCTTGGAAGAGGTAATCATAGAGATAGGGCATGACCCTAAAGATGTCAAAGGCATCCAAGAGCTCCTGAAGATAAGGGATGCAGACATGGCAGCCCTAAGAAAGAAAATCAAACTCCCGGCCACCATCCACCCACAGACAGATGAAGTTGCCCAGCAAAGGCAAGAGAAAGATGCTACAGATCTGCTGGTGTCCTTATACAAAGAGCTGGTCAGGACTCAGGACCAGCTAGGACAAACTGAAGCTGCAAAGGCAGCACTACAGGAAACACTGAAGCAAAGAGAAGAGGGCCAACCCTCCCAGCCTCCTCCTGTCATAATAAATCTTGAGGAAATCCCTCCAAAGACTACTCCTCCTCCTCAGCAAACAGAAGCTACAGCACCATCCACAGCAGCAACAACTACAACATCAGAACAGGCTGCTAGCTTAGACATGCAAAAGCTGCAAGCTGAGATCCAAGCCATGGAATCTCAAATCAAAGAGCTGGATGAGCTTAAGAAAACCTTGACTAAGGTAAATGAAAGGTTTGACAAGAGCAAACAGAATGAGGCAGCCAAGGACAGAGAGGTAAAAGCTCTTAAGAGAAGAATTGCTGAACTAGAGAAGGAGCTTGCACTAGAAAAGGTGACAGCTGAAATGAAAGCAGTGCTATGGAGCAACATTGGAAGGTCCATTGCCAAACAGTGGCAATATATTGAGACCATGGATGAGCAAATGGTGCTCATCACTAAAGCAAACAAAGAAATACAGAGAGCCAGGGCGAGCCTTGGACACATGCCAGAAGCTGCTACAAGGATAATCAACACTCTGAACTATAAGACTAGCTCTCAATTAGCTGTCATGGGAATCACTAACAGGACAGAAACAATTGCTGTAGCAAAAGAGTCATTACATTGAGGAACTTGGTTGGAACACTGGAGAGGAGGACACAGGATATGCAAACTGAAATCAACAGATTCCTGGAGAAATTCGTGGCACTACAGAACAGAGGCCTCCCCAGCATTTTAAGCAGTGTAGGAAGACTGCTCACCCTAGAGAATTACAACAAGAGAATTGATGCCCAGGCAGTAGCAGAGATTGCACAACCGCCCAGCACTTCAGCAGAACCAGGGCCAGCCACCGGGCAGAGTATGTATGACAGAGTGGAAAACCTGTTTTTCCTCATGAATGAAGTTGACCATCTGTTTGATACACCACCTAACTTCTTCAAATTTACAGAAGCAGATGAAACTCTAGGGCAATCTTAGCACACCAACTGCCCACACAGGATGCCTGGAGAAATTTGACACAAACAGTTTTGTCAGGCCAGAATCAGTAGCGCTATTTCTACAGGCAAATAAGCATACATGCGCAGGCACAGTTTTGAGGAAAATATCTACAGGGAAGAGGCAGAGGCTGAGCCAACTCAGCAGGACCATTGACTCACCACAGGCAACAGTCACAATCACAGGTGACAAGTCCAAGACACAGCGTACAAAGCATTAAAGACAGATTTTCCAGCATTTACTCAGAAAATCTCGACCGACTTAGCTGTCTCCAAAGGCTAAAATATCTTCTGACAGAGCATTAAAATGCCTGTACTCTGTAATCAATGCTGCATTAAATTTTGGCCATAATATCTTAAGTAGTTGGTAAGAAAGTAAAATCTGAGATAACTCAGGACTCAGATATTTTGTAAATGACCGCAAGTATATATTCACCCTTCACAGCAGTGAAAAGGGGTTGTTGTTATTTTCTTTGGAAAAGCTCTAGCTCATTGTAATATTTTCAGAGAATTAATACAAAGGAAGAATGGAATTTCCAAGGCTTGGTGTTCTTTGATGTATGGTGGTGAAAGATGAATGTTACAGGATTCCAGGGTGTTGCATAAAACAGCAAGTATTCTCAAATCTCTTTGTTATGTGTTTTTGAGTCTTTTGTTCTCTTTTGTTGTTCAAATGTTTTTACACTTGATAGCAAGGTGAAAGGATAGTCCCAGGATTTAACAATGTTTACCCTGGACTCAAACTGAGCTATTATACATGTTTTCCTCAGATACAGTGACAGAATTGTAATTCTTAATTGCTGCATTTCAAAACTGTGTCTTTTACTGTGACAGTCATTCTCAGGGATTCAATTTTGCCCCTAAGACCTCTGTTTTCTCCTCTTAAAGCTGTCTGTTGGGAACATATAGATAACAAGTGAAAATTCTTAAATGCTTTCACTGTTGTATTACCTGTTTCCAGTAATTTAATCAAAAAACCTGTTCTATTAAGCACTCAAATGGCCCTGTAAGTTCCATCTTTCATCTCAAAGTTTCAAACACATATAGCCACAGACTCCATTGCCCAATGGTACTCAACCTCTCTGAAAACTACATCAATAGAATCTAAAAGGAGTTTCATCAACCAAAACATAAACAAAAAATCAGTACATAATAGCTAGCCTAAAACCCTATAACAAACAGTTGCAAATCATAAAGAGAGAGCCCTCTCTGATCACAGTTTGGCTAGGAACAGTGATCCAAAGATTGGTTAGTGGTTACCCCGGCCGTATTCCCTTGGGAGTCATAGGGAACAACCTGGGTGTTAACATAAATGGCGACTCCACTGGGGACTTAAGATTTCTTCAATTACTATCTATTTCCAAAAGCTACCATCAAGCCTGAAACTAGCCAAGAGGCCTCAGGACTGTTTCTGTAAACACAGGGACAGCTTTAGGGAAGAGCTAACTAGGGAAACTTCATCCTAGCTTTGAGAAATATATAGTCATTCCAGAATTCTTACCTAGTCCTTGTACATACAAAACTTTCTGTATAAAGTTCTAAAGAATACTTAGAAGCTGGCTCCCAAAAGAAACCCAAGGCACACTAGGGCAAACCCTGACCCTAATCAACCCATCATCGTCGATAACCCAAATATCATACCAAAGAACATAAGGAGACAGCAAAAGCAGGAGAAGCTTGCTGATTCAGATATAAGTTTAGACCAACCTATCCTCATTCCAACTCCTTGTAAAGTCCTTTTCCGTTCCACACCTAATTCCCCTAGCTCATCATCAACACCTCACAGCCCTTCTCTCCCATCTTCACCATCTGCACACACTCCCTCAACCAGTTCCCCACTTATTACCCATCCTCTTAACCCGGTTACACCTGTAATCCCTGTTGTCCCATTTGTTCCTATTAACCCTATAAATCCCATAAACATGGCTAACAGATATGCACCGCTGCAGATACCAGCCAATGCTCCAGCTCTACCCCAAGACTACCAAACTAGACTCTCATTTTTTGACTCCCATGGCCCTTTGACAGCCATCCAGCATGCTAAAAAGATGCAAGACCACTTTGAGACCTATGAAATAGATGATGACAGTGTTAGGATGAGAATTTTTGTTCAAAGCTTAACTGGGGATGTCAGAACTTGGTTTAGATCCTTAAATGCAAATTCCATTGCAACCCCTGAAGTTCTATACCAGGAATTCACCAACAGATGGGAGAAAAAGAGAGATCCGCACCATATACTTGGTGAATATAACACTATTAAAAGAGGTCCCCAAGAAACGGTGTTGGAGTATTGTGCTAGGTTTAACAACATATACAATGCTATTCCCCAGAACTTAAGGCCCCCTCCTGATTTGGCCCTTTATAACTTCCCTGATGGTTTTGATTCTGATATGGCCTATCAGTTGAGAGAAAGAGACCCTCCAACCCTTGCAGAAGCCCAAAGAGTTGCAGTCACTGTAGAGGCCAACCTAATTGCCAAAAGAAACAGGGCAAAGCTGGAAAAGAAGGTTGGTTTCAAAGAAGAGCCCTCAGGTTTTGATCAAAAGTTGGATGCAATACTAAACAGCATGAAAAGACTAGGTGAAAGAGTGGAATCAGTTGAAAGAAAGTCATCATGGGAGGCACCACAAAACAATCCTCCTAGAAACCCAAATTTTAGGAGAACACAGAACCCCAATATAGGGAAGACAGGTGCTGACCAAGATATCAGACCCCCTTTTCAAGAAAATTATGCAGAAACTTCCTCAGCTAATCAGCTCAATGAAGATCCTGACATCAACTTAATAGGTCTGGATGGTAAAAGCCATGTTTTCTTAACACAAGAAGACCATGAGGAGGATGAAAACAAAACATTCCAAACACAATCAGGAGAGTCTTTTGACTTTAAACAAGGGTATGATACTGCTGTCTATGAAGTCCATAAACAATACAAACTAAGAAGTCGGACTGTAAATGCAAATCAGCCTGAGAAGGTAAAGGAGAAACAGCAATCTAAAGAAACCTTAGTCACTGAACCTAATGACAAAACAAACTTACCTACAAAAGAAGTAGTGGTTGAGGAGGTCACTGAAATACTGTCCACACCACAACAACCCTTGGCAACCTCATCCTCCCACCCAAATCCGAACATTACCCCTCAAGACATCAACATGAGGGGCAGGTTCCAAAATCAAGATGAAATCCAACAAGAAGATTCAATGAACAGAGAAAGGACTGCTATCCGTGACTCTAAAATTCAGGTGGATAAACCCTTTGACCTAGGAACAGAAATTGGCAAGTTAAAGATAGCAATTCCCCTTTCAGAGCTAGCCAAGCATGACATATATAAGCAACAGATCAAAAAATCCCTTCAGCTCACCAACAACAAAGATGATGTAAATGTGCTAGATGACACTCCAGAATTACTGTTTGGCCCAGAGGTAGATGGAAAAACAGTAGTCACAGGAGTTTTGCCTTTTTATGTCAGCTTGCATGTTCATGATAAAATACTGCATAATGCAATGTTTGACTCAGGTGCATCTCACAACCTTATGCCAAAAGCAGTCATGGAAAGATTAAACTTGGATATAACAAGACCATACAAAGACCTGTTTTCTTTTGATTCTAGTCAAGTCAAATGCTTGGGCCTAATTAAGGATTTATGTGTGTCCCTGGTTCAATTCCCCAACAAAACCATTCTAATGGATGTTGTTGTTGCTGATATCCCACCCAAATATGGAATGCTCCTATCAAGATCATGGGGAGCCAAGCTCCAAGGCTCCCTGCAATTAGACATGTCATATGCAACCATCTCTGTCTTTGGACAACCCAAGAGACTTTATAGGGAAACACTCATGAAATATATGGTCAGCAGTGAAGAAAAGCCTCAAAATTTTCCAATATATGCTGTCCACTCGGACATAGACTCCTTCATCCTTTTCAATGACAGCACAAGTTCCTTAAGCAATGACATTAAGACCGAAACACCCATACAAGAACAAAACATCGATCAAACAAGTGGCACCTGCCAAATTTCAATCAGCCCAACACTACCCATTAACCCTCCTTTAGTTGTCAAAAATTGTCAAACAAATGATGAAATTATCCTAGGAGACAAATGGGAAAAGAAACCTCAACTCATGCTCACATGGCCATCCCATGAAAAGAATTTAAATCTCCTGACCAGCAAGATAGTCTATGGGTCCTAGAGTTTGATGGCTCAGTTAACAAGTTAGGGGCAGGAGCTGGAGTATGGATACATAACAAAGAGAAAGCCTGTGCACAAGGCCGGGCTTATAGATTGAACTTTAAATGCACTAACAATATGGCAGAATATGAAGCTCTGCTACTAGGCCTCAAGATTGCAAAATCATTACAAGCACATAGCCTCTCAATCATGGGGGACTCTGATCTAGTAATTCAACAAGTAAAAGGGGATTTTGTCACCAATGACAAAAGATTAAGGTCCTATAGGTCTGCTGTAATTGAAATACTAGAAACTTTCTCCGAGTTTGTTCTCACAAAGATTCCAAGGGGCCACAATCTCCATGCTCACAGCTTGGCAACATTTGCCAGCACCTTCAAATTCCCACTACAACCCAACAATTGTTTCACAGCAGAGGTCAAATATAGGCCTTCTATTCCAAACAATGTCAAAGAGTGGCAAGTATTTGAGAATGATAGGCAAATAAACAACTTTTTAACCTTGCAACAAGAGTTTACAGGATTAAATATTGACCTTGAGACAGCAAGTCAATCTCAAATAGTTGATGGAGCAAGTCAATCACAATTACAGTTTCAACAGTCTGCCCACCCAATGTCACCTAGGACAGCAAAACAACTACTCAGTCCAACCATTTTCAACAAAGAAAACATTCAGCAAATTCACCAAATTGACTGTGAAGAGCTGAGCAACGCTGAAGATGAAATCATACAACTCAAAGACAATCTTCTTCCAGCAGGCCTTACCCCACTAGAGGACATTTTTGACTCAAATGATGTCCCCAGGAAACCAAAGATGCAGCCATTAGATGCAACAATTGAAGAATGTAACATTGGTACCACTGACAAGCCTAAAATAATAAAGCTATCTGCTGCTTTGCCCCCTGATCAAAAACCCAAATATGTTGATCTCTTTAAAGAGTTCCAAGATGTCTTTGCCTGGGGTTATGAAGACTTGAAGTCTTATGATACCTCTGTTATCCAGCACACCATTCCCCTCAAGCCTGATCAAAAACCATTCAAACAGAAATTGAGAAGAATCAATCCTGTGCTTCTTCCTTCCATTGAAAAGGAATTACAAAAAATGTTCAAAGCTGGGATCATAGCACCAATCAGGTTTTCTGAGTGGATTTCAAATTTGGTCCCTACAAGAAAGAAAACTGGTGAGATTAGACTTTGTGTAGACTTAAGGAATTTGAACCTAGTGTCACTCAAAGACAATTATCCCTTACCCAAAATGGACCACATCCTTCAAAGAGTAGTAGGAGCCTCAAGAATATCATTGTTGGATGGCTTCTCAGGTTTCAATCAAATCCTGGTACACCCTGATGATCAAGACAAGACTGCATTTACTACCCCATGGGGTACTTTCAAGTATGTGAAGATGCCCTTTGGATTGAAAAATGCAGGGGCAACATTTCAGAGAGCAATGGACATTGCTTTTGCAAAGGAAATTCATGATTTCTTGGTCATTTACTTAGATGATCTTACACCCTTTTCAAAATCTGACCAAGAACACTTGAAACATCTGAGACAAATCTTCATAACATGCAGGAAATATGGTATTTCCTTAAACCCCAAGAAGTCTTTATTTGGCTTAGAAGAAGGGAAACTTCTAGGACACATCATTTCGAAAGATGGCATAAGAATTGATCCAGATAGGATACAAGCTATCCTACAAATGCCTCACCCAAGGAATGTCAAAGAGCTGCAAGGATTCTTGGGAAAAATCAACTTTTTGAGAAGGTTTATCCCAAATTTAGCAGAGTTAATCAGATTATTAAACAATATGCTAAAGAAAGATTCAAAGGTCAAATGGACTGTTGAAGCAAAACAAGCTTTTGAAAGTATAAAATTGGCCTTGACTCAAACCCCAGTGTTAACTAACCCTCAGTTTGACAGAGACTTCATCATTTTCTCCTTTGCCTCCCAACACACTATTGCTGCTGTTTTATTACAGAAAGATGACCAAGGGAATGAAAAGCCCATTGCTTTTTTCAGCAGAGCTCTTAGAGATGCCCCCCTAAAGTACCAAATAATGGAGAAGCAAGCCTATGCCTTGATCAAAGCCATCAAAGACTTTAGGATTTACATCCTTTACTCCCATGTTGTAGCTTATGTACCAAGTCCTATTGTCAAAAACATTCTCACACAAGAAAACTTAGAGGGAAGGAGAGGAAAATGGATTGCAAACATACTTGAATTTGACATTGAAATAAAGCCTACAAAGCTGATAAAAGGGCAAGGTTTGGCCAAGTTAATGACAGAAGCAAATTTCCAAGCTTTAGATATCAACCAAATGGACAGTGAAACAGAGCTGGCGACTCCAAAGATCAATGTAGCCTTTGAACAATCTCCCTGGTACTCTGATATCTGTTATGTGTTACAAAACCTGTGTGCTCCCCCAGGACTGTCCAGAACTAAGTCTAGGTTCCTAAAAATGAAAACATCTAAATTTTGTGTGATAGATGAGAATCTACTCTGGAAAAACCATGAAGGTATTTTGCTGCACTGTCTTCTTGAGAGTGAAACTGACAATATTATGCAAGAATTCCATGCTGGAGACTGTGGTGGACATTTGTACTGGAAGTCCACTGTGGACAAGATATTAAGGGCTGGTTATTACTGGCCCACTATGTTCTCAGATATGAAGAAATTCACAACATCATGCCACAAGTGCCAACTGTTTGAAGGCAAAAGACAATTGCTGCCACTCCCTTTGAGGCCCATTGCAACAGAGAGACCTTTTCAACAATGGGGCTTGGATTTCATTGGAGAAATTCACCCCTCATCTTCAGGACAACACAGATGGATTCTAACAGCAACAGACTACTTCACCAAGTGGATTGAAGCTGCCCCATGCAGACAAGCAAATGATTCAGTAATCATTCAATTTTTGGAGAACAATATACTGGCTAGATTTGGCTGCCCAGACAAGATAATAACAGACAATGCTGCTGCCTTCAGATCTAAGAAGATGGTAAACTTTTGCCATAAATTTCACATTACTTTGGGCCATTCTACAGCTTACTATCCTCAAGGAAATGGTCTCGCTGAATCATCAAACAAAAGCCTGATAAACATCATAAAGAAAGTGCTGGAAGAGAACAAAAAGAACTGGCATAAGAAACTAGTAAATGCTTTATGGGCAGACAGATTAACCACCAAAAGATCAATTGGGACCAGCCCATATGAGTTAGTCTATGGATTAGAGGCCAGATTCCCTTCATCACTAGGAGTGCCAGTTATGAAACTTCTACAAGAAAGCCAAGCAGAGCCAAATGACATGCAAAGAAGGATTAACCAGATAATTTGTCTACAGCAGACCAGAGAACAAGTTTTCAGCAGAGTGCAGATACTACAAGAGAAACTGAAAAAGGCCTTTGACAGAAGAACTAAAGCTGAAGATTTCAATGTGGGGGACAAAGTTTTAAAGTGGGATGCAAGAAGAGAAGAGAAAGGAAAACATGGGAAGTTTGATTCTTTATGGAAAGGACCATTTGCTGTCCAAGCAGTACAAGGTAATAACACCTACTTCCTAAAAAGCTTGACTATAACTGAGCTGGATGAAGGTCCTGTCAATGGCAGGATGCTCAAGCACTATTTTGACTGTTCACTATGATAGAAATTCAGAGGTTCATTGTATATATGCAATTGTACATATTCTCTTGTGATTTAAATTGTATAAAGAGGTTTTCCCAAATGCTGCACCTAGCAGCAACAGGCAGATAGAATCAGAGGTTCTCCAAGAAAGAAGCACACTATTTTGACAGATTATATGCAGCAGATTTTAAAGACAAAGATGGGCAGTCATGCAACAAGGCAATCTGACCTGCTGTTCTTGGTCTTTCAAAAGAAAAACCATCCCCATGTGGAGCCACTGTTGGATACCTATAGTAATAGGTTTCATATTTCATGATTGGCAAGAGAAAAGCCAAATATGCTCTGCTTTGGTATCCCAAAGATCCCATATTTCCTAGAAAGCAAGAGCTGGGTAAGTGTTTCAAGCATTGAGGGCCTTATTTCAATTTTTGTGGATGATTCAACAGTTTAATCTGGATCATGCCATGTTTCAAATTTTGAGTTATAGAATAGAGAAAGAGGTCTGTCCAAACAGCTTAATCTTGGCAGACAAGTAGCTCAGGTAGAGAAGCAAAGGCTCCCAAAAGTTTAATCTGGGACCTTGGAGGACATAAGGGTAGAAGTAGATAGAGGAAAAGAGGAAAAAGCCAAAGAAAAGAAAAGGCAATTGAGGGTTGCAAGTTCAAGTGCCCCTCCAAGAAGAAACAAAAAAATGCTAGGCAAAATAGTTGGGTAGGCAGTTGTGGTTGCAGAAAGAATATGATCACCATTACACAAGTATCAATAGGTCTCTTGCCAAGGCAATTGATCTATCAGCAAACAAAGTGGTGAATTCCATGAAATTACAGCAAAGAGCATCACTAACTTCTTCCCTTTCCCTCTCTACTCCATCACTAACACTCCCTTTCTAAATCCCCCTCCTTCATTCATATTAACTCCTAATTCTACTATATAACATCCCTTATCTTACCCTTACCCCTAATAGTATTAACACTAAGGTGTATAAAACCCCAAATCTTATGTATATTCCCTCCCCTAGGCATAATAGCCGTGTATTTTTCAAAAAAGGGACCAAATGGCATCTGGCCACTTTGGTGAACCTTTTCCACCCATTTCCCTTTTGCTGCAAGACAATTTTCCTTCAAATCACCTCTGCATTGCTAAAACCCACTTTCCGAACCCATTTTGCCTATAAAACCTTTGCAAAGGTCAAATGCCCGCCTCTGGCATGTTTCCCAATCCTACCGCATTGTGGTTTAATCAAAACATTTGAAAAAACCCACATAAAACCCACAAATTTTGATTTTTCCGCCCATAATATCGAAGGCGTATGTTACCCCTCCGCCAGCCGTCGGATCAAGCCCACCAGATCCGACGGCCTACAGCAATATCGGAGCGCCTCCCGTGACCGCACGTTAACTTCCGGGGAAGTGACGTTGCGCCTTGTCACGCCTCCTCCACGCGTCGGGCGTTAAACCATCTCGGAGCCCGCTCTGACATCCTCCGCGCCGTACCTTAACCGCCCCGGGAGACTGCGACGGTTAAGGCCTTAACCGTGACCGTTGCACGTTAACCGCCACCTACCCGCCGCTAATTCACCGCCACGTCGTTGCCTGCCCGTACCCGCTTATGTTATTGGCCCACCTCACTGCTGACTGGGCTTCCACCTCGCCTCACCTTTGACCAGTCGCCCACTGCCACGTCGCCCGATGACGTCAGCTGACGTCACCTCACCATGACCCACCAATGACGTCATGCTGACGTCAGCAGAAAAAAGCGCCAAATGGTAAAATGACCCATATTTACCAAATTTTCCCGTGTTTTTACTATTTTCACTGTGTTTTTACTGGGCGCTCTGCTTGACCGTTTGAGCTCGAATTTTCGCCAACCAGTCGATTAGCCCGGGCGACCTCCTCAGAAAGCACCTGTGCACCTGTGTCTCAACCTCTGCTCGTCAAATTACAGGTATTTAGACCATTTCGCCCTCCATACGACCTTCATTAAGCTCAAAATTGCTCACAGGGATAATAGAACCATAAAGACTAGATTTACACCGTTCATTCCCCTTCATTCATCCAACATTGTCACTGTGAGGTCCAAGAAACACTGGCAGAACCCAAAAAACCTGCAATTCCCATTAAACCTCTGTAATTCTGCGTTTTCCCGGCAGAATTGCTAATAGACATATTTCACCCTGTTAGAGAGTTCAGTCACACCACAGAGAGGTTCTATCACTAGAATCCAGTAGTATTTCAATTGCTACTGAGAGAATTCTCCTTCAAACATTCAAAACCTCAAACTGTATCCATAGAAGACTGCCTCCAGACTGTGTTTTCACCATTCCACTTGTCTATTTGCAATTTTGGTACCCTGAACAGCTATGGAGACCCCTATTGCACTAAACATTAAGCCCATCAATGCACCTCACCAAGAACTAGCATGGAAAGCCCTGGGAGACATGGACTACCAAATGCTGGATTGGTTTCCCATGGGAACCAAGTATAATGTGTTAATGCTGAATGAACTAAGAGCCCAGCACCTCAGTGGAGCAGATATCTTGGGGATTTGGGAGTCAAATTTGCCCATATACAACCTTCCCCAAGTCAATCCAATGCCAGAGCTCATTTACAGCTGCCAGGAATGCTATGACCCCAGCCAAAGGGCAGTCATAAGCCCCACAGGCCTAGTCCTGTTCCAGATCACCCCAGAGAGCATAAACCAGATGCTGCACTTCAATACAGCCAAGAAATTGACCCCTCTGTCCATGCAGAATCTGATTAACACAGGGATCAAGCTGTCCAGTGACCAGATTATCAAAATCAACCAACTATTTGTCATATCAGGCTCTGAAACAGTCAGAACCCCTCCTATTGGGTACCATTGTCTGAATGAGTTGGGCAGAATGCTGGTGGACCTAATTAGCTATGTCCTAGGGTTCAGGGGGCTGGAAGATGTAGATGAAAGTATAATGGCAATGCTGTCCATGTTTGCCCCTGGTAAGCCTCCAGCTGTGCAGTATGATTATGCAACTTACATAGCAGAGAAAATCCATGATCAGTTCATGAATCTGAAGAGGGAGAGACTGTTCAGGTACTCCTCATATATCTATCATTTATTCCTTTTCTATCAGCCAGCTACCTTCTCAGTTCCTTTGAGGCCACTCAATGCCCAAGGAAGCCCAAGATCAGTTGTTTTCTGGACCTCTGTGTTTCATTTTACCTCAGTATCACCCTATACATACTGTGAGTTCATCGATTTATTTGTTTATCCGGCCCTAACAGTTCTGCAAGGTACTCCTCCTCCTAGATTAACCGATGAAATGAGGAGGATTCTACATCTGAACAAATCCTACAATATTGGCAACTGGTACTTTTACCAGAACCACACAGTCATTAGGATATATGGCTGTGAATTGAACCCATTTAGATTGCCAAGGTATGTCCCCATGAGGCTTTTTGCCCTGGAGTATTTCAGGCAGTTTGGGAACTCAGATTACCTTCACTTTCAGAGTAGAAACAAGAAGTCACAATTGAAGGTAAGAAGTCAGCTAGGTTCCTTCCTGTATAACAAGAAAGAGGAAGGATGGAAAGAGGCACACAGCATGCTGGAAGGCCTCAGATTGCAGACCAGTTTTGAGTGGATTCCTTATGACCCCAATCATAGTATTTCCCTCAGGAGAATTAGATACAGACTGGGCAACTATGCACATAAAAGACAACCGGAAATAGAAAAGTATGCCAATGCACTAGATTGGGAAGAGGGTACACTAATAGAACAACTCACTGAGGTAGAATTGCTTGAGAAAGAAGCCAGGAATGTACAAAAGGAAACTGACTTGGAAACTTGTTCACAGGTGCCCCACTCCTACAGAAAGCAAAGTGGAACAGCTGCTGGATCTTCAGCAGCACAGCAGCAAACCACTGAGAAGACATCCCAGGCAGCAAGCAAAGACAAAGGTAAACAGGTGGAACAGCCACCTGTATTGACAGAGGAACAAGTGGACACCTTGCTACAGCAGCAAGAAGAAATGGAACAGCAAGAACTGGGGCAGCAACAAGAAAAGGCACAGTCCAGTGAGCAGCCCTTGCAGCAGGAAAAGGGGACAGATCAACCTGGCAATACTGAGCAGCAGCCTCAAACAAATGTGCCTCCCAGGACAGACACCAATATAGACACATCAGTCCTCCAAACACCACAAAAGGAGGATGTGACAAGGAAAAGAGAGAGAGAGACCCCCCACACCTCATCTTTCATCAGGGGTGAGAAGAGACAGAGACTGAATGACTCCCAAGAGGAGGACATAGCAGTAAGGCAAGCCATGGGCATGGGCCCACCCAGTGGAGAACTTTCGGCCAGCTCATCCCAACGAGGACATGACATGACTATGGGAGGAGAGGTCAGCTCCTCCGGTCAAACAAGAAAGGGGCAGTCAAGTATAAAACAGCAATTCATTGACATCAAGAGGAGGAGTGATCCAATAAAAGTGCAGCTGTACGATCACTTGCTGAACCTAGCTCCTAGCAACCAGCAAAGACTCATGTCTGCTTTCGATGTGAGCGAAGGCAAAATGATAATGAGCCACTTCATGCCTACAACTTTGCAGCCTCAGTCCACCTCAGACTATCTAAGAACCAACATGGAGGTTCTTGCCAAAGACATACACCCCATGGACAAGATTGAACTACATAAGCAGACTGGTGAAATGGTGTATGCCTCCCTGGCAGATGAGACATTAGAGAATTATAAATTAAAGAGCAGCCTGGACAACACAGCTTCTCAGCTGGAGTTAGAAAGAGCTTCATCACAAGCCAAGGACAATAGGATCAAGTCCTTGGAAGAGGTAATCATAGAGATAGGGCATGACCCTAAAGATGTCAAAGGCATCCAAGAGCTCCTGAAGATAAGGGATGCAGACATGGCAGCCCTAAGAAAGAAAATCAAACTCCCGGCCACCATCCACCCACAGACAGATGAAGTTGCCCAGCAAAGGCAAGAGAAAGATGCTACAGATCTGCTGGTGTCCTTATACAAAGAGCTGGTCAGGACTCAGGACCAGCTAGGACAAACTGAAGCTGCAAAGGCAGCACTACAGGAAACACTGAAGCAAAGAGAAGAGGGCCAACCCTCCCAGCCTCCTCCTGTGATAATAAATCTTGAGGAAATCCCTCCGAAGACTACTCCTCCTCCTCAGCAAACAGAAGCTACAGCACCATCCACAGCAGCAACAACTACAACATCAGAACAGGCTGCTAGCTTAGACATGCAGAAGCTGCAAGCTGAGATCCAAGCCATGGAATCTCAAATCAAAGAGCTGGATGAGCTTAAGAAAACCTTGACTAAGGTAAATGAAAGGTTTGACAAGAGCAAACAGAATGAGGCAGCCAAGGACAGAGAGGTAAAAGCTCTTAAGAGAAGAATTGCTGAACTAGAGAAGGAGCTTGCACTAGAAAAGGTGACAGCTGAAATGAAAGCAGTGCTATGGAGCAACATTGGAAGGTCCATTGCCAAACAGTGGCAATATATTGAGACCATGGATGAGCAAATGGTGCTCATCACTAAAGCAAACAAAGAAATACAGAGAGCCAGGGCGAGCCTTGGACACATGCCAGAAGCTGCTACTAGGATAATCAATACTCTGAACTATAAGACTAGCTCTCAATTAGCTGTCATGGGAATCACCAACAGGACAGAAACAATTGCTGTAGCCAAAAGAGTCATTACATTAAGGAACTTGGTTGGAACACTGGAGAGGAGGACACAAGATATGCAAACTGAAATCAACAGATTCCTGGAGAAATTCGTGGCACTACAGAACAAAGGCCTCCCCAGCATTTTAAGCAGTGTAGGAAGACTGCTCACCCTAGAGAATTACAACAAGAGAATTGATGCCCAGGCAGTAGCAGAGATTTCACAACCGCCCAGCACTTCAGCAGAACCAGGGCCAGCCACCGGGCAGAGTATGTATGACAGAGTGGAAAACCTGTTTTTCCTCATGAATGAAGTTGACCATCTGTTTGATACACCACCTAACTTCTTCAAATTCACAGAAGCAGATGAAACTCTAGGGGCAATCTTAGCACACCAACTGCCCACACAGGATGCCTGGAGAAATTTGACACAGACAGTTTTGTCAGGCCAGAATCAGTAGCGCTATTTCTACAGCTAAATAAGCACACATGCGCAGGCACAGTGTTGAGGAAAATATCTACAGGGAAGAGGCAGAAGCTGAGCCAACTCAGCAGGACCATTGACTCACCACAAGCAAGAGTCACAATCACGGGTGACAAGTCCAAGACACAGCGTACAAAGCATTGAAGACAGATTTTCCAGCATTTACTCAGAAAATCTCGACCGACTTAGCTGTCTCCAAAGGCTAAAATATCTTCTGACAGAGCATTAAAATGCCTGTACTCTGTAATCAATGCTGCATTAAATTTTGGCCATAACATCTTAAGTAGTTGGTAAGAAAGTAAAATCTGAGATAACTGAGGACTCAGATATTTTGTAAATAACCGCAAGTATATATTCACCCTTCACAGCAGTGAAAAGGGGTTGTTGTTATTTTCTTTGGAAAAGCTCTAGCTCATTGTAACATTTTCAGAGAATTAATACAAAGGAAGAATGGAATTTCCAAGGCTTGGTGTTCTTTGATGTATGGTGGTGAAAGATGAATGTTACAGGATTCCAGGGTGTTGCATAAAACAGCAAGTATTCTCAAATCTCTTTGTTATGTGTTTTTGAGTCTTTTGTTCTCTTTTGTAGTTCAAATGTTTTTACACTTGATAGCAAGGTGAAAGGATAGTCCCAGGATTTAACAATGTTTACCCTGGACTCAAACTGAGCTATTATACATGTTTTCCTCAGATACAGTGACAGAATTGTAATCCTCAATTGCTGCATTTCAAAACTGTGTCTTTTACTGTGACAGTCATTCTCAGGGATTCAATTTTGCCCCTAAGACCTCTGTTTTCTCCTCTTAAAGCTGTCTGTTGGGAACATATAGATAACAAGTGAAAATTCTTAAATGCTTTCACTGTTGTATTACCTGTTTCCAGTAATTTAATCAAAAAACCTGTTCTATTAAGCACTCAAATGGCCCTGTAAGTTCCATCTTTCATCTCAAAGTTTCAAACACATATAGCCACAGACTCCATTGCCCAATGGTACTCAACCTCTCTGAAAACTACATCAATAGAATCTAAAAGGAGTTTCATCAACCAAAACATAAACAAAAAATCAGTACATAATAGCTAGCCTAAAACCCTATAACAAACAGTTGCAAATCATAAAGAGAGAGCCCTCTCTGATCACAGTTTGGCTAGGAACAGTGATCCAAAGATTGGTTAGTGGTTACCCCGGCCGTATTCCCTTGGGAGTCATAGGGAACAACCTGGGTGTTAACATCTAGAACATGACTTACCTTTATGGCTGGAAGAGGAGGAAGAAGATGAATTCTACTCAGGCCAACTCTATACCTTAGAAACATCCATGGGAGGAGGACAACCAAATGAAGATGATTTGATTGAACACATACTCCAAATTCCAACTCCCAACACCTTGTCCTTAGAGGAAGTAGTAAATGAAACCCAGAATAGCCATCAAATTGATCTATGCTTAGCTAATTCAAACCCTACCCATGTCAAAACCATAGAATTTGTCCATGAGAGAACTTTGAAAATCAACCATCTCTTTCTGTACACCAAGAAGAAAAGTTGTGCAACATGCTAAAGGAACATCTAGATGCCTTTGCTTGGAGTTACAAGGAAATGAAGGGAGTGCACCCCTCAATGTGTACTCACCACATTTATATGAAAGAAGGTTTCAAACCAGTCTAACAACCCCAAAGGAGAATGAATCTAGTTCTCAAGGATATACTCAAAGAAGATCTGCAAAAGCTGCCACATGCAGGATTCATTTACCCTATTTCTGATAGTGAGTGGGTCTCTCCTTTGGTGTTGGTTCTAAATAAAAATGGGAAGTGGAGGATTTGTGTAGATTATAGAGACTTAAACAAGGCAAAAAGAAGGACCATTTCCCTCTACCTTTCATTGACCAAGTGTTAGATGGCCTGGCAAGGAAATTTGTTTTCTCTTTCCTAGATGGGTTCAACGAGTACAATCAAATCTAGGCCAGCCCAGAAGACCAAGATAAAACTACCTTCACTTTTCCTTGGGGTACTTTCGCCTATAGGGTCCTTCCTTTTGGCCTATGCAATGCCCTTGCCACTTTCTAGAGAGCAGTCTTGAGTATCTTTGCCGAGCTAGTCCATGATGCAGTAGAAATTTATATGGATGATTTTACACCCTATGGGTGTGATTTCCAGGAGGCTCTGTCGAACTTAGGTAAGGTGCTGAACAAATGCATTGAAATAAACCTGTTCCTTAGTCTTGAAAAATGTGAGTTCTTGATGACTACAGGGACTGTTCTAGGTCATTCAATATCCCAAAGAGAATTGCAAGTGGGCCCAAATAAAATAACCTTCATCAAAAGGGTCCCACCTCCACAAAAGCAGAGATTTGTCAAAAGTTTTCTAGGTTTAGCTGGATACTATCGAAGGTTTATAAAAGACTTTAGCAAGTTAGCTTCTCCTTTATTTGTGTTATTAGCCAAAGACTCTAAATTTTTATGGTCAAAAAGCTGTCAAGAGGCCCTGGACACCCTGAAGGACAAGTTGACCACTACACCTATTCTCTGAGGCCCAAATTGGGCCCTTCCTTTCCATATACATGCTGATGCCACTCACAATGCCATAGGAGCAGCTCTAAGATAGATAGATGAAAAGTTACCTTATGCCATTTACTCCATCAGTGAGAATCTGTCAAAGGCCGAACTGAACTATACAGTGACTGAGAAGGAGCTTCTAGTTGTTGTGCATTCATTGAACAAATTTAGGCATTACATTATAGGTTACCAAACATTCGTACATACTGACCATGCTGAAATTAAATAATTCATGAATAAAACTGATGTGAATGCCTGGATTATTAGATGGTTACTTTTATTACAACAATTTGATCTAACTATTACTGATAAGCATGGCAAAGAGAATATTGTTGCGGATTTTTTATCCAGCTTAACTTTTCCTATAGGGGAGGAAGAAATGGTTGATGATCAATTATTGGATGAACACTTATTCATCATTTCAATTCTCTCTCCATGGTTTGCTGACATAGCAAACTACTTGGTATCTTCACATTCCCCACCAAATTTGTCCTCTAAAGAGAAAAGCAAGATTGTGAGGAAGAGTGCCCCATTCACTTGGATTTGGGGCATCCTCTTCAAACTAGGCCTGAATCAAATTTTGAGAAGATGTGTCAGGGAGGAGGAAACCTTTGACGTCCTTTTGACCTGTCATGATGGGCCTTGTTGAGGTCAATTTGTAGCCAAGAGGACAACATTCAAGGTGCTACAAGCTGGGTATTATTGGCCCACTCTTCATTAAGATGTGAGAAGGTATACTAGTCAGTGTGATCGGTGCCAAAGAATGGGAAAACCTACTCCAAGGGATGAAATTCCGCTGCAACTTGCAGTGACTTTCGATCATTTGTCAAGTGGGGCATAGATTTCATTGGACCTATTGACCCTCCATCCAGGAAAAAGCAGTACATCATTGTGTGTACTGACTATTTGACCAAGTGGGTTGAAACCAAGGCAATCAAGGCAACAACAGAGGAGAAAGTGGTTGAGTTCTTAAGAGAAAATGTATTTTATAAGTTTGGGTACCCTATAGAACTGGTCATTGACATTAGGGGAATTTTGAGGTCTAAAATGGGCCTCCTAAGAAAAATGTACAAAAAAAATAAAATTTATAAGAACCAGTAGGATTTAAGATGATGATGTCAACCATGGGGCATGATTCACCATTTTTGGAGTAAAAAGGTAAAAATATTAAAAATTAATAAAATAATAAAACTACTTTTTCAACTGGTATTTTTAACTTATCTCCCTAAGGTTTTACTCAAATTTTGAGAGGGAGAACTCATTGGATGAAAAATTTGATTCCTCGTCCAAGGAGTACCTATGTTGCATAGTTTTGATGGACCCTTCTACATGAAAAATGAGAAATACATGAAAACACGTGATTGCAATCATTTTTTCATGTATTTCTCATTTTTCATGTACTAGGGTCCATTGAAAGTATGCAACAGATGAGGAATCAAATTTGGCATCCAACAAGTGTTTCTGCTCGAAATTTGAGTAAACCCTTAGGGAGATAATTTGAAAATACGAGCTAAAAAAATAGTTTTTTCTTTTGTCCCTCTAAAATTTGACGATGTAATCTAATATTATTTTATTACTTCCACTATTATTTTATAATTTCCTTAGGAGGCCTATTTTAGGCCTCAAAAATCCCCTAATGTCAAGGCATCCAGTTTACATCGCACATGATTGAAAATTTGTTAAGCCAACGCAAGATCAAGCATAAAACATCCACTCCTTAGCACCCACAAGCTAACGGGCAAGTGGAGGTGACCAACAGAGCGCTGGAGGGAATTATGACCAAAGTGATTAGCAACAGTAGAAAATGTTGGGAAGATAGATTAGTTGAGGCCACTTGGGCCTAGAATACCACCTGGAAGACCACCACTGTGTTGGAAATAATACTGAGAAGAGGGGGTGAATCAATATTATCAAATCAATAAAACTTTTTCATTTCCATACTTAGATACATATATGCTACTTCAGTTAATGGAACCCGCGTGCATACGCAATTGTGTCTAATGCAACTAGCGTATATCCAGAATACTTATGATTCAGTTAATCCATTAAATGTTGACCTTTAGTTAGTGCATCAGAACTTCATTAACCATATGAACAGTAAGCAGGTGTAGTAAAACAGAACAGATCATCACACACAAGAAGCACACATGAACACCATGATATAAGGTGGAAACCCAATGTGGGTGAAAACCACCTGCTACAAGTCATCTCTATCTTCCTTTAATAAGAAACTTCATTTTACAATATTTCTGTACTGGTGCAGTCTTATACCAGTACACAGGCTTCTACCTGCAGAAGGCTACAACCTTCTCTCGTTCTCCAGACTCTCCTGGATGGGAGCTACAACCCCCTTAGCTCTTGTACTAGCTGATCCATTTACTAGTACGTAGGTGCCTGCCTACTGAATGCTCCAATCTTCACTTGTTCTCTAGCTGCTACTGGAAGGGAGCTACTACCCCCTTTGCTCTTGTACTAGCTAATGTACTAGTACGTAGGCACCGGCCTACAATCTCCTTTCATCCTCCAGGGACCACATTTCATACATTTTCAAACTGGATACTCCTGAAGCACAACACTATAATCTGAAGGCCACGTTTCATCAAATTTTCATACTGGACCCATAAATATCACTGAAGCACAAAACAATCAATACTAGCATCATCAATTTCTGAATAACTGAAACACTGAAACCCTGTCAACAACACAGTCACCAGAACACAGAGCAAAACACTGAACTCTGCAACAATACTCAGAACCAACTGTATCATCAAAATCATGCATCAGAGTGCATACGCTATTTGGAAGTGATGAACCGACGTGTATACGCAACTTCACCAAGGTGAACCAGTGTATATGTCATCAATTGCTTACTTATACTTGATGCACTTCCTGTCTTCAGACATGTCCAGATTATTACATATACAAGAATAATATGTGTGTTAGCACCCAGATCTATTTCATCAGATCACATAAATATGAGTCATTATGATCCTGATCCAATATTAGTTCTCATCCATTAATACTAAAGCTAAACACAATCAACCAAACAGGATATGCAGAATACTGACACCTTTAACCTGTCATCAAAACTCATCAACAACCAGAACCACCTGTAACTTCAAACATCATAGCTCAAATGGTATACGCTACTACAATGAACCAAACCCGCGTACATATGCGCTTACACCAAAGCCAACCCGCATACAAATCTATAAATATTCAATCATGACTTGCAGCGATTTCAAACTTAAGTTATACCCAGTTCTGATCATTACGTGCGTCAGTATACAGATCTAGAATAAACATAATCAATCATATAGAGATAGTTCATTTCAAACCATTTGATCCTGGTCTATCCTTAGATCTTGTTCTCCATCAACCGATGAGATCCCTCCTTAGCTCAGATCAAGCAATGCATCATCAACCCATAACCTGCATACTGGATCTCATGCTTCATCAGATATTCAAGACTTTTTCGATTGCCTTGCCTAATGATCTTCTTCTCCTTTTATAGTCTTAGGCCTTGCTCAATACCATGGTCCAAAACCATAACAAACCAATACCATGGACCCAATACTTGGGATCAACACATCTGACGAGATGCTATGGTCCAAAACCATAGGTTCAAATACCAAGGAATAACTACCACGGACCAAATGTAAGTTCTCCAACATATACGCACTTTTCCTTGCATGAAAGTGTGTGTATATGGATATGCATCTTTGTAACGTCTATCCCGCGTGTATACGTAGCTCGGTCACAATGAACCTGCGTATATATATTTTCTCTTCATTCTTGTAGTCTGATCATCAAATCCTTGCTGCTGACCTGTTGTACTATGATCTATCATCTGTGTGATTTTCCATCAAGGACAACACTTGTCTCATAATGCCAACACACTGGATTCACTCCCTATGAGTTGGTATATGGGAAGAAGGCCTTGTTGTCCATTGAATTTGAGTACAACACATTAAGAATGGCAGCAAAACTAGATCTAGATCTCACCAGTGCACAACAAGAGAGATTTCTCCAGCTGAATGGGTTAGATGAGTTTAGAATGTAGGCCCTCCTGCACACAGAGGTGACTCAAGTTCAAAGGAAGATCTGGCATGACAAGAACATAAAGGAAAAACAATTTCAAGAAGGGGATTGGGATTTGTTGTATGATTCCAGATACAAATATTTTAAAGGAAAGTTAAGGACTAGATGGTTAGGGCCTTTTGTCATAGAGAAATTTCATGATAATGGTTCAGTGCAAATAAGAATTATTGATGCAGAGGTTATTCCTTTACTTCTCAATGGGCACAGATTGAAGGTTTACAAGAACCCCTTGTCAAAGCAAGAATTCATTGATGGCATCAGTAGGATAGTGATGAAGGTAGAGAAATTCTTAGCTTCTACCTCATCAAGTCACTGCAAAAAGAAAGAAGAAGAAGAAGAAGAAGAAGGTGAAAACCTCCATGAGGCACGTGAGTCCCACTGTTGGGTTGGAAATATCTTGAGGTGGCCCAATGGTGTAAAAAGAAAAGTAAATAAAAAGATCTCTGGGTGAAAACCTCTTTTGAGACACCCAGGTTAAGTAGCTAGGATGAAAACCTCTTGGAGGCAGACTAGTTGTTTTCAAAAAAAGAAAGAAAAAAAACAAAAAAGAGATAAAAAAGAGAGAGAAAATAAAACTTTCAAAATGTTGTTTGTAGGTAAGAAGGAGGAGGATCAGAGCAATAAGAAAGGATCAAAAGGACCTATACAGTTCATGTTTTCATTCCTTCATTCCATATCCTTCACCATTCCATCATTCCCTCCATTTTTGAACTCATCTAGCTCAGTTTACAAGGGTTCTGTGTTTTCTACAGGATTCCCTATAAACGTACAAGGTTCCTTGAAAACCTATAGGATGATACTTTAGGAATTACAGTGGCTTGGGAATCCCAAGGAAAGTAACCCTTGAGCAAGGGGATGCCTTGCTTATGTCAAAAAAATAAGTGTCTACTTCAACATATCATCACCATGTCTCTCTCCACCATGATCACCCCTGCATCCATCCAATAAATTCAGTTTCAAAAAAAAAATTATTACAGTTTTTAGAGAAGAAAAAAACACATAAAAGAGGATAAAGCTAGAGAACAAGGACACAACACCTAAAATATATACCTCTCAATCACCAATCCCTAGACCCCTTCTCTACCCATGCCAACCATCCTCATGCTCCAAAAGTGAAGGATTGATTAAAAAATTTAAGGGAGAGGCAGCTACAGGACATCCTGTAGCAGCCTATCCCACAAAGCAAAAAAGTCACAGGTTGCATTCAGCTTCAGCATGGAGATCCAGAGGTCAAAGAAGCTCCTCCAGAGCTTAGCAGCAGCAACATGATCATTAGCATCACCATCCAGTACTTGCACATCAAAGAAAAACATTAAAGGAGGACAATAAAAAGGGAGAAGAACGCATGCATAAAATACACAACAAGGACTTCACTCTCCAACAAAGCAGCATCAAGGCATCTCACCAAAGGTATGTCTCTCGCTTCAACTCTCTCATTAGCATAATATGATCAAACATGTAGATTTATGAAAGAGTTGGTTTTATAAGCAAAAGGTGGCGAGTTAACTTGGCCACCTTTGGTTAGTCAAGAAGGAGAATACATTTAGTTCATTACACATGTGGCAATAGTCAAGTCAAGAGCAAGGAGAGATGAGGTCGAAAGTGGTTAAGTTACGGATGCCCGAAGTGGGAGTTGATTACGAGGTAAGGAGAATGATGATGTGGTAGTGGGACCAACGGTCCAAAAATGGATACTTGTACCTCAGTTTCCAGCACACCATCCCACTCAAATCACCCATATGAGGAAATAAAACACTGATTCCCATGCATAGAGGCATTCACAATCTCAAGGCTACATCAAAAGAAAATTTTCTCTCGTCCCCTGAAGCAGTCTACAGGAAAGACAATGAGTGATTTTTTCCAGCGTAGGAGCACCTACAAGATCCTACAAGAAAACCTACAGGATCCAATAGGAGATCCTACAGGATACAGAACAATCACCTACATGATTGGAAGTGCACATTTTTAAATGGAAAAACCAAAGGTTGGCTTCATCAGGCAGTGATAAGGAGGTAGGAGTTATACCTTCCAACCTTTTCCAAGTAAAAATATATATAGAAAAGCCTTCTATTTTGTTGAAAATATTGCAGTCTAGGGGAATTATACACAAAATTTTCATTTAAAATTCCTCATCCATTATAATTTGATATTCGACACATACAACCCTCCACATCCATCAGAGAAAAATGACAGGAGGATTTAACAAGAGGGAACACACAAAGACAGTGAGAATTCATCAGCACCCTCCTGTACTAGAGATATTCACAAGGCACGATTGGATGGGTTTCCTTGAAAAATTGAGGGGATATGATGATGAAGTGGCTAGAGACTTTTCTCTCTCCCTCATACCACTGAATAGGACGCATGCAACTGTTATGGTGAAAGTTCTCTCTATAGAACTCACCCTTGAAATCATAGGCATAATTACCACACTTCCTTTAGGGTTGCCTTGGAGAAAGGAAGATAAGGGTAACAACCAAATTGAAAAGAAGAAATTCTTTTTGGAAGGAGAGGAGGCAATGGAAGACAAAAATGGGGTCACAAGAGAAAGCCTGCCATATCCTTAGAATGAAATTAATTACCACCTCATGAAGTATATATCATGTGAAGGTAGGTATAGTGTGGCATATGGGTACCATTTTAGGCTTCTCCAAGAGCTGAGGTTTGGAGAAGACACACCTCCTCAAAAATGACTAAACATTCCCTAATTTCTTCTTCAATCAGTGATAAATATGAGCATTAAGGTGCAACAAGGAAACCATCAACAACTAGCCCATCATGGGTTAATTAGACTTATCATAGAAGATGCCCTCCAAAACCTAACACTCCCTATCACATGGGAAACGTTCAGAGACATGCAGACATAGGAAGACATGAAAGCCCTTGAATATGACAAAAGCCCCACTTCCAGTGAAAGGGATGAAGAATAAACAGAGAGGGACGAAGAAGAAACAAATAAGGGTGAATAGGAAATAGAGAAGGAAGAAGAGGAAGAAAAGGAGAAGGAAAGTGGTGAAGAGACATAAGATGATGCAAATGAAGAAATTGATGAACTGTTATAACTCCAAATATCACCCTTGGTATTTGTGATGCTTGGTTTATGGCCTAGGGCAACCCCTCCTTCCAGAATTGGTCCAAATATTTTAAAAACAATGTTTTACTCCCTGTACGCTACTTTTCACTGTGATAAAAGCGTGTACACGCGGATCAGTCTATACCCAACCCACGTATATGTGTTAAAACACTTAAAAAAAGTAATTTCCTTAATTATGGGTAGAGATCATGGGTTTTTCCTGTTGATTACCTCCTAGTGCCCATGGCCCAACTGTTCCCAACTGTTTCCCAACTAAAACACTAATTTGGGAGAAGTATAAAAAGACTTCAATGGGAAGGCCTTAAGGAGGAGAGAAAGGATAGAATTACTATAGTGAGATTATCCCCTGATCAAGTCTGAAGTATCCCTGTGCTTCAAGCACTTCCCCAAGTTCAGGAAACCCTTGTTTCCTTGAGTGTTGATATTCTCCCACTTTCTTGAGATATCATGGTATTGGTTATGGAACGATGCTATTGAAGACTAGGACTGGATGGACCTGGAGGACAGTTCCACTTGGAGCCAGAAGAGGAAGACTCCGGTGAACTCTTTCCATGTTTATTATAGTATTCTACAATAAATAGAAATGCAGTATTGTTCCTAATATCAACGTTGTTTATGCATATGATGTTATTGTTATGGTTTATATATGAATGACTATTTTGATGCATAACTAACCATGTACTTATATGATATAAAGTTGATTTCACTAAAATATTTTATATATATGCTGTTATGTGCATTCAGATTGGTTGATGTGCAGATTCAAAGATCATTAGGAGTTGCAAAGGGTTTGAACCCTGGTTGGAACTACTCAAACAAAGGACATCTGGGTATGTTCATCCTCACATAGTTAGTTTGATTAAGCATGTTGCCTGAGTTGAATGCTTGTTTCTTGTTGTAGATTACTTCTGCTCTGCTAGGGTTCTGATCCAAAGCCCTAGGGGACTTATTCCCTTAACAGAATTGGTGACTCCACTGGGGATAACAATCTTGTTATTCCTAGTTTGGGTTACTCAATGCCAATCAGGGCTCAATTCTTAGTTTTATTGCTGTGACTGTATTGCCTACTCCTGTAGGAACTCAGACTTCAAGTCTGATCTTTTTCATCAGGCCTCATTTTTTATTTTTCTTGTAAAACTTCATATACACACCTTTGTCTATTTGCAGAAGCATACGCATGCTTGTTTCTGTGAATTGAAACCATTTATACGTGAGTTTCTTTTGGTAGAAGCGCATGTACATGCACCTATGTAGGGACACAGTTGCGTATACAATTTTTTGCATGCTTTTTTCAAATCTTTCTACTCAGAAAGATTTGTTTCTTGGTCTATGTGGTTTCTGAGTGGTCAGTTTCTGTCTTCAGATTTTAATTATTTAGTGAACTTACTATTTTGAATTCTCTCCTGCTTTGAAAAGTTTTTGGCCTTGGCTTGCTTTTGAGTGAGTTTTATGATTTGTGTTTGAACACACAGGGCATCTTATAGAGGTTCTTGATTGTTTTGGTCTTCCAGAACATAATATTGTTTGTGATCTTTGTGTCAAACTCCATTATTGGTCTGCTTGCTTTGCTTCCCGTCATTTTTGTGGCCATACACATTTTCTTGCTTTTTGAAATTTTCTTGTTGGTGGATTTGAAAGTGTGTCTTTCCTGATTTCTTGATCAGTTTCTCCAGGCTCTTTTTGCTACTTTTGGATCATTTAGTGAAATTTGAAACACCTATTTTGTTCAAGTTCTCATTCGTGTTGAATTGGTAACTTACAAAGTTTCCTTGTGCTTTTCTTTCAGTCTTTGAGTCTTTGGTAGCATTTTGAGTGCTTTTGAAAAGTCATTTTTATTGCTTCTTGAAAAGAAAAGTTCTTCAAAAGCATTTTTTTTGCTTTCTTTTGCCAAATTTGATTTTTGTTTCGTTGGTTTTGTGAAAGTGAATTGTGATTTTTTCGAGATTTGCCTTGCTTATTTGGAGGAAATTTGTTTTTGAAACTTGCATTCTCTTCAAACATTTAAGTTGGCTTACCAAAAAGTTGTAAACAATTGCTTTCATCTCTTTTAGAGTAATATAGAATTTTGCATTATCATGTACACCTTGCATTAGGGTAGTTTTGCATCATTAAAACATCAATAGTCTTTTTAGTTTTTGTGAGTGTGAAGTCTACTATAAGAAAAGAAAAGGAAATTTTTTTTGCTTTATAGAAGTTTCTTAGAACCCAAGTAGAAGTTTCTTTTCATCGAATAACAAACAAGTGCATTGCATATAAGTTAGTTTCTCATTAATTTATTTTGCATCATACGAACACCATCAGTTTCACTTCCATATTGTCCCTTTGACTTAAAAAGAATAGCCACTTAAAATCAAGAGCTTAATAAAATAAACTAGAACTTTTTATATTATCAATCAGTATACACCAACAAGTTTTAGGTTTATTTAGGGCCTTGGATTAGGTGAGAGGAGAGTAAACTCTCTAGGGCCATTCTAAATTGTAAAACATAGAAGTCTGAATAAAGAGTGAAATCCAATAGTGTTAGGGAGACCGGGAAAGCTCTGTGACTGGGAGTTAAGCACGAGGGTTTGTGAAGATAAGGACAAGAGATACCCTCTCTTACTTGTCAGATCTTACCTCACGATTGTTCCGCCCAACTTCTGATACAAGTTGGTATCTTTAGTTGCCTATACTAGGGATCTACATAGGTGGCTATGGAGGGGAATCTCGTGGCACCTGAGGTTGACATTGCATCACGTTCAATGATACTTCTGGAAGGCACCCTTGCGAAGGTTGGGGGCTTGCACCGGCAAAGGCTAATGTTTTGAGGTCAGCGTAACTACCTCTGATACCTTCGCTAGTAGAACTGGGGTGTAACTACCCCATTCTATTTTTGGAAGGAACTTTTTATTCACTTTCTTGTATTTTAGTGTTCGGTCCTAATCACCAGGAGTGGAAATACTCGGAAGTTGTTTGACTGCTGAATTCTTTAGGGACATTTTTAATGTGTGTTCTGTGCTCCTAGTCTACCTAGCTTTCAATTTTGTCGTGTCTTTAACTAGATCTTATTAAAATAATTCAAAGTGGCTAACTGATCACTTAGATGGTCCCGTAGACTTCATGGGCTTTCACCTGCGAGTCCAGAGCCTTCTCCTAGAGGGCGTAGGAGTGATTCTGCCAATGGTTTTCAAGTAGTGGCAGCTGGTGCATTAGAGATTGATCCTCTGCTTGGGGGCATTACTGTACAAGATAGACCTGGTACTAACACAGAGTTAGAGAGGAACACACCAGTTCTTTCTCGAGTACTCTTCCAGTCGGAAGATAATATTGAGGTAGAAGAGCTTTTAGAGTCAATTGTGGCTCTGAATTCTCCTCTCCCTTCTGATCATCCAGACGTATTGTTATACGTTTAAACTCTGACACATAAGCCTTCAAGCCCAGGTTCACACACATCTATCCCTTCGATGACCACTACTGGAAGCATGGCATCCACCACGAGTGCTATGAGTATGCAGACTCCTATATCAGTACAAGGGGGAGGAACTATTTCCATCCCTTATACATCCTTATTTGGGTCTACTACTAGCACATCCTTATTCGGGTCCACTTCCATTCCGTCAATGAGTGGAAGTTCCCAAGCTAATGTGTCCAATTTTGAATTCTTCCCTTTTGGAATGCCCTCTCAAGGTATTCCTTCAATTCCATTAAATGTGCCATTAACCGCCTCCATGTCCATGTTGAGTGGATTGGCTTATCTTAAGGGTTTCCCATTTGGAAGTGGTCATATACCACATTCCAATCCGACAGTGGGGTCTATGCCTTTTCCTTTCACAGGTCAAGGTAGTAATCCCTTCCAGAGTTGGACAAACCCTGCGGTTAGCGGGATAGGAATTGGGAATCAGTTTTTCGGACGACAAGGGAATGTGCCGTATTCCTCAGTCAATTCATTTCAAACTTTTCCACCCTTAGCTAATGCTTGGAACCCTTACTAGGGGCTACCTACTCCTTACAATAATTTGTTAGGGGGAAACTTTGCCGATTACGGAGGTTTTTCAGTTGGAGTTAGTCAAACTCTGAGTTTTGCTTGACCACAAGGGTCACCTTTTGGTTCAGTAGGTTCTACCAGTTACTTCAAGCAACCTGGTGCCTTTCAAAATCTAGGTCATTCTTTTTAGACTTTCGGGAACCCCGCCCAATCTGGGTGGAATCCCCAAGGTCCTCCATGACTTCCTTTTCTGGCCATGCTTAATCTGCTAGACTTGACTAAGTTGACGAATGATCCAATCAGATACAATCCGGCTTGGCCTCAAGTCCCAACCAAAATTCCATTGGATATTACAAATTTTGAAGGGAAGAGTGGTGAAGACCCGGGCGACCATGTAACCACGTTCCATTTATGGTGCTCATCTAAATCCCTAATTGATGATTCGATTAGGTTGAGACTATTTTAGTGTACCTTAACTGGGAATGTGGCTAAGTGGTATATAGAGTTGCTAGGGGGCACCTTTACATCTTTCGCCGATTTGGCTAAAATTTTCTTAAACCATTTTCAGTTGCCTATCCGTTACGAAGTCGGAACTAAACTTCTGGCCAATTTTCATCAGGACACGACTACTCACATTTCGGATCATATCCATGAATGGAGATGGAGAAAGAGGCTCATCAAAGCCAAAATTCCACCTAAATTCCATCTCAAATGGTTTTTAAAATCATTACAGCCAGCGATCTCCAAGGATGTTTCTATGTCCTGAGTTTATTCCAAAGAGCAAGCTATCTTTTGTGCCTAGCAGTTAGAACTGATATATTCTCAGTTTGGGACTCTTCAGAAAATCTTGCCTGATGCTCCTAGATCCACAGTTGATATAGCCAAACCGAAGCCAAGCCCTTATGCTGACAGTATTGTTGGATCAATTGATGCAAATGCAGTGAACCTTTTGAACCAATTGCAGCAGTTGTCTCTACAAACTGCTTCTTCCAATCAGGTTGCACCGTCTACTCCTTCACCTTCCCAACCTTCTTCCGTAAATTCTGTTCAGGCTTCTAACCCCAAAGGAAATCAAAATTTTGATAGGAAGAAGAAGGGACAAGGTAAAACAAAGAATCAGGATGGGAAGGGTAATGCGAACAAACCTGTCAATGGTGCTAGTGAGGGTGGAAAAGAGTTTAAGAAGAAAGTTAAATTTCCATGCAAGTTATGTAGTGGAGATCATTTGACTCATCTATGCCCAAAAATTCAAGGTGCTCAGCGCTTGTTAGTGCAGCAAGGGTCTTCTAGCTCCCAAGCTGTCTTAACTAACCATTTTCCCCAAGGGTAGTAGCTACTTGCTGGCGTGAACTAAAATCCTGGTACCTCTGCAGGGGGCAACCAAGAGGGGGACAATCCTCAAATGTTTTCATGATGAGTTCTAATGTCAATGTGGCTACACGGTCATGAGATTATGGTGTAGCAGAAACATCTAAGGATGAATCTATTCCCGGAACTACGGATCCACTTCATATTGAGTGACCCTCTGTCGAGTCTATACCTCACATACCAAAAGGTTCCGCCAAGCACGCGATTATCAAACCTAATGCTAGGGAAGCTCAGAACTACTCAATTGTAGAAGATTTGGCTTAAAGTCCATGCAATATCTCTACTTTAGAGGTACTCCAGTCATGTCCAACTCAACGAAGTGCTTTGCTTTTAGTAATCAGGGCAGTTGATCCAAACAATTCTTTAGTGCTCCTTTTGACATGCTCAATGTCAAAAAGAGACTTCCTCATCATATGGCTCATCAAATAAAGTCTACTTACTGGAAAACTAATATTTTTTGAACAGTTATAGATGAGGGAGCTTCCACATGCGTAATGTCTATGTCATGTTGGAAGGCCATTCGATCACCTTCAGCTATTCCTTCACCCACTCTCTTGACAACATTTGACAGGCATTCTCATAGGCCACATGGGATTATCCTGGCATTTCCTATATGTGTTGGAGGAAAGGTCATTAATATCGAAGTAGAAATCATTGATTCCAACCTAGATTACAATCTCCTCTTAGGACGGAATTGGATCTATGAAATGGATTCCGTAGTTTCGACTCTGTTTCGAGTCCTTTGTTTTCCTCATGAGGGGAAAATTGTTAAGGTTGATCAATTGGATTATTCTCTAGTTGACACTTGTGCAACTTCGGATTCTACTGTTCCATTGGTGGATAACCCCTATCAACTTATCGAGAATCTAGGAGTTGGGATGTATTCTTCATTGATGGGTACATTTGATCTTCCCACTCCTAGAGCTAGAATCAATTCCATTTCATCCTCCAAAGAGTCTTCACGGTGTTATGCTCCTATACCAATAGGTGTCATATATCATGATTGACTTGATGAGCTATGTAATATGTTTATACCTTTACTTGTTGCAAAGGTTTTCCATATTTTCAAAAGAAATCAAAAAATTTAAAAAATGTAAAGAGGGTATACCCTAAAAGAAAAATCAAAGGGTAAAAAGAATAAAAGGTCAAAAAAGTGAAAGAAAATGAACCCCACCAAAAGAAAGACCAAGGAAAGTGTGCAAGTCTAAATGCCACTACTTTTACTCTTGTGCAATAAACAATTGTGTGCAGCTTGTTAATCTATGCCACAATTGATGAACAGTCAAACAGCTTAAGCTTGGCTAGTTCATATTTGAATTTTATGTTTTAGAGATAGAGAATAAAATCTAACCAAAATTTTTAATCTTGGCAGATAAGTAGATAGAAAGAGTGAATAAAAGGAGCTCAACAGTTTAATCTGAGCCCTTGGATGTAATAAGGTTAGGCTTAGATAGTTATCTGCATGTAAAAGAAAAGAAAAGTTTAAGGGTTTTCAAGTCTAAGTGCACCCAAATAAAGAAGAAAAAATGTTAGGTTAAAGTAGGTAGGGTAGGTAGATGATGTTGTAGAATTACATGTGATGAGTAATGACTCTAAATGTGTTAATATTTATTTTTATCACAAGTACAAGGCAGACATTACACTGAAATCATTTCAAGCAAAGCAAGGTCAAATAATTAACGCCCCCCCTTGTTTTTCCTTAAATTTTCACTAATTTCCCCTAAGTACTAAGGAATTTTCTAAATTAGATGGGCTCAGAGCATTTCTCTAACTTCTGGAGGGACCGAACCCTTGACCCAATAATTTATAAAGCCTAAAGTACTTAAAACTATTCATAAGATCACTCATTCACCTTCATAGAAAATTGCAAATATTTCTCATATAAACCCTTTTTCACCCTAAGCCTAAGTTTAACTACACATGTCAAATGTTTTTGTGCTTGGCGCTTTTTCATTTCATTATCATATTAATTTTTAACTTATATTGTATAAATCCCTTATAATATTTACCCTTTCCCGTATTATATAATTAAATATTCCCGAAATGTTATATATCCCGCACCCGGTTGAATACAACCATAATTAGCATTTAAAATAGGATTAATGAGTTAATCCGTAATTCATTAAGAACCTTAATCCCCTACTGCACAAAAAACGGGATTAATTAACCCTCACAGTTAATTAATAACCTTACCAACCAATCCCGCTGCTCCCGATATGATTGAAAGAAATCTTAATTTATCGGGCCCGCCTTGGTTAAAACTCCACATATCGCATCCTGCGTCAACTGTCTGATCAGGTCCTCAAGATCTGATGTCTATTATCAATATCGCCCAACCCTTTGTGACCATGCATTATCGCGTGATCAAAAAGCGGTTTTCTCCCAGTACCTCTGCCACGCGTCGAATGTTCTATGGAATCGCTGGCTCGAGGTTGATTACTACCCTTCCTCAAAAGCAGTGCGATATGAAACCGCTTACCGCCTTCCTACATACGAAAAAAACGTCACATCTTTTGCCATTGATGTTGCCCACCCAAAATCCAAAACCCCGCCAACCTTTGACTTTGTAAATAAAACAAATAAGTCATTTTCACTGCTTTATACTGTAAACCTATGCACCCATGCAATAGAACGTTGAGGTCAACTGGTTCAAACTTCCAGTTGCCAACCTGCTCCAAAACTTTGTAGCCGACGCCAACTAGAACTCTCCTACCACGCCCATCACCTGCATTTGTTTGCTTATTTTCCTAAAAGAGGTATTTATCAGAATCCCAGCAAAAACCCTACACATACTTCTTTTCCACTATTAATTGACGAAAAATCCCAAAATTCATACTAATTCAGTCAATTGTTTTGTCATTTATGTTTCCTATAGCCTCTGTGTTTCCCATTTTACATAAGAAAATCACAGTACCCGTCTGAATCCACAAGAACCAGACATGGAGACCCCTTTGGCTTTGAATGTTTCACCCCTAAATGCCCCTCACTGAGATTTAGACTATCTGCCTTTGGCCGATAAGGAATTCTAGATAAAAGACCTTACCACTGACAAAAATCATCTTAGAGTCTTTTGCCAAAGCAGAGATGATTATCTGAATGGCTCTGATATCCTAGGACTATGGGAATCCAATCTTCCCATGTACTTTCTACCCACAATCCATGTTTCCCCACAAATAATTCATCATTGCCATGCCAATTGTGACCCTAATCACCGAGCAGTCATGTCTCCAAGCCGAACAATCCTTTTTCCAATGACTACTGAGTCAATCAACAACATGTTACAATTTCATTCCAGTCAAGCCCTGACTCCCCTCTCCATGGGAGATTTACTTGAGAAATCAACTAAATTGTCCCAAGATGAACTCAATCGCCTCTGTCAGACTTTCATGTCACAAAAACATTAGCCTAATGGCCCACCTCCTTACTTGCACAATTTCTTCATAGATATGGGAAAACTCATAGTCGATATGATATCTTTGATAATGGGTTTCAATACTAGTGAGTTCCTTGATGAGTTAACCCTAGTATTGTTGTCAATTTTTACTCCTGGACAACCCCTTGCTGTCAAATGTGACTATGCCTCCTACATTGCTGATAAGATTCATGACCAGTTCGTGAGACTGGAAAATGAAAGAGTTTTCGAGTATACCACCTTTATATACCATCTCATGCTTTATTATCAGTCAGACAATTTCTCATTCGCTGTCCTGAAACTTGACACCAAAGGCAATCCAAGGTCAGTAATCTTCTGGTCTGTAGTCTTCCATGACTCCTTCGAAACCTCTTACTCCTATAATGAATCCATTGACAAATTTGTTCATCCAGAAACCACCTTATTGACAGGGGTTTCCCCTCCCAGGATCAGTGGTGATATTAAAAAGATCCTTCAACTTTCCAAGCAGTACAAAGTGGGTGACTGGTATTTGTAACAGAACTTTATAGAATTCAGGATATATGGGTGTGAGCTTGCCCCTTTCAAGTTACCAAAATATGTTCCAATGCGACTGTTTGCATTGGAATACTATAGGCAGATGTGTAATTAAGATTTGATCCATTTTACTAATGCCAAAAAGAAAGCACAACTCAGGATCAAACATCAAATAGGCCCTTTCATCTGCAACACTAGAGAAGCAGGGGATGCAACAAAGAGAATTTTAGAAAATTAACTTAGATTACAAAAATGTTTTGGTTGGGCCGCATATGACCCTCATGGCTTTATCTGTGATAGAATAATGAAGAGTAGGTTGTCTCCATATATGCATCATAGAATCCCAGAAATCGAACAGTTTTCCAACATGGATGAATGGAGAGAAGGGACCTTAGTAGCTACTGATAGTGAACAGGTCAACATAAAAAATGTAATGAGAGATCCTGAAAAAACTCTTGACTTATATTCTTTTGGACAGGTACATTATGATAATTCTCAGAAATCAGCATCTAGAATAAGTGCATCAGCAGCTGGGACTTCTGAAAGGCACTCACAGCAGATCAATACACCAACCACAGGGACCTCCAAGTGTAAAGAGACAGAGACAAGTACACAGGCTACTGAACAGTCCATAATGTCTAAATAGCCTGAAATTTCCAAAGAGCAGGCCAACATCCAAATTCCTCCAACTCAAATCAATGTGGTAGAACCACCCATCTTGCTGACTCCTCTAAATGAGGAGAGGACTAAAAAGAGAGACAGGCAATTAGCTACCCCTGCTAGTGGACCCTCTGAACAGCCTGGTGCTAAGAGGCATAGGCTGAATCCTCTTTCAGAAGAAGAATTCTATGAAGAAAATACAAATAGCCAAAGAAGAGAAGGTGTTGATAGTAATAAAACTTTCCCAGTAGGAGGGACACCTTCTAGCTCACAAAGACATGAATTGGAGAGACAACGGAGTGCAGAAGTATCATCCTTCAAGCCTCTAGGAAAAGAAAATCCAGACATCAAGAAAAAGTTCAAAGAAATCAAAGCCAGAAATGAGCCAATAATAATCCAAGTGTACAATCAGTATTTAAAAATGGCTTAACTAATCAGAACAGGTTGATGTCAACCTATGACATCAAATAAGGGAAAATGATAATGATTCTTTTCAAGCCCAAGGTGCAACAGCCTCAATCAGCTACAAATTACCTCAAAACTAACTTTGAGGTCATGGAAAAAGACATCCATCCCCTGGACCAGATTGAATTGCACAAACAGATAGGGGAGATGGTCTATTCTACACCCACAAGTAAGGCCATGATGGCCCAAAGGCTGGAAAATTCTCTGAACAATACAACTGCCCAACTATAGCTGGAGAAAGCCTCTTCACAGGCTAAAGACAACAGGATTAAATCATTAGAAGAATTGATCATTGGGTTGGGCCACGATCCTAAAGATGTGAAGGTTGCAGAAGCCTTAATTAAAAAGAAAGATGAAGACATGGCTGCCCTAAGAAAGCAGCTAAAGTTGCCTCCTTCACGGCACCCACAAACAACTAAGGTTATACAACAAAGGACCTAAGAAGAGTTGATGGATTTAGTCGTGAAACTTAATGAGCAGCTAAAGGAGACTAAACAAGAATTAGAGAAATCATTGAAGGACAAGCAGGGAGAGTCGACCTCTCAGCCTCCCAATGTGATTCTAGTAGTTTCCACTGCAGTCCCTTCAACCCTTGGGACAGCTCTGGCACCAAATGTCCCAGAGTCACAACAGAGGCAGTTGCAGGAACAACAAGAGTAGGTAAAGCACAAGCAGGGATTTCAAGTCTTAGCCCAGATGAATTAATAAAATTAATGGAGGAATTGAAGCTCCAAGTTACAGAGCTGCAAAAGGTAAAAGAGAAATTTGCTACCTTGGAGCAAAAGTATGATCTTTCAAAGATCAATTTTGCAGAGAAAGTGAGGGAAACAAAGGATTAGAACAAAAAGTGAAATCATTAGAGAAGGATTTCACATTTGATATACCCTTGGCAAAAATTAGAAAAATCCTTTGGGCCAACATCACTAAGTCAATAAATGATGTTTGGCCATCTATCCAAAAAAAAATTGAGCAGATGGAGTTGGTAAAACTAGCCCTAGAAGAAGTCAAGAGAACAAAGGAAGAATTAGGAAGGATGCCTGAAGAGGCTACCAGAGTAATTAATTTTTTGAATACTAAGAACAAATATCATCTTGAAGAACTAGGCATTAGAGATAGAACAGGGACTATTTTGGAAATTAAGAAAGTTTTGACTAAAAAGTCCTTGATGCAGAATTTGGAAAGGAGATGCCTAAACATGAAGGAAGAAATTGATGACTTTATGAAGAAATTTGGTGTATTGCAGAGTAAAGGACTTCCCAGTCCTTTAGTTATCAATGACAAGCTGATGACTCAGTTAGACTATGTTAACAAGTTGGATAAATATGCAGACAACCAGGCCAGCTCATCTTCCAGTACAGCTAAAGCAATACCTACAGGCAGAGTTCTTTTTGATAATCTTGAGAACCTATTCTATGTGGAGCACAAGATAAAACACCTGTTCCAAGTTCAGCCTGATTTTTCAGATATACCGAGGCTGATGAAATCCTTAGAAAGCTTCAAAGGACTAGAATACCGCAGGAAAACTGGTGGGCAGAAATGATAGAAATTTTGTGATTTACCTTTGGTAAAAAGGTAAATTTCCACTTTTTACCAGAGTCAATGATGGTAACTGAAGATAAACAAGGATTAAACAGGTCAAAGAGTATCAAAGCAGGTAAAGAGTATCAGTGAAAAGATCAAAAACAGGGCAGCCAACATAGAATTACAAAGAAGACAACAGCATGCCCAATCATAGGGCCTGCCTCCAGCACATTCACAAGAATAGGAATAGCAAGACATCATTTTTCCTTTTCTTCTATCTACGAGACCATCTGTCTCTATTTTTCATGTAACTTATTGATAGTCATCCTAAAACATATCTCACTTTGTTATGATATATTTTTTGTAAGTTTTTTGTATAAATACTCCCTCATTCGGAGTATTGTAGGTGGATTCTTAGACATTTCTGTAAAACTGACTACTTTGGAATAAAGTTTTGTTGGAAAAATTTTGTATGGTTGGCTGGATGAAGAATTAATGAAAAGTACTTTTCACAGGATTCATGTGTCAAACACCGGATCAATAAGTTTTCTATATCTCATGTGTTAATGTTTTCTGATTTATTATATCAACTATGTTCCATATCTGAATAGTAAAACAAAAGAGAATAATTCAGAAAGTGCTTAAGTGCAATCTGTTTTCAATCGTTTTTATTCTTAATGTTTTCCTCTAAACTAGCATAAGCAGTGAATTCTTAATTGCTCCTATTTCCTAGTTTACTCATTTCCATTATTTAGTAAAGAATTCTTAATTTCTTTTTATTGGTTATCATCTAATTTCCCTCCCTTAAAATATGTTGAAGGATTCTTACTTGCCCTTCATCCCTTTTAAGTCCATTTCATCTTTTCTAAGTCTCTATTTGCTCCCTGTTTAGCTATTTTGCCTTGTGAAGCCATCCTTTGTTGAGAAACCTAATCTAGTTGAGCCATCTTCTTTGACTCCATTAGCCCAATGGCCTAAATTATTCAGTCCTACCCCTCTGCTACTGAATTTCATCACCAAATACAATAAAAAACCCCAAACTTTCGTAACTAGCCTAATATCTTTCAAAACAAAGCTAAAACTTAAAGAGAGAGCCCTCTCTGGGTATAGATTGGCTAGATTCTGTACCTAAAAGTTGGTTTGTGGTTAACTCGGACCGCTTTCCTCTTTCCAAAAAATTCTAGGAAAATCTGAGTGATAACAAAGTGGAGACTCTGCTGGGGATCGAATAGTGTGTTTGTTGCTATTGTTTACTTTATAAACTGCAAATGGAGCCTGAAGTTAGCTAGGTAGCCTTTGAACTACTTTTGCTTTGCAATTTCATATTAGATGAATGCTACTTCAGTCTATCTCCGGTCTAGTTTATGGACTGAACATCTAGTTTCCAAACATTCGACCAGTTCCTCTTGTCAAATAAGTCTTTAAGAAAGTTCAAATCCCATATCTAAAACCTCTTAAAGAAACTATTCAAGTTGTGTTGTTAATACCAATTAAACAAAAACCAAAAATACACCTAAAAACCTGGCTTTAGAAAGGACTCGTTACACTAGAGCTAATCCTAATCTCAATCCACCACAAGTGTTTGAAAATCATAATATGATCCCCAGAATTCTTAGGAGACAGGAAAGCCAAGAAAGTTCTGCCAGTTCCAGACCCCCCTTCAGATCAACATCCTATCCTATTAGGTGGATCTATCTTGAAGATGAACCCTTTGATGAACATTTTGAAAACTCTCTGTTTAGGACATCCTCTGATTCAGAATTAATTGACCTACTCCTAGATCCATTGTTCATTGAAGAATTACAGTTTGAAATTCTTAATTCACATCTTGATAGACATTTGCATAACTCCATACAATCTGATCTTACCTCAGAAGGAACACCCAATCTTTCTGTGATCACTATTGCCTCTCCGAGTTCATCACCATTTCCTCAGACATATCAACCTCAAACCACCCCTTCTACATCTCCATCTACCACTCCAACACCTATCGTTATCCCAACTCCAGTTGTTGTTTCATCACTACCTACTACAATGGCAAACAGATACACTCCCTTGGTATTACTAGCCAATCTAGGGGCTATGCCCCAAGACTACCAAAGTAAAATCACTCCATTTGATGGTTCTGGTACCTACACTACTCAACGACATACCAATAAAATGACTGATTACTTTGAAATTTATGAAATAGATGCTGATGGTGTGAGAATGAGAATATTTGTTCAAAGTCTAACTGGAGAAGTCAGAACCTGGTTTAGAGCCCTACCTGCAAATAGTATAAACAACCTAGAAAATATTTATAGGCAATTCTTAAACAGATGGGAAAAGAAGAAAGATCCTCTCCAAATATTACCAGAATATGGAAACCTGAAAAGTGGAACACATGAAACTGTGCGAGACTACTGCACTAGGTTCAACAATGTTTATAATGCTATTCCTCAAAACCTCAAACCTCCTCCTGATTTAGCATTATTCAAATTCCCTGATGGATTTGATTCTGACATGGCCTACCAGCTTAGAGAAAGAGCTCCCCGCACTTTAGAAGATATGCAAAGTATAGCTGTCAGTGTTGAAGCCAACCTGATATCTAAACGAGCCAAGGCTAGAAGTGAAAGGAGAATACCATTGAAAGAAGAACCCTCAGCTTTTGAACAGAAATTGGATGCTATAATTAAAGGGATGGATAGGCTAGGGGATAGAGTAGAAACAATAGAAAGGAAAGCCCCTTGGGATGGTCAGCCAACCAGTACTAGGAGAAATCCAAATTTCAAGAAAAATCAAAACCAGAACACTGGAAAGATTGGTCCTGACCAAAACATTAGGCCCCCATTCCAGGAAAATTATGTTGAATCCTCAAATTCTGATGAACAAATAGAATATACTCAAATAAATTTAATGGGGCTCAATCATGACGAACACGTTTTCTTAACCTAGGAGGATCAAGAGGCTCATATTCTCAAACAATTCCAAACTCATTCAGGTGAATCATTTGACTTTAGGGAGGGGTATGACACAACCATTTATGAAGTCCACAAACAATATAACCTGAGGAGTAGAAGAATTGATGTTCTTAAAACCAACAAACAGAAAGCTACAAAATAGCCCATCAAAGGTAAGACGAATTCTACACTTGTACATATTCTTTCTAGATCAGATCCTAATCCTGCTAATCCAATAATTGAAGATGTATCCGACAACCAACCTAATAATAGAAAAGCGTCAACTCCTCCTCCTCCCAAAGGAAATGTGGAAGAACCTCAAGAAGTTGATTTGGAAGCAACTTCAACTCATAACCCCACTCCTCAGAAGGAGAAAAGTACAAAACATATAGAAGACAAAGAGAATCCAACTGTTTGAAATACAAGAGCTCAGACTGAAAAACCTTTTAATTTGGAGACTGAAGTAGGCAAACTAAAAATAGTTGTTCCATTGTCCAAATTAGCTAAACATGATGTCTACCTAAGTCAAATTAATAGATCACTCAAAATCATTGGAAATGAAGACTCAGTCAATGTTTTTGATGGCCAACTAGAATTGATTTTTGGCCCTGAAGTAAATGGAAATCCCTTAGATGGAGGAATTCCTCCTTTCTATGTAAGTTTAAACATACATGAAAAAATACTTCATAATGCCATGTTTGATTCTGGGGCATCTCACAATTGAATGCCCAAGTTTGTAATGGAAAAACTAGACCTAGATATCACCAGGCCATACAAAGACCTCTTTTATTTCGATTCAAGTCAGGTGAGATGTTTAGGATTAATAAAGACTTGTGTGTTTCACTGGTTCAATACCTTGCAAAGACAATCTTAATGGATATAGTGGTAGTAGATATTCCACCAAAATATGGCATGTTATTGTCTAGATCCTGGGGTGCAAAGATTCAGGGATCTCTTCAATAGGACATGTCATATGCTACTATCTTAGTTTTCGGCCAACCTAAGAAGCTATACACAAAAACTGTAATAAAATATGTGGTAATTAGTCAGGAAAAACCCCAAAATTTCCCTATCTACTCTGTACACTCTGATATGGATTCATTCATTCTTTACAATGTTGAAATTGATCCTTCCAATGAATTAAAAGTTTTAGCAACAGAACCAAAAGAAATTAAAAAAGAAAAATCTAGTGTTCAAATCTAGGAAATCTCTGAGAACAATGAAATATCAGACACCCAAGGGAAACTAGAAGAAAGTGAAAAACCAGATCTCACAATTAAACAAATTCCTGACACTCCTGATACCAACTACAAACATGAAATTATTTAGCACTTAGAATTTGGTGGTTTAGTCAATAAATTAGGAGCAGGAGCAGGAGTTTGGGTGTACAATCTTGAAAATGACAATGCTGAAGGCCATGCCTACAGGTTAGACTTTAAGTGCACCAATAATATGGCAGAGTATGAAGCTCTCTTGCTAGGTATTAAACTTGTTAAAAGATTAGGAGAAATTAGAGTATCTGTCATAGGAGATTTTGATTTAATCATTCAACAGATGAAAGAGAATTATCTAACAAATGATCCTAGATTAAGATACTACAGAGGAACAATTATAGAGATTCTTAATACTTTTCTGGAAACTCAGCTGGCAAGCCCACAGTCTGGCAAAGTTTGCCAGCACCTGGAAATTACCTTTTGAACCTAATCATCAATTTACAGCTGAGATTAGATGCAGATCAGCTATACCTGATAATGTAAAGAACTGGCAAGTGTTTGATAGTGATGAGCAGATAAATAATTTCTTGACTTTAGGTGAAGAATTTTCTAACAGTGATATAGATGTAGATACAGTTATTGAATTTGATCAAATAAATGAGGTAGAAATAGACATTTCAGGAGAAAGTACAATTCAAATGCTTCTTCCCACCAAGTTCACTAAAAAAGAAGTGTAGGATCTTAAACAAATGGATATTGATGAGATTATTGAAGGAGAATCAGAAGCCATTGATTTAAAAGACAATCATCTACCTAAAGGATTAACTCCTTTAGAAGACCTCTTTGATTCTAATGATATTCCAAAGAAACCAAAGATGGAACCACTAAAAGCAGACATTGAAGAATATAACTTAAGACTGAAGAAAATCCAAAAAAGATAAAACTATTCAAATCTTTGCCTCCTGACGAAAAGTTAAAATATGTTTAACTAATGAGAGAATTCCAGGATGTCTTTGCCTGGAGTTATAAGGACTTGAAATCATATAACACCTCCATAATTCAGCATACAATACCTTTGAAAGAAAACCAAAAACCATTCAAACAAAAACTCAGAAGAATTAACCCTGTACTGCTACCATTGATTGAAGAAGAAATTAAACGTATGTATGAAGCAGGGATAATTGCCCCTATTAGGTTTTTAGAGTGGGTGTCTAATTTAGTACCTACTAGGAAGAAAATTTGGGAAATTAGATTATGTGTTGATTTAAGAAATGTGAATAAGGTTTATCTGAAGGATAATTATCCTTTACCTAAGATGGATCATATTTTTCAAAGGGTAGTAGGTTCTTCTAGGATTTCACTTTTAGATGGGTTCTCAGGGTATAACCAGATTCTGGTTCATCTTGATGACCAGGAAAAAACTGCTTTTACAACACCATGGGGCACATTCATGTACATCAAAATGCCATTTGGACTTAAAAATGTAGGGGCAACCTTCCAAAGGGCAATGGACATAACATTTGCAAAAGAGATTCATGATTTCCTTGTTATATATCTGGATGACTTAACTGTTTTTTCTAAATCAGATCAGTAGCATTTGGACCATCTCAAACAAGTATTCCTAAAATGCAGAAAATATGGTATCTCTTTAAATCCAAAGAAGTCCTTGTTTGGTTTAGAGGAAGGTAAACTCTTGGGCCATATCATTTCCAAAGATGGCATTTGAATTGATCCTACTAGAATAGAAGCTATTTTGCAGATACCTCATCCAAGAAATATCAAAGAACTTCAAGCTTTCTTAGGAAAGATAATTTTTTTGAGAAGATTCATATTTAATTTAGCTGAACTAATTAGATTGCTTAATGATATGTTAAAAAAGGATTCAAGTATCAAACGGATAGTAGAAGCCAAACAAGCATTTGAAGAATCAAAATGGTTTTAATTATAACATAGGTCCTAACTAGTCCACAATTTGATAGAAACTTCATAATATTTTCATTCGCATCAGAACACACTATAGCAGTTGTTTTATTATAAAAAGATGATCAAGGATGTGAAAAGCCCATAGCCTTTTTTAGTAAAGAACTGAGAGATGCATCATTAAAATACAAAATCATGGAAAAACAAGTTTTTGCACTTGTGAAAGCCATTAAAGACTTCAGAGTCTATATATTATACTCTCATGTGATAGCTTATGTACCAAATGCTGTTGTCAAAGACATCCTAACTCAGGATGGAATTGAGGGCAAAAAAGGTAAATGGATTGCTACCATATTAGAATATGATATTGAAATAAAACCTACAAAGCTAATAAAAGGACAGAGATTGGCCAAACTCATGACAGAAACCAATTGTCAATCCCTGGACATAAATGAACTGGATAACGAACAGGAGATGGCGACTCCACAAATCAGCCAGGCCTTCTTAGATTCACATTGGTATACTGATGTAATTTATGTGTTACTAAACCTGCAGGCTCCTCCAGGGTTATCCAAAACAAAGAAAAGGTTTTTAAAGATGAAAGCTTCAAAGTTTTGTATTTTAGATAATGATCTTTTTTGGAAAAATCATGAAGGAATTTTATTGATTTGTTTACTAAAAGAAGAAGCTGACAAGGCTTTCCAAGAATTTCATGCAAGAGACTGTGGTGGACACCTTTATTGGAAACCAACTGCAAACAAGATCCTAAGGGCTAGATTATATTGACCAACCTTGTTAGCTGATGTAAAGAAATTTGTCACTGCTTGCCATAAGTGTCAAATTTTTGAAGGCAAGAGAAAATTGTTACCTTTACCACTTAAACCAATTTCCACTGAAAAACCCTTGAAACAATGGGGCCTCGACTTCATTGGAGAAATCCATCATCCCTCCTCTAGCCAACACAAATGGATTCTCACTGCCACAGAATATTTCACCAAATGGATAGAGGTCATCCCCTCCAAACAAGCCAATGACATAGTGATCATAGGATTCTTAGAAACCAACATATTGTCTACATTTTGCTGTCCTGATAAAATCATAACTAATAATGTTGCTTCCTCCAAATCAAAGAAAATGATCAACTTCTGTAACAAGTACCACATTACCCTAGGCCATTCCACGACCTATTACCCTCAAGGGAATGGACTGGTTGAGTCTTCCAACAAAAGCCTCATTAATATCATTAAAAAATTATTGGAGGAAAACAAGAAAAATTGGCACTCGAAACTGAAAAATGCATTATGGGCATATAGACTTACCACCAAAAAATCCATTGGTACTAGTCCTTATGAGTTAGTCTATGGCATGGAGGTTGTATTCCCTTCATCATTAGGAGTTCTTGTAATGAAATTATTTCAAGAAGCTCAGGTGGAACCTAATGATATTCAAAGAAGGATAAACTAGACCATCAATCTACAGTAGACCAGAGAGGAGGTGTACCAAAGATCCCGAGTGTTGCAGGAGAAGCTCAAGAAAATATTTGATAAAAGGACCAAGGAAGATGATTTCTACCTTGGGGAAAAAGTGTTAAGATGGGATTCCAGGAGAGAGGATAAGGGGAAACATGAGAAGTTTGACTTCCTATGGAAAGGACCTTATATTATCTATGCCTTACAAGGAAACAATACATGTGATCTGAAAGACTTGGATAGCACAGAAACAGAAGAAGAATAGTCAATGGTTGGATGTTGAAACATTACTTGATCCTACTTATTAATGTATCCTGATAGCTAACATGTACATACTATATCCTTTGTGCTATCAAAGTTTTGATTGGATAGTAACTTGTTGGAGTTGAAGCCCGAAGAGAAGGCCCTAAGCTTGAAAAGTGTCACTGTCATATATACAATAAAGCAACAAGCAAAAGAAGATTCCATAGTTCAGTCAAAATCATTCATAGGCCATCTGACCTGCTGTTCTTGACTTTCCACTAAGAAAAGCCATCCCCTAGTGGAGCCAGTGTTATGCTCCTATACCAATAGGTGTCATATATCATGATTGGCTTGATGAGCTATGTAATATGTTTATACCTTTACTTGTTGCAAAGTTTTTCCATATTTTCAAAAGAAATCAAAAAATTTAAAAAGTGTAAAGAGGGTATACCCTAAAATAAAAATCAAAGGGTAAAAAGAATAAAAAGTCAAAAAGTGAAAGAAAATGAACCCCACCAAAAGAAAGACCAAGGAAAGTGTGCAAGTCTAAATGACACTACTTTTACTCTTGTGCAATAAACAATTGTGTGCAACTTGTTAATTTATGCCACAATTGATGAACAGTCAAACAACTTAAGCTTGGCTAGTTTATATTTGAATTTTATGCTTTAGAGATAGAGAATAAAATCTGACCAAACTGTTTAATCTTGGCAGATAAGTAGATAGGTAGAGTGAATAAAAGGAGCTCAACAGTTTAATCTGAGCCCTTGGATGTAATAAGGTTACACTTAGATAGCTATCTTCATGTAAAAGAAAAGAAAAGTTTGATAAGGGTTTGCCAGTCTAAGTGCACCCAAATAAAGAAGAAAAAATTGTTAGGTTAAAGTAGGTAGGGTAGGTAGATGATGTTGCAGAATTACATGTGATGAATAATGACTCTAAATGTGTTAATCTTTATATTTATCACAAGTACAAGGCAAAAATTACACTGAAAGCATTTCAAGAAAAGCAAGGTCAAATAATTAACTCCCCCCCCCCCCATTTTTCCCTAAATTTTCACTAATTTCCACTAAGTACTAAGGAATTTGCTAAATTAGAGGGGCTAAGAGCATTTCTCTAAATTCTGGAGGGATCAGACCCTCGGCCTAATAATTTATAAAGCCTAAAGTACTTAAAAATATTCATAAGATCACCTTCATAATTCTTTTCTTAAGTAAAAACCTATTTTACTTAGGAAAATTGCAAATATTTCTCATATAAACCCTTTTTCACCCTAAGCCTAAGTTTAACTACACATGTGAAATGTTTTTATACTTGGCACTTTTTCATTTCATTGTCATATTAATTTTTAACTTATATTCTATAAATCCCTTATAATATTTACCCTTTCCTGTATTATATAATGAAATATTCCCGAAATGTTATATATCTCACCCTCGGTTGAATACAACCATAATCAACATTTAAAATAGGATTAATGAGTTAATCTGTAATTCATTAAGAACCTTAATCCCCCGCTGCACAAAAATGGGATTAATTAACCCTCATGGTTAATTAATAACCTTACCAGCAAATCCTGCTGCTCTGGATACGATTAAAATAACTCTTAATTTATCACGCTCGCCTTGGTTAAAACTCCACATATCACATCCTGCGTCAACCGTCCGATCATGTCCTCAAGATCTGACAACTATTATCAATATCGCACAACCCTTTGTGACCACGCATTAGCGTGCGATCACAAAGCGGTTTTCTCCTAACACGTCTGGCAAACGTCAAATGTTCTATGGAATCGCTGGCTCGAGGTCAATTACCGCCCTTCCCCAAAAGCGGTGCGATATGAAATCGCTTACCACCTTCCCGCATACGACAAAAAAGTCATCTTTTGCCGCTGACATCGCCCGCCCAAAATCCAAAACCCCGCCAACCTTTGACTTTGTAAATAAAAAAAATAAGTCATTTTCGCTGCTTTATATTGTAAACCTGTGCGCCCATGCAAAAGAACGTCGAGGTCAACTAGTTCAAGCTTCCAGTCGCCAATCTGCTCCAAAACTTTGCAGCTGACGCCAACCAGAACTCTCCTGCTGCGCCCAGCACCTGCATTCATTTGCTTATTTTCCTAAAAGTGGTATTTATCAAAATCCCAGCAAAAACCCTACAAATACTTCTTTTCCACTATTAATTGATGAAAAATCTCAAAATTCATACTAATTCAGTGAATTTTTTCGTCATTTAAGTTTCCTATAGCCTCTGTGTTGCCCATTTTACATAAGAAAATCACAGTATCCGTCTGAATCCACAAGAACCAGACATGGAGACCCCTTTGGCTTTGAATGTTTCACCCCTAAATGCCCCTCACTGAGATTTAGACTATCTGCCTTTGGCCAATAAGGAATTCTAGATAAAAGACCTTACCACTGACAAAAATCATCTTAGAGTCTTTTGCCAAAGCAGAGATGACTAAATGAATGGCTCTGATATCCTAGGACTGTGGGAATCCAATCTTCCCATGTACTTTCTACCCATAGTCCATGTTTTCCCAGAAATAATTCATCATTTCCATGCCAATTATTACCCTAATCACCGAGTAGTCATGTCTCCAAGCCAAACAATCCTTTTTCCAATAAATGCTGAGTCAATCAACGAAATGTTACTGTTGGCTACTTGAATTGTTTATTGATTAAACAATCAAGTACCACATTAATTTGTCAACCTGGGAAAGTCCTTTTATTTCAAAGGTGACCTCGTACTGTATGTACTTAATTCTAAAAGCATTAAAAGCTGTAGTATACACGATTCTGTTTTCTGTCAAACTCCTTACTCTATGTTATAACAGTTACAGTATATTGCAAAAATAAAATGAAAGCAGTTAACTAAGAATACAAATCTGAGAAGAGAAGTAATGGCTGCTCTGTTAGCAGAGGATCAGGACCCTATCCTCAGGGTAAGGATGTTCAGCACCTGCCCTGTAACCAGGTTGCTAATACACACTGCAATTCTAATTCACTGGTGAAGTATTCTTTTACAATATCAAGCAATTAACAAAACAGAGTATCAGCAAAAGGAAATTATCAGTGGTAATGCTACAGAATCCAAACAGAGTACCAGCAAGAAGGAAATTGCCAAACACACTTACACACTAACAGGAAATAAATGGGTGAATCTTGTGAAGAAGGTGGGCCCTGTCCCTCTCACAAGATTCCCTGGACACAAATGCTGGATTAGATGCTCAGAACAACTTTTTATTCATCTGCCAAAATGTCCAGTTACAATAAAGATTCATACTTGCTTTTGTTTTTCAAAATTTCCCTTACAACTTGTTTCTCTTCCCCCCCTCTTCTAATGTAGATGTCTCCTCTTTATAGAGGAGACATCTATTACAATAGACCGTCATAGTTCATTCCGTTAAACCTTTTTGTCAAAAATAAGAAATCCATCCTTGTTACAGGATGCAGTTACAACAGTGTGACAGTGTATTCTTTCTTGGGTCTCTTACTGTTACACAGCTGGTAAACAGACTTCAACCGTCTTCTTGGAATCCTCGTACTATCCTTTGCCGCTTCCCCATTGTTGCTGATTTAGTAAACTCATGTTGTTCCTGGTGTTTTAGCAACTGTAACCATGTTTTACCCTTTTTGGACAGTTGTTGATTGTGCTGTGTTAGCATGGAACTCTGCCGATCTTCTGATAGTTGCTGTTTGTCATTTCTGGTATTCTAGTTGTTGCAAAATAACATTTTCCCTGCTTTAGATAGTTGCTGTTGTTGGTGCTGCAGCAACTGTGTAGTTGTTGTTTCTGGTGTTGCAGCAACTACTTAGTTGTTGTTTCTGGTGTTACAGCAACTATGAATTATAATTTCTGCAGACTTTAGACAGTTCAATGGTTACTTAGCAACTTGGTTAACTTTTCCAAAGATAATTATAAAGATAACATGAATATGTAATGAATAATTAAACATATAGTAATGCGAAGAGTTACTTCATACCTTGGAATGATTAGGTCATTATATAATCAAAGCTTTCAACTTATGGATTGAAAATGGGTAATATTATAGCAAAAATACAAGGTCAAAAATGGTCAATTGGAGTCCTAACAGTTACAATTTCATTCCAGTCAAGCCCTGACTCCCCTCTCCATGGGAGATTTACTTGAGAAATGAACCAAATTGTCCCAATACAAACTCAATCGCCTTTGTCAAACTTTCATGTCGCAGAAACATCAACCTAATGGCCCACCTCCTTACCTGCACACTTTCTTCACAGATATGGGAAACATCATAGTGGATATGATATCTTTGATAATGGGTTTCAATACTAGTGACTTCGTTGATGAGTTAACCCTAGTATTTTTGTCAATTTTTACTCCTGGACAACCCCCTGCTGTCAAATATGACTATTCCTCCTACATTGCTGATAAGATTCATGACCAGTTCATGAGTCTGGAAAATGAAAGAGTTTTCTAGTATACCACCTTTATATACCATCTCATGTTTTATTATCAGTCAGACAATTTCTCATTCCCTGTCCTGAAACTTACCACCAAAGGCAATCCAAGGTCAGTAATCTTCTGGTCTGTAGTCTTCCATGACTCCTTCGAAACCCCTTACTCCTATAATGAATTCATTGACCAATTTGTTCATCCAGAAACCACCTTATTGAAAGGGGTTTCCCCTCCTAGGATCAGTGGTGATATTAAAAAGATCCTTCAACTTTCCAAGTAGTACAAAGTGGGTGACTTGTATATACTAGAACTTTACAGAATTCAGGATATATGGGTGTGATCTTGCCCCCTTCAAGTTACCAAAATATGTTCCAATGTGACTATTTGCATTGGAATACTGTAAGAATATGTGTAATTCAGATTTGATGCATTTTACTAAAGCCAAAAAGAAAGTAGAGCCAAGGATCAAACATCAAATAGGCCCTTTCATCTACAACACTAGAGAAGTCGGGGATGCAACAGAGAGAATTTTAGAAAATTACCTTAGATTACAAAAACGTTTTGGTTGGGCCCCATATGACCCTCATGGCTTTATCTGCGATAGAAGAATGAAGAATAGGTTATCTCCATATATGCATCATAGAATCCCAGAAATTCAACAGTTTGCCAACATGGATGAACGGAGAGAAGGGACCTTAGTAGATATTGATAGTGAAAAGGTCAAAATAGAAAATGTAATGAGAGATATTGAAAAGACTCTTGACTTAGATTCTTTTGGACAGGTACATTATAATAATTCTCAGAAATCAGCATCAGGAATAAGTGCATTAGCAGCTGGGACTTCTGAAAGGCACTCACAGCATATCAATACACCAGCCACAGGGACCTTCAAGGGTAAAGAGTCAGAGACAAGTACACAGGCTACTAAACAGTCCATAATGTCTAAACAACCTGAAACTTCCAAAGAGCAAGCCAACATCCAAATTCCTCCAACTCAAATCAATGTGGTAGAACCACCCATCTTGCAGAATCCTCTGAATGAGGAGAGGACTAAAAAGAAAGAAAGGGAATTAGTTACCCCTGCCAATGGACCCTCTGAACATCCCGGTGCTAAGAGGCACAGGCTGAATCCTCTTTTAGAAGAAGAATTCTATGAAGAAAATACAGATAGCCAAAGAAGAGAAGGTGTTGATAGTCATCAAACTTTCCCAGTAGGAGGGACACCTTCCAACTCACAAAGACATGAATTGGAGAGAGAACAGAGTGCATAAGTATCATCCTTGAGGTCTCCAGGAAAAGAAAATCCAGACATCAAGAAAAAGTTCAAAGAAATCAAAGCCAGAAATGAGCCATTAAGAATCCAAGTGTACGATCAGTATTTAAAAATGGCTCCAACTAATCAGAACAGGTTGATGTCAGCCTATGACATCAAAGAAGGGAAAATGATAATGAGTTTTTTCAAGCCCAAGGTGCAATAGCCTCAATCAGCTGCAGATTACCTCAAAACTAACTTTTAGGTCATGGAAAAAGACATCCATCCCCTAGACCAGATTGAATTGCACAAACAGACAGGGGAGATGGTCTACTTTACACTGACAAGCAAGGCCATTATGGCCCAAATGCTGGAAAATTCTCTGAACAATACAACTACCCAACTACAGCTGGAGAAAGCCTCTTCATAGGCTAAAGACAACAGGATTAAATCATTTGAATAATTGATCATTGGGTTGGGCCACGATCCTAAAGATGTGAAGGCTGCATAAGCCTTAATTGAAAAGAAAGATGAAGACATAGCTGCCCTAAGAAAACAGCTAAAGTTGCCTCCTTCTCGGCACCCACAAACAGCTGAGGTTATACAACAAAGGACTGAAGAAGAGCTGATGGATTTAGTCCTGAAACTTAATGAGCAGCTGAAGGAGACTGAACAATAATTAGAGAAACCATTGAAGGACAAGCAAGGAAAGTCGACCTCTCAGCCTCCCAATGTGATTCTAGTAGTTTCCACTGCAGTCCCTTCAACCCTTGGAATAGCTCTGGCACCAAATGTCCCAGTAGTCATAGCAGAGGCAGTTGCAGGAACAACAATAGCAGGTACAACACAAGCAAGGATTTCAAGTCTTAGCCCAGATGAATTAATAAAATCAATGCAGGAGTTGAAGCTCCAAGTTACAGAGCTGTAAAAGGTAAAAGAGCAATTTTCTACCTTGAAGCAAAAGTATGATCTTCCAAAGATTAGTTTTGCAGAGAAAGTGAGGGAAAACAAAGGATTAGAACAAAAAGTGAAATCATTAGAGAAGGATCTCACATTTGATAGACCGTTGGCAGAAATTAGAAAAATCCTTTGGGCCAACATCACTCAGTCAATAAATGATATTTTTCCATCTATCCAAATAGTTTTTGAGCAGATGGAGTTGTTAAAACTAGCCCTAGAAGAATTCAAGAGAACAAAGGAAGAATTAGGAAGGATGCCTGAAGAGGCTACCAGAGTAATTAATTTTTTGAATACTAAGAATAAATATCAGTTTGAAGAACTAGGCATTAGAGATAGAACAGGGACTATTTTGGAAATTAAGAAAGTTTTTACTAAAAAGTCCTTGATGCAGAATTTGGAAAGGAGATGCCTAAACATGAAGGAAGAAATTGATGACTTTATAAAGAAATTTGGTGTATTGCTCCTTTAGTTATCAATGACAAGCTGATGACTCGGTTAGACTATGTTAACAAGTCGGATAAATATGCAGACAACCTGGCCAGCTCATCTTCCAGTACAGCTAAGGAAATACCTACATGCAGAGTTCTTTTTGATAATCTTGAAAACCTATTCTATGTGGAGCACGAGATAAAACACCTGTTCCAAGTTCAGCCTGATTTTTTAATATATACCGAGGCTGATGAAATCCTTAGAAAGCTTCAAAGGACTAGAATATCGCAGGAAAACTGGTGGGTAGAAATGATAGAAATTTTGTGATTTACCTTTGGTAAAAAGGTAAATTCCCACTTTTTACTAGAGTCAATGATGGTAACTGAAGATAAACAAGGATTAAACCGGTCAAAGAGTATCAGAGCAGGTAAAGAGTATCAGTGAAAAGATCAAAAACAAGGTAGCCAGTACCGAATTACAAAGAAGATAGCAGCATGCCCAATCATAGGACCTGCCTCCAGCACTTTCACAAGAATAGGAACATCAAGACATCATTTTGCCTTTTCTTCTATATACAAGACCATTTGTCTCTATTTTTCATGTAACTTATTGATAGTCATCCTAGAATATATCTCACTTTGTTATGAGATATTTTTTCTAAGTTTTTTGTATAAATACTCCCTCATTCGGAGTATTATAGGTCGATTCTTAGACATTGCTGTAAAACTGACTACTTTGGAATAAAGTTCTTTTGGACAAATTTTATATGGCTGGCTAGATGAAGAATTAATGCAAAGGACTTTTCACAGGATTCATGTGTCAAACACCGGATCAATAAGTATTCTATATCTCATGTGTTAATGTTTTCTAGTTTATTATATCAACTGTGTTCCATATCTGAATAGTAAAACGAAAAAGAATAATTCAGAAAGTGCTTAAGTGCAATATGTTTTCAATAATTTTTATTCTTAATGTTTTCTTCTAAACTAGCATAAGCAGTGAATTCTTAATTGCTCCTGTTTCCTAGTTTACTCATTTCGATTATTTAGTAAAAAATTCTTAATTGCTCTTTATTGGTAATCATCCAATTTCCCTCCTTTAAAATATGTTGAAGGATTCTTAGTTGCCCTTCATCCCTTTTAAGTCCATTTCATCTTTTTTAAGTCCCTATCTGCTCCCTGTTTAGCTATCTTTCCCAGTGAAGCCATCCTTTGTTGAGAAACCCAATCCAGTTGAGCCATATTCTTTGAGTCCATTAGCCCAATGGCCTAAACTATTTAGTCCTACCCCTCTGCTACTGAATTTCACCACCAAATACAATCAAAAACCCAAAACTTTCATAACTAGCCTAATATCTTTCAAAACAAAGCTAAAACTTAAAGAGAGAGCCCTCTCTGGGTACAGATTGGCTAGATTCTGTACCTAAAAGTTGGTTTGTGGTTAACTCAGACCCCTTTCCTCTTTCCGACAACTTCTAGGAAAATCTGAGTGATAACACACAGGAAGAGTTCTTGCGGACTTGTTATTTTTCAGACCCTTGGACCTTGCCTTCGCCTACAACCACATTAGATGAAGGACAAGTTGGTTGAATGGCATTCCCTATGTCTACAGCAGAGCTTAGATATCAGTCTATCATTAACTCTACAGACAACCATCCTACTCCTTTTTCAGAGGAAGAGTTAGATGGTGATGTGGCCCCATCTTGAACCCTTGACTCTACTTCCGCTATGGATTGCTTAGATATGGTTTTACCATCTGAGGAAGCAATCTTAGAAGCAATGATGGGTGTAGATCGACCATCGAAAGATTTACATCATCGTTCATATTTTCTTCCCCCATTACAGGAAGTCGAATCCAGATTCTCCAATCTACTTGCTAGCGATGTTTGTACGGTTTCAAACCCTTTGGCTCCAACACACATCCGTGCTGAAGGTAATATGACGGTCATTTCGAAAACCATATCAATAAATATCTCTAGGAACTCTAATGTGATAGAAAATGTCTTCATTAGAGCTAAGTGTTCCCCTGAAGAGATTCAAATTTACACTGACCTCTTTAAAGAGTTTTGATATGTGTTCGCATGGTCTTATGAAGAAATCCCTGGTATTGATCCATCCATCATTCAACATGAGATCAAGACATATGAAAACTCTAAGCCGATTCGTCAGAAGCTTCGGCTGGTCAATCCTAGGAACACAACAACCATTAAAGTTGAAGTAGAAAAGCTGCTCAAGGCAGGTTTTATATACCTCGTTCCTTTAACAGATTGGGTTTCTAATCCAGTCCCAGTTGATAAAAAACAAGGAACTATCTGAGTGTGCATTGACTTTAGGGATTTGAACAAAGCTTGTCTGAAAGATAATTACCCCACATCGTTTATTGATCATATAGTCGATGAATGTGCAGGTAATGAGATTTTCTCTTTCATGGACAGATTCTCCGGTTATAATCAAATATCTATTCGTCTAGAAGACCAACATAAGATAGCTTTCATTTGTCCCTGGGGTACCTTTACATACAAAAAGATGCCTTTTGGTCTTAAAAATGCTGGAGCTACCTTCCAGTGGGCCATGTCATACACTTTCCATGACATCAAACATGTCATCGAAGCATACTTGGATGATTTAGCTGCTTGTTCTCGAAAGAGAATCAATCATCCTAGTCACCTTCGGTTGGTTTTTGAGAGATGTTGATTTTACAAGATCTGGTTGAATCAAAATAAGTGCATTTTTTCGGTTACATTTGGAAGATTGTTAGGGTTCATTGTGTCAACTAAAGGGATTCAAGTGGATCCCTTCAAGGTTGAGGCAATAATTCAGTTGCCTCCCTCATCTTCCATCCGACAACTTCAAAGTCTTTAGGGGAAGGAAAATTTCTTGAGACAATTTATAGTGAACTATGCTGAGATAACTAAAGGATTTATGTGTTTGCTAAGGAAAGGAGTTCCATTTTTATGGGACGACTTTGCCCAACGATATTTTGATGCCTTGAAGCAGGCGTTAATCTCGGCCCCGCTTTTGGGTCCACCAGATTATGGTAGAGATTTCCTTTTATATCTTGCAGCTGCAGAATCAACCATAGGTATGGTTTTGTTTCAGGAAGATGATGCTCTCACAGAGAACATGATTTACTACTTGAGTGGAGGCTTGGTAGGCCCTGAACTATGCTATTCTCCAGTTGAGAAATTGGCCTTGGCAATTGTCCATGCTGTCCAGCCGGCTTCGTCATTATATTCTTCTACGCAAAATGTTTTCCTTAGCGGTGGTCTATCCTTTCCAATTTGTCCTCAGTAGGCGAGTGACTGGGGCCGAAAACAATCGATGGATTGTTATTTTACAAGAACTCAATCTCAAGTTATTATAAGCCAAGTCTAAGAAATCATTAGTTTTTGTGGAATTAATTTCTAAGCTACCTTGTGGCGAAGATACTGTTTATGAGGAAAGTTTCCCTGATGAACATCTATTCCTCATCTCTTCATAAGATCCCTGGTATGGAGATATCATAATATATCTCTAGACTTCGAATTTCCCTCCTGCTTCCTCCAAGGATGAACATTAGAAATTACGTCACCTGGCTAAGAACTATGTCATCATTGGTGATACATTATATCGCCCAGGGGTTGATTGAATCCTTAGGCAATGTTTAACCTTAGAGGAAGCAAAGTCTGTTCTTAATGATTGCCATAGTGGAGCTTGTGGTGGTCATCTATCTGGGCTTGCAACAACCCAAAAAATCTTGCGTGCCGGCTACTTTTGGCCTTCAATTTTCAAATATTGTATTGAAGTGGTCAAATGTTGCCACCCTTGTCAAGTCTATACTCGGAAGATGCACATGCATGTAGCTCCTCTTTTCCCTGTTATCACTGTCGGTCCTTTTACAAAGTGCGGTATTGACTTTAATACTTGTAATCCCCCTTCAGCGGTGAATCACAAGTATATTATAGTGGTTGTAGACTACTTTACGAAGTGGGTTGAGGCCATGCCTACTTATAAAAATGATAGTGAGACAACGACATTGTTCCTCTTCAATCAGATTATTTCACGTTTTGGTATCTTAAGAGAGACTGTCACTGATCATGGCAGTCACTTCCAAAACCAAATGATGTCCAAATTGGCTCTTAAGTTGGGCTTTCGGCAAGAGAATTCATCTCCATATTATCCTCAGGCCAATGGGCAAGTCGAAGCCGTGAACAAGTCCCTCAAGACAATTCTACAAAGGAAAATTGACAAAAATCGCTCCAATTGGCATCTCATGTTGTATTAAGCTCTCTGGGCATACCGAACCTCAGTAAAGACTACCACCAGTTCCTTTTCAGTTAGTTTATGGACTGGAATCTATTTTTCTTGTTGAGTGCGAAATTCCATCCCTTAGGCTAGCTATTGAGCTCCTTCCAGAGACCTCTAATATCGAAGAGCGCCTCCTTCATTTGGAACATCTCGATGAGCAGTGTAGAGATTCTACCACAATCAATGAGGCTCATAAAAAAAGGGTTAAAATTCAGTTCGACAAAGTTGTCCATCCTCGTGTCTTTTTTGAAGGCGACCTTGTCTTCGTCTATGATCAAGATAAAGATGCCTTGGGGGCAGGCAAATTCAACTCTATGTGGTATGGTCCCTTTATAGTGAAACGAGTTTTAGGAAAAGGGGCTTATGAATTAGTCAATTTTGAATGGAACAAGTTGGTAAAGCCCCGAAATGGGCTCTACCTCAAGAAGTACTTTGCTTAGGTTATGGTCGAGTAATGGCTTCTTTATATATTTTGTATTTTTGTACATATTTTATCGGGAGTTTTTGTGATATGGACGCTTTTTTTCATCTGATTTGGCAGGTGTTGATGGATGACTTGGTCTATTTCGGATTCACTGATGGTGCTAGTCGGCACACTCGGAATCTCGCTTCCACAGCTTGGGTAATTTATTTTCCATCTGGTCAGTTGATGGTGTCAAGGGGAGTATGCATTGGTTCTGCGTAAAATAATGTTGCCAAATATACTACCGTCATTAATTTACTATCCGAAGCTATTTCTTATGGAATTGATTCGTTGGTAGTGTATCTTGACTCATAGTTGGTAGTGTCACAATTGAATAACATTTATCGGGTTCGGGATCCTTATTTATATCGCCAATTTTTGAGAGTGAGGGTGTTGCAAAGATCATTTTTTTTTATTACTTATTTGCACATTCCACGATCTGACAGTTCATTAGTGGATTCTATTGCTAATCAAGCATTATATTGGCATATCATTCATTCATCAAGATAAAAACATAAAAAATCTGGAAATGTATATATATATCATAAAACTACCAGTGTGTACATAAAGTGTTTCAAAAATAATATACAAAATCGGGACTAAATGCCCATAATCATGTCCAGTCTATCTAATGACCTGGCTCAGGTTGAGCAGCCAGGAAGGTGACTACTGCATTGGCCACATGCCAAAGAATGTGAACCTAGTCTTGTGGTACTCCTACCATGCGGTACTGCATCTCCTCAGGTAGGTCTTCTATGATCACCATCAGTACCCGGTGAGTCAATCTCACCAAGGTTCATTGGACTGCATATAAGACCCTCTCTGTCTCAGCAGCTGCCTCTTTGGCACCTCTTCCATGACACCTGTACCGCGGAAATCCATCTGGTCATACCGGACCCACATCTGGAATATGATCATTATGTCATTATTTTAATCCCATAAAAAATATATTTAAGTTCATTTCCATATTAAAAAAAAAAAAAAAAATCTCTTAAAATTGATAAAACTTAACAAATGGTTACCTATCTCTCCCCATGCTGCATTTGGTGGCAGCATCAAATACAGATCTCCTCTGAAATCCATGCCAGCATAGTGATAGTCATCCACATCGATGATTTGTTGTTCCCACCAGGAGAAGAACTCATCATCAAAAGTAGTCCTTGGCACGTCCCCGCCTCTAAGGCATTTCATCAAGTTGGCCCACCTACCCATCCAAGGATCTCGGGGGCTACTGATAGAGACTGATACTCTGGGACATAGCCCAGGAACCTTCTCGAAGAAGAGGTAGCACAAAATGGTCCCATATTCGAAATTTTTGGTCTGTCCTTTCTGAATGGAGGACAACTGGCTCTTCATATTGGTATGAAGAGGTGTACGCCAATCAAAAATAGTGGTGAGACACTCCACGACCAAGATCATGGATACTCATGACGCTTGGTGCAATGAGGCTGATCTGTTTATCCTGGCTATGGTGAGCAGTAAGATCCTCAGGGACAAGCTCTCCACATGTTTTATTGGAGTCTGGCTTCAAATTTTCTCCAGATGCCCAATACAGGATATATGTACGTAGTCTTCCACTAAAAGACTACCTCATGTGTGGCTAGTTGAATGTACAACTTCTCCTCTCCGAGAGAGACCAGTGATAAAGTAAATATCCTCTACCTCTATTCTCAAAGGCATTTGATCAATCATAAATGCATCATCTTCAATACTCCAATAGTGGATTAACATTTCAAGCAAGTAGGTGTTGGCCTTCATCTTTGGCATTTTGAAAATTTTCAATAAGCAACATCCCATCAATGCATCTAAGGCTTGCTGATCATTCATAACTTCATTATCAATGCTAGTATGCTCCCTCTCTCTCCATGTGATTGCATCCTGAAATAAAATTAAGTTTCAACCATTAGATTGTTGTGTTTAAATTTCAAACCGTGTATATGCGGGTCCCTTTCATACACAGTCACGTGTAGGGCCTACGTGTACGTGGGTTTATAATATTCAACCTGCACATACGCCGCGTTGAAATTTTTAACATAAATTCCTACGATCAAATCTCAATTAAAATTTCTAAAAACAACCATAAAGTAATGCAAGCTTGAATTGGGGGTTACTTGATGATTTTGATCCAATTTGAACGATCCAATTCTTTGGGGGCCAAGTTTGCTCTTTTTTCTCCACATCTTTTGCTCTCAACACAAATTGTACAAATGGTGAGTCAAAAAGTCATTTTATAAGCTTTGAAAATGTCAAATTTTTTGAAAACTTGATTTTTTTCGTCTCATGAATCTTTTAACTTGTGAGCTTGGATTGTTAGGAATAGGTTGTTTTTCAGGCCATTTTGGACGCATCTTCAGAAATTTCACATCAGTTCCATGACTGCTGACCCGTCATGTCAGGTATTGTTTACTCACCTGCATATAGGTTAGGGAAACCATTTTTTCCGTTGCATTTTGCATACCACCCTCCATTTGTTGATACACTTGCCATAGGGTCAATCCCATCGTGTTATGGTTAGTAAACCATGTTCACTCGCTGATTTTTAGGTCATGACACGATGGTAGAGCCATCCTTTACATGGGCATCGTAGTTAGCACCTCACTAACATTGGTTGCCCATGCTGTTTTATTGAGTAGGCTCGGGAGTCCTCTCTAGTCCCGCCATGACTTGTGCGTTGAAGACTCATTCGTCTTTGCTTCTTCGCTTTGTTCTGGCCTTATACCCTAGAGGCTCCTTTGTGTTGAGTGTTACTACTACATTGCATTTTGACCATTTTCACCCTTTGGCCTTGAGCCGGCTTCACTTGGACTCGTGTTTAAGCCACTTTTTGACCATGTCTTCTACAAACTCAAACCTGCAATCACTTAGCTTCTGCATCTTGACACACCCATTGATCCGTGGTAGGAACATTCCTTTAAATGTCCTTGACCAGTTTTTCCTCCCTGCATTGAGCATAGGAATGTTCCCATCCCAGGAACTAGATCATCTGCCTCATTGACACTCGTTCTTTCCACTGTACTATAACATTCTTTTATTCTTTTTCTAGCTTAAAGAAAAAGACAAAAAAAATTATATATTCCAAAAAAGAGAGGGAATAGGACAACATTTCCATATGTTGTTGGTAGCTAGAGTCAGTTGTTTCACCCTTGAACAAAGCACTCAAAAGAAAGTCTCTCCTCCATTTTGGGTGGGATTTAGTTTGATTTATGTATGCCTTAACCTTGTTATTGAGTCAGTTCTCCTTCGATTGGTTACCTCTTCCAATCATATAGAGAGTTTTTTTGTGCCTCCTACATAATGAGCTTATACAAAGTCATCATATGCTACCACATGGTCATCATTGAGTCGTGATTTTGTTTAAGGGAAGTAAGCCTGAGTCGGCCTCTCTGCAGTGTCTCTTGACCTATTTTTCAGTCGGCCATCCTTGGCTATCAGTGTCTTGTTTGTCATCACATCACTTATATTGGTCCTTTGCTCATGCTGGTTTGAGAAGGTCTCCATTGACTTCTTGCTGGCGAGTCTTGTCCTTATCAACGATGACATATTGCTCTGAGGGCAGGCCTAAAGCCGCACCCTGGCCCTACTTTCATTATTGATAGGTCACCTTGTGCTCAACATTGATCAATATCATGGGTCTTTGACTGAGTGTTTTCCCTTGTGTTCGACGTCAGCTTACATTATCACATATTGGGATTCGTGTGGTGCCTCGGTTTCCATTTGACCCTATTGGTGAATTCCTCGCCTCTCTGTCAACTTTCATTATTGGTTGGTTCAGAGGGTTTCTATCATGCGCTAGCTACATCTTGTGTACACCAGATTCATGCTTCGGATGGGTTACTACATCTTTTTTCATCCGATTCCTTCCTCATTATTGGCCTACGGGTTACACTCGTGCTAGACTGATGAAGGATGCCATAATGCCTTACGTCTAGCGGTTCTTTCCCTATAGACTATGACTCATTACTCTGGGACAGAGATCTAGAGTCCATTTGACAGTACCTTGGGGTTTGCAGTCATTAGTGGTAGATCCTTCACTATCGACAGTGGGAAACCATAATTGTCGCTTAATTGGTAGATTCTTCTAGGTGTTCGACCTCAGCTCATTCATTCACACTTGTTAGATTGTACTGGGTACCTTGACTCTCATTTTCATTATCGGTGAGTAGTCTCGCATTTGTTAACGGTATACAACAATGACCGGTAATCAAACAATTTATCACATGGTCAACTTCAGATAATTTATTCCCATTGTGTAGAAATGTACCATGGCGGTCAATGAAGACCTCGAGTTGCATCAACATTCTTTAGTTCACTTGTCAGTTGCTCTTGTTGCTACTAGTTGACACCACCCACATTATATGTTACAGTCCTTCACAACGACATCCTATATGCTAGCATCTAAGTTGCGATGTAGTATCATCCTATTCCATCATGTTCATTTGGTACTATTGGGATCAGTTTTTGACATCAGTGATTAGCTTCATCTTTCAACTTCATTGATCATCTTCTTATATGTGATATTCAGACATGTACTTGTTCGATCATGATCAGATGATCCATTGTGTACTTTCAGTTCTTTATACTTGTATACATAGTGGATCTACTTTTACTTGATATGCGGACATGCTTTACTTTCTCTGAGCATGGGTATGCCCACCTCAGACAACTATTTCTTTCTAATATTCTTTTTGATGGCTTGGCAGGCTAAAATCTGGTGAAGTCCTTCTCAGTTTTTGACAGGTTTCCTTTCCATATACTTAATACATTTCAGCCATCATGTACCCCTTCTGACCCCATATATTAGGGGGCATTTGTTATAACTCCAAATATCACCCTTGGTATTTGTGATGCTTGGTTTATGGCCTAGGGCAACCCCTCCTTCCAGACTTGATCCAAATGTTTTAAAAATAGTGTTTTACTCCTTGTACGCTACTTTTGCCTGGGATAAAAGCGTGTACATGCAATTCAGTCTATACCCAACCCACGTATATGTGTTAAAACACTTAAGAAAATTAAATTTCCTTAATTATGGGCGGAGATCACAGGTTTTACCTGTTGATTACCTCCTAGTGCCTGTGGCCCAACTGTTCCCAATTGTTTCCTGACTGAAAAAATAATTTGGCAGAAGTATAAAAAGACTTCAATGGGAAGGCCTTAAGGAGGAGAGAAAGGATATAATTACTATACTGAGATTATCCCCTGATCAAGTTTGAAGTATCCCTATGCTTCAAGCACTTCCCCAAGTTCAAGAAACCCTTGTTTCCTTGAGTGTTGATATTCTCCCACTTGTTTGAGATATCATGGTATTGGTTATGGAAGGAGGTTGTTGAAGACTGGGACTAGATGGACCTGGAGGATGGTTGCACTTGGAGCCGAAAGAGGAAGACTCAGGTGAAGTCTTTCCATGTTTATTATAGTTTTCTACAATAAAAAAAAATGTAGTCTTTCTCCTGATATCAACCTTGTTTATGCATCTCATGTTATTGTTATGGTTTATATATGAATGACTATTTTGATGCATAACTAACCATTTACTTATATGATATAAAGTTGATTTCACTAAAATTATTTATCTATATGTTGCTAAGTTTATTCGGATTGGTTGATGTGCATATTAGAAGATAATTAGGAGTTGCAGAGGGTTTAAACCCAAGCTAGAACTACCCAAACGAAGGACATACGGGTATGTTCATCCTCACATAGTTAGTTTGTTTAAGCATGTTGCCTGAGTTGAATGCTTGTTTCTTGTTGTAGATTACTCCTGCTCTGCTAGGTTTCTGAACCAAAGCCCTAGGGGGCTTATTCCCTTAACATGAACAAAGTGAGGAAATAGAGGGAGAAGAAGAGGAGAAACACAAGAGTGAGAAGGAGAATGGAAAGGGGGAGAAAAAAGACAAGAAATAATATAGGTCTACAATGCAAGGCAAAGAAGGGGAGGAATCACCCAAGGTATCTCCAGAACCCACTGAGAAAGAGGTAGCAACTACCCTCACTGCCCTTAGTACCCATATCAAGAAAAAATGGAAGAGACAAAGACAAACTCTATTGTACTTTAGGACAAGAAAAAGTACAAGGATCAGGGAAGGAAAACCTCAAACACCCACCAAGGTTCCTATTGTCATTGAAGACTCACCAGAATAGCAAGAAAAGATAGCTTCTCTTATGAAAAATCAAGGAGAAGGAGCATCAGGACAAGCCTCTCCCAACTCTCCTATCACTTATGTTAGGAGGTCTGTCACTAGATCTGCCTCATCCAAAGGAAAATTTCTCCTATAGGAGACACAAAAGGACCTACAGGAAGCAAAGGCCATCCTATAGGAAACTCTGCTAAACCTACCAGAAACTCAGAAATTGGACAAAGAAGGGATCATGTAGCAAGAAACAAAGGAGGATCCTTAACTAAGGGAACCTAGTCCTCAACCAACCTTGACTTCTACTACAGGTTCATTGAAGGGGGTAGGATCATTCCACATAAATTTTCCATCCCCTTATATTCTTTGAGCTTGAGAAAGAAAGGGCAAGAACACATACGTGGATGCAAATTGCCAAATCTAAAGGAGTGGAGGACATAGGTCACATGGAGGAGAAAGTAAAGGAGATGGGAAGAGAACTGAGCAACCTGAGGGACAAAGAGGTAATGATGAAAGCTCAGTTGGAGGTAGATAATGCATGGTTAAGGGGATAGCTACAAGAGAGAGAGAACCAATTGGAATCCATGGATAGTCTATCATTAGAGGCAATCCAATGTAGGATGCCAACAAAGTCCTATGCATTATATCTTAAGGAATAATGGTTGCAGTTCCAAACGAAAACTTAGCACAGAGAGGCACTATGCCCTTCAAATATTATAGACAATTCATTATCTCTATGATCAAAGCACCTTGGAGGATAGAGCTAAAATGTCTGAGTTTTTCCTCCACAACTTGGCCTTGACTGATCTGAATGTGTGTGATCCAAATTCAAAACTAGGGGACTTACAATTGACAGATTCAGCATCATGGGTGAATGATGAGGAAGCAAGGGTTGAAGAAATGAAGAAAGTAATGACAAGAGAAGAAACATAACCCCTCATGATAAGAGTTGAGCAATCAAATCCAATGGTTGTCATCAACACCCATAACTTGATTGCAAATGACCCTCAACTTGCACCTAGGTACCTTGCTGCCCAAGAGAAAACAATCACACACTTTAAGGACATGTTCAAGATGTTAGGGGATGATAGCATGCAAGATTGGCAAAGGAGATGGAACACTTTGCCATACATCTTGAAAATCATAGAGTACCATTCTCCTCAAAGAATGAGAAAGGCATTGAACATAACACCCATGTATAAGCAAGCTCTCCAATGACTCAAAATCAATTGGATTGGCTTGAGACTCAGTCCACCACTGCTCTTAGGAAGGTTGGAAGGAAGGAAGGAAGAGGAATAAAGAAAGTAGTGGGAGGAGATAGAGAGTAAGGCAGGATTCTATGCATAGGAAGAGGAAACTACAACAGAAGCATGGGATGTCAGGGAGGTCACTAGAGCAATGAAAGACATGGATATAGATTGAGTTTCTCAGAGGATGAGAAACACTTTCAGTAGGGGGTGATGATTAGCCTCATCATTGGTTAACTATATGGAACTTAATACACCTCCTAGCTTATTCAAATCAACTCTTCTCATAATTTATTACATATTTTGATTATATTTTGTTTAATGAGATGAGTCAAAGTGAGATATTATGCGTAGTGGACTAATGTGCATTGTTTACAAATTTTTGAGAGAAAATCATGGAAATTTTGGCTAATTAAGGTCTAAAACTTGAATGAGACAAGGAGGAGAGATTGTAGGAGATATATCCTCCTCATTTAATCCTCACTCATTCAAATATTCCTCCATCAAATCACACTATATCGAAGTTACAAGTAGCCAATTCATGAAGATCAAAAGGAAACCAAGCCAGTGACAGTTAAAGAGCCAGTTCATTTTGATTTTGGGAGCTGAGCCTCCCTAGATTTAAGGAAGTCATTGGAGACTTCAGTTGTGTAAATAAGGAGGCCTAGCGCCTCATTAGGATTTGAATTTTGGATGTAAAAACATTAGGCATTTTTGAGTTCAAGACTTGTGGAAGACATTGTTATGTAATTTTCTGATTTGATAATGAGAATGAGCATTTCCTTGATCCAGCACTGAGTTGACTTAGAGGGCTGAAGCTCTTTTGTTAGGGCCCAACCCTACCAGCAAAGGCTCCTCTTCTTGTATTTGTATGCGTAGTTGATTTCATAGGTTAATAATTGAATTATCTTTAGCATTATTTCATTGCAAGTAGTTGTGGATTTTATTATTTTGCTTCCGTTTGTGCATTACTTCAGTAGTAGCTTAGGAAGATAATGGAATATCAGATAGATGCCAATAGGTGGATTTGACCTCAATCCTCACTTCAGGGATCATGTTCTGAGGAAAGAACTCCTATGCAACCCTAAAAAGACAGAATTCTGATTTCTCATGGAATTTAGGGTTTTCTGTTACATAGTTCAACATTTTACTAGTTTTCAAGAATAAGAATTAATTGTCATTTATGCTATATTCAGTCTTGCATCAGATCTCATCAAGGTTTCATATTATTCTGCAAGTTTTCCCATGCATGAAATATGCAGCTAGCTCATGAAATTTTGTTTTCCTTAGTTAATTGAAATCCTTCTTGTTTACATGATTTATGGACAAATATAAATGATTGATGCAGTGTGTTATCACCTGGATTGAACTTCAGGCTGAAGGAAGGCAATGCCAGGGTAACCAAAAAACACGCTTAGCCAAGTAGCTAGCCCTACTAGGCTAGGATAGGGCTCTTTCCGTAAGGATCTCAGCCAAGATGACTGGATCAGGTAAAGGATATTAAGCTAGGTATAGTAGCATGAATTTTTGATTGGATTTTAAAGGGGTTTTGCTGGATCAGGAGGAGCTGGACAGTTTAGGGCTAGGGAATTAGGTCAGAATTGCAGGGTGTTCAATGGGGCAAGGTAGGCATAAGGTTGATCACTCTAGGGCTTGATAGCGTGAGATTTTTTAGATTGGTGAGAAGCTAAGAAGAGCATGTGAAAACCAAGAATCCTTCCTAGACTGCAGAAAACATGAAATGGTGAATGTTTTCCCAAAGTAGAGCACTGATGTAATGAATTCTACCTATCAAACTTGAAATCATTCACTTAGAAGCGATGAAATGATTAACAAAGTATACAAAACACATTAAAATATGATCACATAAGAAGAAATTGTACTAAAACTCCATCACCACAGGGATACCATAAAAATAGTCGCAATTCTTATTAATCTCTTGCTAAATTGCTACAAAATGATGTAAAATCAAGGTCTGAGCATCTAGCTAAGTCCAACCCTTTACAATGAGAAAGAAGAAGAATATATAGGCATTGTTTAAACCTCCTCCCATCCTCTAGGGTCGAATCCCTAAGATGACGAGCTAATCTAACAAACACTGAACAAGAAACTAGAATCTAGGCATCCTAACAACTTGCGTCCAAAAGTGAGGAAACTGATTCATTTGTGATCAAAATGACTTTTAATCTAATGAATCTACCCTATAATACTAATTATCCATCATTTTTACATGCCAATTCATCATTTACAGTAGTAAAACATCCTCCATAAGAGAAAATCCAAGATCACAGTAAAAAAATGGAAAAATAGCCATCCTGTGCGAATTTTCCCTATGTGTAGCGCCACTTTCAGGTCCCTTTTGGAGGCTTCCTAACATCCAAATTGAGCTCATGATAGCTAATTGGAAAGATATTCAAGTATACTTTTCAAAAAACGTCTAATTTATTCATTTGAAGCTCATTTGACCTTTCAAAACTTGATTCTCCCAAGACTGCTTCTATGTGTCCAAAAAGTGGCAGAAAGGTCATTTTTAGGGTGTTTTTTGACCTTTTGGTGGACTATTTCTACCCAAAAAACTTAGAAAATCAATAGGGTGCATGTATTCATCACTCTGAATCCAAAAATTCAAACCATTTGTGCATTGGGTTCCCCTAGGAAAAGCGTAGCGCCTGTGGCGCTGCATGCTGAACCACCTCCTGAACGCGCAGTGCCACTTCCTGAATGCACAACGCCACTTCAAGACAACTTTTGACTACCTTATCAGTGTCAAAATTAGTCGCGGGATAGCTCATTGAAACTCTTGTCTTGTCTACATTCCATAACATCTTTAATTTTTCAATTTAGAGCTCATTTTCCCTGTCAAAAGCTCAATCTCCCAAGACTGGTCAAAATGTGTAGAATGAGGCTGCCAAAATGCAGAGTGTTGTTTTAGTCAGCTTTTGGAGGTTTTCCTCAACTCCAAATTGAGCTAATTATAGCTCATTGAAACTATCTCAGTGTCTAGTTATCATTTGACTCATCAAGCAAGTATTTTGGACATTCCATCTAGGAGAAAAATTGACTTTACCAAGGTCACTCAAGAAGGGCAACAACTCTCCTCTGCAAATGATTGTTTAGACATTTCCCCAAAACCATGAGACCTGTGTAAAAAATGAAGGAGGTTTCTCTTCTTGAGTCTATGATGGACAAAAACCTCTCTCACGTTTTTCAAATGCATCTCTTCTTGCTCATAAACATCATTTGAATAAAACCTATCTTGATATGTGGAATGGGGGATTTGCAGAAATGAAGGGAAATGAAGGGGATGAGGGGCTTCTAAATTATTGAGAATCTTTTGGGAAGTTAGGGAGAGATGTTAGGAAGCAGGGGAAAGTGTAATTTCAATGATTGAGTGAGGAGAAGGGATCCAAAAGGGCAAAACACAGGCCTAACCTAGAAAAGTGTCAAATTGTAGCAGTAGGCTAGGGTTTGTGGGAAAATGATGAATTTGAGGGATATCAGTGATGGGAAGTGTTTAATAAGGTATATTAAGGATAGTGGAAGGTGTATGAGCATCAGGATACACGTTTTGTTGATGAGTTGACCATCCAAGAAAAATTACCTTCAAAACCCAAGGAGAGGGAAATGAGCCTTACCTAAGCACAAATAAAGCACAAACAAGGTGTAAAATGATAATGATGACAACTCTTGGAATGATGGTACACTTAGCCGAATGATGACATGGACCATTTCTTGGAAAACTTAGGAAGGAGTGAAAACAATCCTAGACCTAATACCTAGTGACCTAATTTTACTTGAATACTCACTGAAATGACAAAATTTGACTTTGACACCATAAGACCACTTTGTAAGAGAATGTTTGATTTCTAGTGGAAGGCAGTGCAGGAGTTTTAGTAGTGCAGAGGGGTTTCATTATCAACAACCCCATCCTAACTTCATCCATCCATGGTTATCACTTTCTTTCACTAAATCCCTCACTAAATTCATCATTCCACAAGAGTACTTCTCCAAGCTTGTTGAGCAAATCCAACCATCTCACAACTCTGGTTTTGAGCTCTGAAGGAGTCCTAGGCACTCCCTTGCCTCATTTCATCCACCATACATCTTCTCTAAGCCTTACATCACCTCCCAAATCCCTCCTCTTGCTCTCGATTGTATCATGTAGGAATACAAGGGATCCTATAGGAGCATTAGGACATGTAGGACACATTAGGACATCTTGTAGGTTGAGCTATAGTGGCATGTTCTGAGGCCGAATTGCAGAAAAATCCCCTTGGAAGCTAGAAAAGGACCCCTGCTTGCCTCCCAAGCCATCTAACCATCCACCATCATCCCTAATCCACCTGCCACATCACCAAAAGAAGTTAGCATTCACACTTGCACACAAAAAAAGACAAAAAAGAAAAAAGAGTTATTTTGCTCATTTACATGCACAATAGTAGAATGTTTGATGTTTCAAATTTCATGGCTAGGATAGTAGGATTGCACATATTATAACTTAGCAGTCTCTTGAAGAAAAGCCTCCCAGTAGTTATATTAGATGAATGGTGTGTTTAAGCATTTGATTTTCAGTCTTTTCCTTACTGCAGTAGACAAGATTTCTTTTAGTGTAGATTTCCCTTTTCCTCATTAGTAATCAAGCTTCTTCTAAATCAATAGAAGTTTGGTTTGAAAAATCTTAGTGGTCTATCACCATCTTAGTAGTGACAAAGGGCAGATAGATCACATTTACTTGTGTATATAGAACTGTCACCTCCAAGTCTGTACGAACCCCAGGTTGATAAAGTAAAGTTGGTAGCCCCAGCAGTTGTACCATTCTTGCTGCAATACTGGTGCTCATAAATGTGTTAGTCTTAATATATTAAATTATATCTCTGATGAATGATATTTCATTTTATTAATGTAAAAATGATTGATGAGAAGAATAATATATCTCGGCCATAGTACCACTGTATATAATGACATGCACACTAACTAGAGAGTGTAAGAACCCATGAAGGCTTGTTTAGTGCGCAGTCTCAGAATGACTACAAGGTGTCTAGATGATAGGTGTATGAAATCTTGAACTATAATCCAAAGTTCCAGTGTCTCAAAATTTTAACAATCCCATATGACTACAAAAACCTAGTGCCAATAGTCCCTCATAGCATCTCAGGTGAGACTTCATCCACTTTGTGGATGATGCCAAAAGGGATGAATCATGATGTTGAGCAGGTATATTGGCCAATTTCACAACAAATCCCAACTCTGATAGAATCTCGCATGCTAACATATTTCATGTCACAAAACATAAATGTACACAATCATAGTCACATTGGAAGTGGGGCGTGGATTGCATATGGTGGGATTGGTTCCTCCTCATCATCATAGTAGGAAAAATATTCTAATTGACGAGCCAATAAGTTAGCATATTTCAAACCTGGAAGCTTGCTTCATGTGAGGGTTGGGAATTAAGTGATAGTTGTAGCCAATCTCAGATTCTGTATTTTCTATATTGTGATGAATAGGAGTGGGAACCATTTCCTAATAAATTTGGAAAGTTTAGTGGGTGTGCGACTGATCTCATCATTGAGTTGAAGAGACTAATGGAATCTTAGAATGTGTGGAATAATCATGCATGGCTATTTTTTAACAAGCGATCTAAAAGAGTAGGGAACATGTAGACTCTACTCCATATCTAAAGTGGTCTCGTCCATGTAGAGTCCAAGATTGGTGAGCTTATCAACAATTTGTTTGCCACTTCTCTAGATGTGACAGAGATGGGGGGATTGAATTTTAAAAAGGAGAGAGGTGACCTTTGAAATCTAAAATTCAATTATCCAGCTACTAGAAACTTTGGAGGGATGGGTACCACATTCGATTTTCCTTAAAATTGTGATAATTAGTTTAGAATATCCTTTAATTAGAAGCTCATGGTAGCCTTTTTGGATTGATGTTGTCAATCCTTGTTCTTGGGCCCAAATCTCTAAAAAATTGTTAGTTGTGTACGTTATTGCTCCTACATATATATGGAGAATTTTCCCCTAAGAATTGTGGAAAGAACCACCATATCTTGCTTTCCTAGGATTTCCTTTAGATGCACCATCAAATTTTAACTTGATGAACTCTTGAGGAGGAGGAGTTCACTCAGATAGGATGGAGGGTACCAAAGCAGTGTGAGTTGCTGAGGGGAGAGAGAGATGGGAGGAGAGGCCCAAATTGCTAAGATAAATTGTTCTCTAGGACAAAATTTCCAATATTGTGATGACCAATTCATGATGACCATTGTTTCCATTATTTTTTTCAAGGTCGATTACAAAATAGAGTCAATCATGGAGTAAACATTTTAAAAATGTGACTATTACATTCTTTCCATAGTTCCCAGAGAAGAAAGCATGGGAAAATCTCTCAGGATTGATTTAGAACATGATTATGGAAGGGAGAGTCTCTCCAATTTTCAATTATGGTAGCAATGTTTCTAGTTTCATGTATTTCTACCAAAAGAAAGTGGTAAGTTGATGCTAAAGGGTGGAGGAGACATAACAAGTATTGAACAGGTGGCTAGAGTATTCATTGTTAATGTAGTAGAGTAAGCTTGTTCCAAGTGAGATATTTTTTCCAAAGTAGACCTAAAGGAATAAAGTGATTTTTGGCTAGTGCTTCAGATTTAAGAGCTCTTCCATTTACTTGAGGAATCAATGTTCTCTCTGTGAATGAGAAGGTGACATGCTTCTTTGATGTTGAAATTTCCATAAGGCCTATAGCCCCATCTTAGAATGTCATCCCTAGTCTAAGGTTATTTGTTTCTTTTTAGAAGTTCCTAGGATACCAATGTGACTTCATTATCCATGAATGACATTGAGAGTAAGGGGAATGAGGATACCAATAGTGAGGAACATGAGTAAGGACCCTAGAGATGAGATCATTTTTAATAGGTTGAGAGTGCCCTATGGATGATATCTATAGCTATTTATTCTGAGAATCCTCCTAGAATAGAGCAGTTTAACCATCACAAAGCTCCCAAAAGATATGATCCTATAACAAATTCTTTTTACTCCATGCATCATCCCATATGTGATATCCCCCAATTTCTCTCGCCATTTGAACATGTTGAGAAACCTTATTTATTCTTCAACATTAAGTGGTAAAGAGTAGTTGGATTCTTGCGCTAGTGCCACCAAGTCTTGGAACTCTCTTACACGTCATTTTATTTCATTAGGAAAATAACCATCGATTTGGATCTTTCGCTATCCATAAGTGTGTTCCAAAGCATCCCCTTGCATGGATAAAACTCGAAATATCCCAAAGAGAGTGAAATTCCTATATCCCATCACTCAAAATCATGTTTTTGGCTTCCTGCATAGTTCCCTAGTCAATCTTTCTACATATGCAGAAAGGTCCATTAGAAAATGCACATAATTGTGCTCTATATTACATTGTGGCCTGCACACATGACCTAACGAATGTAAAAATAAAAAGTAAAGTCTAGAAGCATTGTTAGTCATATCTTTCGCAACGAAAGAGCTTCTAATATGATCCAAGTGGATATTGGTGGCCACCCACATATTCCACTTGGATCCCCACCATTGTTTCTTTTAGTTTTTCAGTTTCCTTAATTGTAGCACATTTTACTATTTTTGGCAGTTTTTTTTGGGTCGTGAACTTCTGGAGCCGTTTTGAGGCTCTAAATGATGTTTTTTTTGGCAATCTTCCTCAACAAATTTCATTGAAATTGAGTTTCCAGTTGTAGTCCTTGGATATATCTTTCCAACGAGGTATCATGAACATCAAACAAAGATAATATGACCAAGTTACGACCCGGGGAAGTTGGTTGCCTAACTAACCCCAATGGGGCCCATAAACTCTTGGTGTTACATCTCCTCCAGTTAGGTTTGTGGTCGTTTAGGGTTTTATTTTATTGTTAAATAATAAAAAGGCCCTTGAGACTCATTGTAACTCAGTTGAGAGGCATGTAGCCAGCACATCTCTTCTCAGAGATAAGCTACCATCACTTGAGCTAGTTGATGAGCCCCAAATTTGGTAACTTGTTGGGCTCATTTGGCCTAATTATCCTTGTTCATTCCTTTTTCAATCCTTCATTTTTCATATCTTATGCATTATTTTTCAGTATGTTTATGTCATTTGTACGAATAAGGGTAGTCACTCTTCCTAGGTAGCTAACATGTGCTCATTTCAGTTTTTTGACACATGTTGGAGCAAAACCGAGCAATCATGGGCTAGAAGATAGCCAAGCTTGAGGTGAGGATTCGTAGGGGGGTTGTCTATGGCATTAAATAGTCCTTCCTCGGGATCTTCACCCCCAACTCCGAGCTCCAAAGGCCACCAAAACCGGATCTAGAAGGCAGCCAAGCAGATTTTGGAAGGGGCTGTCTACTCACAGTTTGGACAGCCAAGTCCCATAGATTTAGGAGGCTAGCTAGGGCCCTCGTGGTGTATAAATGTTAAGGCCTCAGTATTCGTAAGGGACTTTTGAAACCATTGCATATTTTGCACTATAGTGCTGTTAGCTTTACTTTGTTCTCTTATAGCCATTTTGGCATAACTCTTGACTTATGACTATTTTTTGATAATGAGAAGCAGTCCGATTTTATATCAACTCTGAGTTTTCTATAGGAGCCATAGCTCTCAGGGTTGGGTGCAACCTGAGAGCCTAAGGGTTCCTTTTTGTACTGTTACCTTTCCCTTATGCATCGTTGTTTTCCTTTTATGCATTTGAAATGTATTTCTGTTGGGCAGATTTAGTTGTGTTGGTTAAATAGGTCACTATTTATGAATAGAATTGCTTCAGATGTTTAAAATAGATTGGTAGGATAATAACAGGAAAAAATATCCAAGAAAAGGGTAAAAAACACTCTCAGTTTCACCTCATCCTTATTGGATCAGGGGCTGGAATTGAAGAAACAGTGCTGCCCCAACAAAAACACTAGTTTGCTTGACCATGCAATCCTTAATGTACTGTTTTCATTTGCAGAAGTTAGTTATGGGTTCAGATCTCTAAAATGTTTCTTTGCATGATTGATGTACATGGTTTTCTTTCCAGATAAAGCTGTTGTTCATTCGTTTTATTGACAGTTAGATTAGATTAGCTAGGTCTTTGATTATTTGTAAGACGTTGTTGATTCAGTTGCACACCGTGCAGGGCATCTCTACCACTCTCTCATCCACCTAAGCTTCATCAAAGCCAGCTATTCCATATCCTAGCTAGGTTCCTTGTCTCACACCTGTCCTTTTGCCCACGTAACCCTACCTTCTTTCTCCATCATTGTCTTAGCCTTCTTTAAGCCAAGTCAACCTTCTACACCCTCTCACCACTCCATCCACCAGTCCCTGGGTCACTCCAGGCCCCTATCTTACCTCCCTATCCATTCATGCATCTTCCCTCACTCACCCATCCTCTAAAATCCACTTTTTAAACATCCTGTAGAAATTTCTGAACATCCTGTAGAAATCTCTAAACATCCTGTAGAACCCCTACAGACTTCCTGTAGAAGCTCACAAATGAGGTTTCTTGATAGCCAAACTTTGTGAAACTCTCCGGAAGGGTGTTAGGGACTCCTTAGACCCTCTCTAAACCTTCCCAACCTTTTCCAAGAATTTCTCCTCCTTGATCCACCCCTGCACAGTAAAAAGCCAGTTAAAAGCACATGCATGATAATTCTAATAACTTATTCAAAAATACAAAAGGATGTTTTCTTCAGGTAGAGGTAGTCTAGACACATGTATTTTACCTTCATAGAAGTAATGGCATCCCTTCCAATAGTTTGCATTCTCTCCTTTGCATCAGTAGGACTAGCTGGTAGAATTAGGGTTTGCTAGGGTTTGCGTTACTTTTTGGCTTTTAGTTTATTTCCGCAAGTAGATTAGCTTCCTTTGAGTTAGCTTTCATCCATCAGTTAAAAAGCTTCTTCTAAGAGCTCATATAAGTTGGCTTAAGCCCCTAGCAGAATTGTGCCAGCTGACCAAGTGACAGTTGCGACAAGAGCTAGTACTTGTGCATACAGCATCGTCGCTTCCAAGTTTGTTACGAACTACCGGGTTGATAAAAGTAAAGAAGGGAGTCCCAGGAGTTGCAGCATTATTGTTGCAATACTGGAGCCCACCATCTTTTTGGCGTCGTTGCCGGGGAAGCGTCAGAGTATTGGTGATTGTTGCTTTTCTTCTATTTTCTCCTACAACCTTCTGCTAAGTAGTTTATTTCATTTCATTTCCGCAAAAGTAGAGTAGATATTTCCTGCTTTCATAGATTAACATTTAAATTCCGCAATTTCAATTCTGTAAGCGTAGATTAGCATTTCAATTCAGCAAGTGTAGACTAGCATTTAATTCCTGCAATTTCATTTGAGCAAAATAGATTAGTCCTTTCGTGCTTTCATTTCAATTCCGCATTTTCATTTCAGCAAGATAGTTAGTTGCAGTTCAATCTATTTTAGTTTTGCAGGTACTAGAAGAGAAAAAACAAAAGCAATCAAAAGTCTTTCCATTTCATGCCTCGTAGGAACAGAGATAAAACCGACAAATTCTTACCCAACACCCCCACCACATCATTGAGTCAACCTTCTCTCTTCTCTGGTGACAGTGAGACAGAAGAACCTATAGGTGAACCTCTTGAGATATACGAAGATCCTATTACAGAAGGAGAGTTAGAAAATGCTCCATCTGAAGCCATGGATGAAAACCGAAATGGTAGAAGAGAATATGAGAGAATAGAAGGTTCCTTTCCCATCTGGGAGACCAATGGAGACATGAAAATTAAAAACATAAGCCCCTCCGCTTTACCTCACTTCCATGGATTGACTACTGAAGACACTGATACCTTCCTGTTTGAGTTTGCTGTCCTTTGTCGAACTTATGACTATGCTGAGGATGAGAAAAAGTTGAAACTATTTCCCTCTACTCTCAAGGAAGCAGCATTACGCTGGTTCATGGGGTTACCTGGAAATAGTATCACCACTTGGGCTCAGATGCAGCAAGCTTTCGATACCAAATACCGAGACTACTATAGATCCAAGGAAACTAAGGGAGAAATCTTTCGGATGACCGTGGGAAGCGATGAATCTTTAGAAGGCTACGAGGAAAGGTTCCAACTCAGTTATAAACGGGCTAGGTGCACACTTGACCTGGAATCTCTGAAGCTGGTTCTGCTCCGAAGAGTCCCTAAAGACCTTCTGGACACCCTTAACATGCTGATTGGAGGAGACATCTACCAACTACCTTATGAGGACATAAAGACCGTGTTTAGAAACCATTCTAGGGTGGCCCGGAAGAGAGGTAGGGGGAATCATCTTTCAGCTAGTACCACCTTCTCCAAGCATGAGTTTGCTAACCAGATGGAAGACCTCAAGAGTGAGATGAGACAGACTATTGCCATGCAACTTGATACCTTTCGAATTCAGCAAAAGAAAGAGGAAGCTAAGAGGGTTTTGGAATTTTTTTGTCCTAGATGCATGAGGAAGCATCCCAATAATGAGTGCCCATTGCACTCAGTAGGGGTATGTTTCATTTGTGAGGAAGACCACCCCACCAACCAATGCCCTACCTTGCCTAGATTTAAAGCCATGTATCTAGGGGCTGAGGTGGCTACTGAACCTCTCTACCTCCTCAACCGGAGGAGGCCACATGGACCCAGACCTTACCAACAGGGGATGCAAGGGACATCCCAAGCTTATTACAACCCCAACCAATCCGCTCATATACCTTCTTGGGGCCCCCCTCCTCATCCTTCCTGGTCCACACCTCCTTCGTGGTCTTATCCATCTCCATACCATACTCAACCTCCTTCTCATTCGTTTCAGTCACATGCCCAACCACAACCTCAGTGGAATGCACCTCAACCGGGGTGGAGGCCCCAGTACAACACTCCTCGTGCCATTTTTCTCCACCACCAGCTCAACCACAACCATTACCTCCTGCTCCTCCAAGACAACCCAGATGCCTACTCAACCGAACCCGAACCCCAACAACAGACAGGGCCAGCAGGTATATACTGGGGAGAAAACATGCCCTACCTATGCTGTGGAGATCCAGGAGATCAACTTGTGATCTGGGAAGGTCCTTCCAGAGCGCCAACCTCCTCCCCTAGAGGAGGAGGAAGAGAAACAGGAAAGTGAACCCCAAGCCATTCCACCCTTTCCTGAGTGACTCACAGTAACCACACAACCCAACCCAGAAGAGAATGAGCTTCTGGGAGAACTCAAGCAATTGTGTGTGAAAATAACACTTCTCTAGGCCATAAAAGATGTATCGATATACAAAAAATTGATTAAGGAGAAGTGTTTCAGGCACCCAGGCAGGCAAAAGAGAGATGCTTAAACCATCAATGTCATATGACAACTATCAGATCTCATGTTGGGGCAAGTAATCTGTCCAAAGTATTTGGACCCTGGGAGTCCTGTAGTTGATGTCCACATCAATGGCACCATCATACCCCACACCTTGATTGATCTAGGGGCCGCCATTAATGTGATGACCAGCGACACGATGCTTAAGCTCAACCTTCAGAGTTCCTTAAGGAAGACCTCGATAGTGCTGCAATTGGTAGATCGCTCCATCATGACTCCCGACGGGATTGTGGAAGATGTCTTGGTCTCTGTTGACTCCTAGGAGTACCCTGCATACTTTTTGGTCCTTCAGCCAAAGGCAAAACTCACGGGATATCCCTCATTTTTGGAAGGCCTTGGCTAGCTACTGTGGATGCTTACATCAGCTGTCGAGCAGGAAGCATGACCATAAAAAATGGGCCTATGTCCAAACAGTTGGTCCTATACCCTCCTGCCCAACCTCTGCTAGAACATGACTTACCCCTATGGTTGGAAGAAGAAGAAGAGGATGAGGTCTACTCTGCACCATTATGCACAGTAGAGGACTGTTACACAAAAATATCATCACCATGATTATTTGCAGTCAGTATGGGTCTATCATCACTTGTACTGTCCTCCTAAGCAAGTCTCAGACCTCAGCTCTTCAAGTCAAGCTTTCAAAATGAGAGAAAGACATTGAAAATCAACAAAGCTCTGGTTCCGCACTTTCTCTCACTGTTGCTTGCGGTCCCGCACCCCCTGTTTACAAAAACTGCGGACCTGCCCGCTCTGTCCCTAAAGGAGTGGGTGCGGACCCCTATGAAAGTAAAAAAGGTGCAAGTTTATTCTAAAAAACTCACTTTGGTTTAATTCTAGATGATTCTAAAAGGAATTTTGACGTGGATTAGTCACTCTTAGGTGGTTCATGCATCCCAAAAGAGAAGGAGCTATCCCTTTGAAGGAGGGCTTTATCCCTTTGAAGGAGGACCTAGTAACTTCCCTCCATTGCACTATAAATTAAGGCATTGGGTTGGTTGCTAGGGAGGTTGGAAGCTGAACATTTTTGAGGGTAAATGCTGGTGGAATTGAGACTTCGTAGTTAAGCTTGAGAGGAGAGATCAAATACCTTTTTGGCTTCATTGGGAAGAGAGTGAAACTTGTCAAAGTAGAGGAGACTTCTTGTTGGACCCTAGGAGGAGCTTGTACAACATCAAGGCACAGGTTTAAAGTTCTCCTTTGATTTGAATTATTACAATCAGATTCATTTTTCTCAACAAATTGTCTTATGTCATTTGTTTCATGAATTCCTTGATCATCATGTTAAGTATGCTTTATGATATTGGCTTTTCAGGTGCTATTTAATTTGTTTTCTTGTTTTTGTTCACAGATTCGCAACAAGGGAGCTCATTTGGATCAATGGAGCGAGGCTTACGCAAACCTGCATTGGACCTAAGGTAGGCCTAAAACACTTGTTTGCCTTTGTTTATAAATGCATATTTAGAGAAAGATAGTTTTTAATTGGCTTGCTTGTCACTAGATATCGTTAGATTCTAGGAAGGTCTATCTTGTCCGCAAGATCGACTCATTCTGTGTGACAAAATGGCGACTCCACTGGGGAACCTGATTTTTTCCTTGTTTTTACTTTGAGCTGAGAAACTGTGTTATTATTTCTGTTTTTGGCTTGTTGTGTGTGGAATTGGGTAGATTTAGTAGATCTAAGATTATTTTTTGTTTTTCATAACTTTGGGAGAGGACCGCACCCTAGGCTTGTGACACAGTGCGGACCTATCCGCACTTTTGCTTTTAGCACAGAGCAGTACCACACCTGTGTTAACTGTGGGACTGCGGACCCTGTCAAAATTTTGGAAAACCTAAGATTTTCTCTGTTAGTCAACTTACTTTTTATTTAGATGTTATTATCCCCTGCCCAGACCTGCATATAACTTGTCAGAAGCTTTTCTTAGGTTGATTCCATTGGTGTTAGGGTTTTAGGTGAAATTCCTAGAAGTTTTGATTATTGGGCTTGATTTTCATTTTGGTCTTGTAGTAGCTCTGAGCTTAGAAGCTGTAGAAACCTCAGATCACCTTGGTTTTTACTAGACTTCTTATGAGTCTGACCATTTTCAAAATCTACCTTTGTTGAGGAATCCACCTTGTGTTTTCTCTTTACGAAACTTCAAAAAAGCTTGTGTTTAAAAGTTTGGATTTCATTTTTAGAAAAGAAAACAAAAATTGGTTGTTTTTTGACTGATTCGTGATTCTGCATAAATTGGTCCTTAGTTTACATCTAGCTAAGTAAAACATCCTTGAAAAATACATCTTGTAAGCTTTGACGTCAAATAGGTTTTTATAGTTTATAGATCTCAAGATTAGTCATTTCCATAGTTTTGAGTGTTTTATAAAAAATAAAAAAAATCTCTTTTGGAAAAAGTTTGTTTTTGTAGTGGTTGAGTGTTTTGAAAGAAAAGGGAAATTTTTGTGAAAATAACTAGTTGTCTCATTTTGAGTGCATTGGAAAAGACAAAAAACTCTTCTTTTAATTTGTTTGTTAAGAAAGATTTGTGTTTACAAGTATTTGCATTCTCAAACTCTTTCCTAGCTAGAAGTTCATTGAAGGGAAAAGATTGTTTAATAATCTTAAGTGCATTTTTTAGTGATTTCGAGTCGAGTCTTCATACCACGAGTTTCATCTCCACACCTCTTGACTTAAACAAAAACCAATAAAAATAACGCTTAAAGTAAAATTTATCTATTATTATTTTTATTTCTAGGGCTCTGATACACCAATATAGCTTAGGCTAGTGTCTTGGAGTAGGGAGTAATTAACTCTCCAAGAGAGTAAAACAAGCAAGTAGTTGTATCTTGCGGTAGGAGAGAAATCCAATTGTTGCATTTATACTCTGGGAAATCTCCTCTTAAAGGAGAAGCACGAGATCGTGTATGAACCAATGTGGGAATCAATCCTTCCTCATTGGGAACAACGCCAGATATTCACGTCTTAAAAACGATAAACCTCGGATTAACCATTGTCGAGGAGCCTAGGGTCACTTGTTGGTAAACCTTGAATTATGTCAAGGAGCCTTCAAGGGGATTGAGCTTGTTACTCTACCCTTGCGTGCGTATCGGATCGTATACTTTTCCCCCAGGTATATTTGTTTCGCTGGTAACCTTAGTGACCATATTCTATAGGATTCTTCCTAAGGTGACAGTGGTGGGAAGATCCCACTGTACCTGGAGCAGACGTCAGCTAGACTCACTTGGATTTTCTGGGGGGTTCTCTTCACTCGAGATGGTTTAGTGGAGGAACTTGTGCCAGTCTATTCATTAAGCAAGTTGCTGGGGTAACTGTTCCAACCTCCATTTCTGTATTGAACTCTGCGACGTTGGGCTTCATCACCAACTAGTGTTTTCAGTACGGAAAGTTACTGTTTGTGTGTGTTTGATCTCCTAGATTCTTTAGGCGTGTGATTCAAATTTGTTTGGTTCTTTAGAGGCTTTAGGTGGTTTTCATTGAGATTTTACTTTGTTTGCGTGTGAAGTAGTTAAAATTTTTTAATTGTGGCTGAATTACCGAGGAAGTCCCATAGACTTCTGGGCCAACCTCCTGAGTTTTCACTGAGCCAGCCTGAAGCGTTAAGAGCCCTCGTAACTCCTAGAGACAGTAGAGTTGGGTCACCTGAAGAAGGAGAGTCTTCTTTAGTGGTACACCCTAATTTTCAAGCTTTAGTAGCAGATTATAATCCACAATCAGTGTCAGTTTCCGAAGTTACTGGTAGCTTTTTATCTACTAGTGATATAGGTGAGGATCCTGAAATATCCGAACCTGAAAGTGAATTTGCTGCTATTCCAGCATCGGGGTTTACTTCTCCAGCTTCTAGTGGTCCTGGTTCACCTAGGGTAGAAAGAATAATTACCCAAAATCTTCCTTCTGGACTTATAGCTATCGAAGAACTTGTTACTTCGGAAGAAGAAGTAGGCATCCCTATCCCTGAAAATCAACCTGATATTGAACTAAGGGAGCGTGAATCAATTTTTTACAGTCCAACTAGGAGCAGTTCTTGGTATCTTTCTTTGACTAATTTCTTGGAAAACCCAGGGCTAAGTTTTTCACCACCTCGTGTTCCTTATCACCCAACACCTAGAGGTTACTATCCTCCATTAAATATGTCAAGACAATCGTCCATGTTTACTCAATCGCCAGAATCCTTTTTGTACGGCGGTCCTTCTGTTCCCTCTGGGTATCAGTCACTTTTTGGTACTTTTTCGGGAGCATCTCCTCAACCCATTGAACAAGGGTTATTAACTGGAAGCAATGGTACTAAGCCGTTGAGTGTAGAAGATATTCTCATGATGTTAGGTACTATTCCTAATCCTCAACCTCAAGGTGGCCAGTTACCGCCTGGGGGGCAACCTCAAAATCCTCAATTATCGCTTGGGGGACAACCTCAAGGTACCCAATTTGCGCCTAGGGGGCAACATCAAGGACAGTACATACCTACGGGACAATATGTTCCTCAAGGTCAACCCTAGACTCAATATGTACCCCAAGGTCAACCCCAGTATAAATATGTACCTCAAGGTCAACCCCAGTATTAGTACGTGCCTCAAGTGTATCAACCCCAAGGTCAGTACTCGAACCAAGGTTTCCAACCACCCTCCGGTCAATCATATGTTCAAGGAATGGGAAATGTACCTTTGAATTATCAACCCTACCCTCAACCCAGTTATGGTCCTCAATATCCTCAACCTGTTATGGGTCCGTACCCTGGAATGAATTTAGTGTGGGATCCATCACAAACTCAACAGGTCTTGCAACCGAATGTACAATTGTCATCTCAAACTGGACAACCCTTAGTTTCTGGTTCACCTTAGCAACCTATCCAGTCTACCATTCAAACTTCTGTACCTTCGGTAGTTTCTCAGCCTGGGCCTACTACGCCTCGTACTCCACCTCAAACGGCTGCTGCAACTGCCGCAACATTTGTTCAATCTACCCCACCTACTTTTGGAGTATCGACGGCTCCAGTTTCTACTGTTCTTGTATCTACTCCTCAGACATCTTTGCCTCCGTCTGGATCCACGATTCAAACTTCGGTTCAGATGCCTGTAGGACAACCTGGCTCAAGTACGGTTGTCACAAGTAAACCACAGTTTACTTATCAACCGTACCAGGGAGAGTACCAATTCGGTCCTGCTATGCAGCAGCCAGTCTATCAGTATCAACCGTACCCTGGGTACACATATCAACAACCTCAACAACCCCAGTACGGTCCGGTTAATCCTGGTTTTCCGGGAGGATACAATATCCCAAATGCAATCCCTATTCCTAGTTATCCTGAATATCCTCCTCCTGGGGTTGGTCTCATGACCCAGAGTTTTAGGGACCCTAATCGTCAGTTACCATTTATCGCAACTTTGGACTTGCTTGACTTGTCGCGCCTAACGAACGATCCCATCAATTATCTTCCGTTTTGGCCGCCAATGCCGAATAAGTTTCCTAGTGATATTCCTAAGTTTGAAGGAAAATCAGGAGAGGACCCATTGAACCATGTGATGACTTACCACCTCTGGTGTGCGTCTAGCTCCATTTCAGATGATTCAATTCGTCTAAGGCTTTTCCAGCGCACTCTAATTGGTCTCGCAGCCAAGTGGTACATTGAGTTACCGCGAGGCACTTTTTATAACTTTAGTCAGTTAGCTACCTCGTTTTTAACTCATTTTCAGTTGCCAGTCAGATATGACAATGGCACGAAATTACTAACTTCATTAAAGCAGTCGACGCCCACTTACATTTCAGATCACATTCATGAATGGAGACGTCGACGGCGTTTAGTGAAGGTTTTTATTTCGAAACAGATCTTAGCTGAATGGTTTGTAAAATCTTTGTTGCCAAAGATCACTGAGGATGTAGCTAAGGCCGGAGTCGTTACTGAGGATCAAGTAATTGCTCAAGCATGGTACCTTGACTTGGTTTATACTCAGTCAGGTACATTACACGAGAAAATCCCCGATCTTCCTAAGCAAAATCAAATCGCTGCAGCTCCTTCAGCGTCTCATGCCGCTGATGGTATGATTGGTACGGTTAACACCAAAAGTAAGAAGAAGACTTCCAAGAATTCTTCTCCTATCATAACCTTGCTAGATTCCCTGACAGGAGATTCTTCCGCGGATATTTCCGCCGATATTCATGTTGTAGAGTCATCTACAGCCAAATCAAAATCCGGTGGTAAGAATAAAGGGAAGCAGAAAAATAAAACAGACAAAAATTCAAAAGAGAAACCTGAAAAAGCGGAATCTAATGATGAGAAATGCAAACCTCTTTATCCTTGTCTCATTTGTGATGAAGAGAATTTTACAAGAGACTGCCCTCATCGTGCAGAGGTTGCGAAGATTGTCAAAAGTTCCCAAAGGCCTGCTGTTTTGAAGGATCCTTTTCCAAGTCAAGACAGTAAGATGATAGGTTCTTCCTTGAATGCCAATGAGGAACCCATACTGATGATGTCCCATGTTAGGATTGTGACTCGATCGCATGATTATGGTAGTAAAAGTCCCGTTGATGGTAAAGAAGCAGAATCTTCTCATTCTAACCCATCAACCTCAGCTCCCAGTTCGATCCACTACAGATCAAGAAACCTAATCCAGACTTAGTAATCAAACCACCCACCAAGGGTATACTTCGAAAGTCAGCTTTCAATCCGCATGCGAGAGCAGCTCAGAACTATAACATTGTTGAGGATTTAGCTATTTCACCCTCAGCAATGTCGGCTTTGGAAGTGCTGCAATCATGTCCAGCACAACGTAAATTACTTTTATCGGCTATAGGAGTTGTTGACGTTCGGGACTCGAACCTAATAGTTTTCGATCTTTTAAATAGTACACCGCTCTTACCTCATCAAATGGCTTTCCAGATCCCAGTGATAGTAAAAAACAGGCCTATTCACAGGATTGTGATTGATGAGGGAGCCTCAACGTGTATTATGTCAATACAGTGTTGGAGATCGCTTGGTTCTCCTTCACTAAATCAATCCCTGGCAATTCTATAGGCCTTTGATGGCCGTGGGTTTCATCCTTTTGTCATTCTAGAGGATCTACCTATAGGGGTTGAAGGAAAAACTCCATCTGTTTAATTCTAGATGATTCTAGAAGGAATTTTGATGTGGATTGGTCGCTCCTAGGTGGTTCATGCATCCAAAAAGAGAAGGAGCTAATCCCTTGATGAGAGGAGCTATCCCTTTGAAGGAGGGCTTTATCCCTTTGAAGGAGGACCTAGTAACTTCCCTCCATTACACTATAAATTAAGGCATTGGGCTGGTTGCTAGGGAGGTTGGAAGCTGAACATTTTTGAGGGTAAATGTTGGTGGAATTGAGACTTCCTAGTTAAGCTTGAGAGGAGAGATCACATACCTTTTTGGCTTTATTGGGAAGAGAGTGAAACTTGTAAAAGTAGAGGAGACTTCTTGTTGGACCCTGGGAGGAGCTTGTACAGCATCAAGGCACAGGTTGTAAAGTTCTTCTTTGATTTGAATTAATACAATCAGATTCATTTTTCTCAACAAATTGTCTTATGTCTTTTGTTTCATGAATTCCTTGATCATCATGTTAAGTATGCTTTATGATATTGGCTTTTTGGGTGCTATTTAATTTGTTTTCTTGTTTGTGTTTGCAGATTCACAACAAGGGAGCTCATTTGGATCAAAGGAGCGAGGCTTCCACAAACCTGCATTGGACCTAAGGTAGGCCTAAAACACTTGTTTGCCTTTGTTTATAAATGCATATTTAGAGAAAGATAGTTTTTGATTGGCTTGCTTGTCACTAGATATCGTTATATTCTAGGAAGGTCTATCTTGTCCACAAGATCGACTCATTCCGTGTGACAAAATGGCGACTCCACTGGGGACTTGATCTTTTCCTTTTTTTACTTTGACCTGAGAAACTCTGTTATTGTTTCTGTTTTTGGCTTGTTGTGTGTGGAATTGGGTAGATTTAGAGATCTAAGATTATTTTTTGTTTTTCATAACTTTGGGAGAGGACCACACCCTAGGCTTGTGACGTAGTGCGGACCCATCCGCACTTTTGCTTTTAGCATAGAGCGGTACCGCACCTGTGTTAACTGTGGGCCTGCGGACCCTATCAAAATTTTGGAAAACCTAAGATTTTCTCTGTTATTCAGCTTATTTTTTATTTAGATGTTATTATCCCCTGCCTAGACCTGCATATAACTTGTCAGAAGCTTTTATTAGGTTGCTTCCATTGGTGTTAGGGTTTTAGGTGAAATTCCTAGAAGTTTTGATTATTGGGTTTGATTTTCATTTTGGTCTTGTAGTAGCTCTGAGCTTAGAAGCTGTAGGAACCTCAGATCACCTTAGTTTTTACCAGCCTTCTTATGAGTCTGACCATTTGCAAAATCTACCTTTGTTGAGGAATCCACCTTGTGTTTTCTCTTTACGAAACATCGAAAAAGCTTGTGTTTAAAAGTTTGGATTTCATTTTTAGAAAAGAAAACAAAAATTGGTTGCTTTTTGACTGATTCATGATTCTGCATAAATTGGTCCTTAGTTTACATCTAGCTAAGTAAAACATCCTTGAAAAAGACATCTTGTAAACTTTGACTTCAAATAGGTTTTTATAGTTTATAGATCTCAAGGTTAGTCATTTCCATAGTTTTGAGAGTTTTATAAAAAATAAAAAAAATCTCTTTTGGAAAAAGTTTGTTTTTGTAGTGGTTGAGTGTTTTGAAAGAAAAGGGAATTTTTTGTGAAAATAACTAGTTGTCTCGTTTTGAGTGCATTGGAAAAGACAAAAAGCTCTTCTTTTAATTTGTTTGTTAAGAAAGATTTGTGTTTACAAGTATTTGCATTCTCAAACTCTTTCCTAGCTAGAAGTTCATTGAAGGGAAAAGATTGTTTAATAATCTTAAGTGCATTTTTTAGTGATTTCGAGTCGAGTCTTCATACCACGAGTTTCATCTCCCCACCTCTTGACTTAAACAAAAACCAATAAAAATAACGCTTAAAGTAAAATTTATCTAGCAATATTTTTATTTCTAGGGCTCTGATACACCAACATAGCTTAGGCTAGTGTCTTGGAGTAGGGAGTAATTAACTCTCCAAGACAGTAAAACAAACAAGTAGTTGTATCTTGCGGTAGGAGAGAAATCCAATTGTTGCATTTATGCTCTGGGAAAGATCCTCTTAAAGGAGAAGCATGAGATTGTGTCCGAACCAGTGTGGGAATCAATCCTTCCTCATTGGAAACGACGCTAGATATTCACGTATTAAAAACGATAAACCTCGGATTAACCATTGTCGAGGAGCCTGGGGTCGCTTGTTGGTAAAGCTTGGATTATGTCAAGGAGCCTTCAAGGGAATTGAGCTTGTTACTCTGCCCTTGCGTGCGTATCGGATCGTAGACTGTTCCCCCAAGTATATTTGTTTCGTTGGTAACCTTAGTGACCATATTCTATAGGATTCTTCCTAAGGTGACAGTGGTGGGAAGATCCCACTGTACCTGGAGCAGACGTCGGCTAGACTCACTTGGATTTTCTAGGGGGTTCTCTTCACTCGAGACGGTTTAGTGGAGGAACTTGTGCCAGTCTATTCATTAAGCAGGTTGCCGGGGTAACTGTTCCAACCGCCATTTCTGTATTGAACTCTGTGGCATTGGGCTTCATCACCAATTAGTGTTTTCAGTATGGAAAGTTACTGTTTGTGTGTGTTTGATCTCCTAGATTCTTTAGGCGTGTGATTCAAATTTGTTTGGTTCTTTAGAGGCTTTAGGTGGTTTTCATTGAGATTTTACTTTGTTTGTGTGTGAAGTAGTTAAAATTTTTTAATCGTGGCTGAATTACTGAGGAAGTCCCGTAGACTTCGGGGCCAACCTTCTGAGTTTTCACCGAGCCAGCCTGAAGGGTTAAGAGCCCTCGTAACTCCTAGAGACAGTAGAGTTGGATCACCAGAAGAAGGAGAGTCTTCTTTGGTGGTACACCCTGATTTTCAAGCTTTAGTAGCAGATTATAATCCACAATCAGTGTCAGTTTCTGAAGTTACTAGTAGCTTTTCATCTACTAGTGATATAGGTGAGGAACCTGAAATATGCGAACCTGAAAGTGAATTTGCTGCTACTCATCATCGGGGTTTACTTCTCCAGCTTCTAATGGTCCTAGTTCACCTAAGGTAGAAAGAATAATTACCCAAAATCTTCCTTCTGGACTTATAGCTATCGAAGAACTTGCTACTCCGAAAGAAGAAGTAGGCATCCCTATCCCTGAAAATCAACCTGCTATTGAACTAAGGGAGCGTGAATCAATTTTTTATAGTCCACCTAGAAGCAGTGCTTGGTATCTTTCTTTGACTAATTTCTTGGAAAACCCAGGGCTAAGTTTTTCACCACCTCGTGTTCTTTATCACCCAACACCTAGAGGTTACTATCCTCCGTTAAATATGTCAAGACAATCGTCCATGTTTACTCAATCACCAGAATCCTTTTTGTACGGCGGTCCTTCTGTTCCCTCTGGGTATCAGTCACTTTTTGGTACTTTTGCGGGAGCATCTCCTCAACCCATTGAACAAGGGTTATTAACTGGAAGAAATGGTACTAAGCCGTTGAGTGTTGAAGATATTCTCATGATGTCAGGTACTATTCCTAATCCTCAACCTCAAGGTGGCCAGTTATCGCCTGGGGGGCAGCCTCAAAATCCTCAATTATCGCCTGGGGGGCAACCTCAAGGTACCCAATTTGCGCCTGGGGGGCAACCTCAAGGACAGTACATACCTATGGGACAGTACGTTCCTCAAGGTCAATCCCAGACTCAATATGTACCCCACGGTCAACCCCAATATCAATATGTACCTCAAGGTCAACCCCAGTATCAGTACGTGCCTCAAGGGTATCAACCCCAAGGTCAGTACTCGAACCAAGGTTTCCAACCACCCTTCGGTCAATCATATGTTCAAAGAACGGGAAAGGTACCTTTAAATTATCAACCCTACCCTCAACCTGGTTACGGTCCTCAATATCCTCAACCTGTTATGGGTCCGCACCCTGAAATGAATTTAGTGTGGGATCCATCGCAAACTCAATAGGTCTTGCAACCGAATGTAAATTTGTCATCTCAAACTGGACAACCCTTAGTTTCTGGTTCACCCCAACAACATATCCAGTCTACCATTCAAACTTCTGTACCTTCGGTAGTTTCTCAGCCTAGGCCTAGTACGCCTCGTACTCCGCCTCAAACGGCTGTTGCAACTGCCGCAACATCTGTTCAATCTACCCCACCTACTTCTGTAGTATCGACGACTCCGGTTTCTACTGTTCCTGTATCTACACCTCAGACGTCTTTACCTCCATCTGGATCCACGATTCAAACTTCGGTTCAGATGCCTGTAGGACAACCTGGCTCAAGTACGGTTGTCACAAGTCAACCACAATTTACTTATCAACCGTACCAGGGACAATACCAATGCGGTCCTGCTGTGCAGCATCCAGTCTATCAGTATCAACTGTACCCTTGGTGCACATATCAACAACCTCAACAACCCCAGTACAGTCTGGTTAATCCTGGTTTTCCGGGAGGATACAATATCCCAAATGTAATCCCTATTCCTGGTTATCCTGGATATCCTCCTCCTGGGGCTGGTCTCATGAACCAGAGTTTTAGGGACCCTAATCGTCAGTTACCATTTATCACAACTTTGGACTTGCCTGACTTGTCACGCCTAATGAACGATCCCATTAATTATCTTCCATTTTGGCCACTAATTCCGAATAAGTTGCCTAGTGATATTCCTAAGTTTGAAGGCAAATCAGGAGAGGACCCGTCGAACCATGTGATGACTTATCACCTCTGGTGTGCGTCTAACTCCATTTCAGGTGATTCAATCCATCTAAGGCTTTTCCAGTGCACTCTAATTGGTCTCGCGGCCAAGTGGTACATTGAGTTACCACGAGGCACTTTTTATAACTTTAGTCAGTTAGCTACCTCGTTTTTAACTCATTTTCAGTTGCCAGTCAGATATGACAATGGCACAGAATTACTAACTTCATTAAAGCAGTCGACGTCCACTTACATTTCAGATCACATTCATGAATGGAGATGTCGACGGCGTTTAGTGAAGGTTTTTATTCCGAATCAGATCTTAGCTGAATGGTTTGTAAAATCTTTGTTGCCAAAGATCACTGAGGATGTAGCTAAGGCCGGAGTCATTACTGAGGAGCAAGTAATTGCTCAAGCACAGTACCTTGACTTGGTTTATGCTCAGTCAGGTACGTTACATGAGAAAATCCCCGATCTTCCTAAGCAAAATGAAATCGCTGTAGCTCCTTCAGGGTCTCCTGCCGCTGATGGTATGATTGGTACGGTTAACACCAAAAGTAAGAAGAAGTCTTCCAAGAATTCTTCTCCTATCATAACCTTGCCAGATTCCCTGACATGAGATTCTTCCGTGGAGATTTCCGCCGATATTCACGTTGTAGAGTCATCTATAGCCAAATCAAAATCCAGTGGTAAGAAGAAAGGGAAGAAGAAAAATAAAATGGACAAAAATTCAAAAGAGAAACCTGAAAAAGTGGAATCTAATGATGAGAAACGCAAACCTCGTTATCCTTGTCTCATTTATGATGAAGAGAATTTTACAAGAGATTGCCCTCATCGTGCAGAGGTTGCGAAGATTGTCAAAGGTTCCCAAACGCCTTTTGTTTTGAAGGATCCTTTTCCAAGTCAAGACAGTAAGATGATAGGTTCTTCCTCAAATGCCAATGAAGAACCCATACTGATGATGTCCAATGTTAGGATTGCGACTCGATCGCATGATTATGGTAGTAAAATTCCTGTTGATGGTAAAGAAGCAGAATCTTCTCATTCTAACCCATCAACCTCAGCTCCCGGTTCCGATCCACTACAGATTGAGAAACCTAATCCAGACATAGTAATCAAACCGCCCGCCAAGGGTATACTTCGAAAGTCAGCTTTCAATCCGCATGCGAGAGCGGCTCAGAACTATAACATTGTTGAGGATTTAGCTGTTTCACCCTCAGCAATGTCGGCTTTAGAAGTGCTGCAATCATGTCCAGCACAGCGTAAATTACTTTTGTCGGCTATAGGAGTTGTTGACGTTCAAGACTCGAACCTAATAATTTTCGATCTAGAAAATAGTACACCGCGCTTACCTCATCAAATGGATTTCCAGATCCCAGTGATAGTAAAAAACAGACCTATTCACAGGATTGTGATTGATGAGGGAGCCTCAACGTGTATTATGTCGATACAGTGTTGGAGATCGCTTGGTTCTCCTTCACTAAATCAATCCCCGACAATTCTAAAGGCCTTTGATGGCCGTGGGTTTCATCGTTTTGGCATTCTACAGGATCTACTTATAGGGGTTGAAGGAAAAACTGTTAATCTAGACGTGGAGGTGGTTGATGCCCCTCTAGATTACAACCTTCTCTTGGGTCGTAGTTGGTCTTACGCTATGACAGTTGTCGTTTCATCGGTCTTTCGGGTTATAAAGTTTCCTCATAATGGAAAGCTCATAACAATAGACCAGCTAGCTTACTTTTCATCCGACCCAACCTCTTCTGAAAGCATTTAGCATGTCGATAAAACGACTATCCCGTATAAGGATGTTGGAGTAGGACTAGTTAAAGATGTCGGTTTACTGGGAACTTTTCCTTTTCCTCCGATCAACACATCGTCTTCTTTTGCAACCATTCATATGATTTCGTCAGACACCATTGTTTATGATGATCCTTGGATCATTCCTTCTGAATCTGAGATAGACTCATTTAGTGATGTTATGCCTTTGAGTCCATATGAAATTGCGTATGAGGCCGTGCAATCATTTATCGACCCATCTTCAACCAAAATTGACTTAATGAATGTGGTCCGTGAGGAATCACTTTTCACATCAAGCTCGGATTCAACAACGTTTTCCGAACTTGTTCACTCTGATGAGAAAATTCATGAAATCCTATGTGTAGACGATTTACCATGGGAAGATCTCCATCACAGATCTTCGTTCTTACCCGAGAATGATCATTTTGAAAATGATTTTTCATCAATTTTTACGACTGAATATGTCAAGGAACCTCAGAATCCAATGAAAAATCATGATTCAGAGTTAAATTTGGGAAACATCTCTCGAACTATTCTTATTGACATTTTGGTTAAGCCTGGAATTGTTGAGAACATTCATATAGGTGCCTCGTGTACAGAACATGAAATTCAAATACATAAGCCCCTATTTCAAGAATTCCGCGACGTGTTTGCCTGGTCCTATGAGGAAATGCTAGGAATTGACCCCGCAATTGTTGTTCATGAAATCAAGACTTACCCAGATGCTAAACCCGTCCGGCAGCGTTTGTGTCAGATCTACCCAAGAAAAGCTGCTGCTATTAAAGCAGAAGTTGAAAAATTACTCAAAGCAGGTCTCATTTATCCGATCCCATTAACGGATTGGGTATCGAATATTGTTCCGGTTAACAAAAAGCAAGGGACAATAAGAATATGTATCGATTATAGGGACATTAATCGAGCCTGTCCAAAGGACAATTACCCAACTCCCTATATCGACCAAATCATTGATGATTGTGCCGGCAGCGAAATATTCTCCTTCATGGATGGTTTTTTCGGATACAATCAAATCAATATTCTACATGCCGATCAACCAAAAATGGCTTTCATTTGTCCATGGGGGACATTTGCTTATTACAAATTGCCTTTTGGGCTCAAAAATGCCGGGGAAACTTTTCAAAGGGCCATGTCTTATGCGTTTCATGACATCAAGCACATTGTGCAACCCTATCTTGATGATTTTCCTGCTCATTCATTACATCGAGCTGATCATCTCATCCATTTACGAGCAATCTTTATGAGGTGTAGGCATTATCGGATTAGGTTGAATCCACAAAAGTGTGTTTTCTGTATAGAAATGGGTCGATTGCTGGGGTTTGTTGTTTCGAAAGCCGGCATTCGCGTCGACCCCTCGAAGGTTGAAGCTATTGTCAAATTGCCTCCTCCTTCGAGTCTTCACCAACTCCAAAGTTTGCAAGGGAAAGCAAACTTTTTACGACGATTCATTCCTAACTACGCCGAGGTTACAAAGGTTTTTACCCGGTTGTTGAAATAGAATACTCCATTCTATTTGGATGAGATAGCTTAGAAATCTTTTGATGCACTAAAACACGCGTTGACCCATGCACCGTTATTGCATCCCCCCAACTACAACCAGGACTACTTCTTGTATCTCGCCGCCTCTCATTCCACCATTGGAATGGTCTTAGTTCAGGAAGATGAATTTGGTACTGAACATGTGATATATTACCTTAGTCGAACTTTAAATCCAACTAAGATAAAATACTCACATGTGGAGAAATTGGCATTGGAAGCTGTTCAAGTTGTCCAACGTTTTCGTCACTGCATTTTACTACGTAAAACTACAGTAATTTCTGATTGCAACCCTATGATCTACATTTTGACCAAGCAATTGCTAGGGGGCAAGTACTCTAAATGGATTGTCATCCTGCAGGAGTTCGACTTGGAATTTGAAAAATCTAAGTCTAAGAAATCTTTGGTTTTTGCGGAGTTAATGTGTGACTTCCCGCATGCTGACATGGAAACTGTGGCGGAGGAGTCCATTGCGGACGAATCCTTGTTTCTAATCAGCACTTTAGATCCGTGGTATGGGGATATCATCGTTTATATCCAGAATCAATCCTTTCGGCCAGAAATTTCAAAGTCAGAATGTCGGAAAATACGATTCCATTCCCAACAATTCAGGATTATTGGAGATACTCTTTATCGCCGTGGGGCAGAATATGTTTTTCGACAAAAAACATTGCCGAGTATAGTGCTGTGATTGATTTATTATCTGAATCTATTTCATTTGGGATTCGGAGTTTGATAGTGAGGTTAGATTCTGAACTCGTTGTATTATAGCTTAATAGAGTGTATGCCATTAGAAATCCAGTGTTATTAAGATTATTTTTGAGAGTGTGTCTCTTGGAACGTGAATTTGATTATATTGAATATCTGCATATTCCAAGATCTTTAAATACATTAGCAGATGCAATTGCTTCTCGAATGTTAAGTAGACATTTGCAATAATCATACATGTAAATTTAAAAACATTCCATAACATGATTTACAAGATAAGCCGGTAATAGTGATATATATAGGAGTGTGTCAAAAATACATCGTCCTCAATCATAGGTTGAAAAACACCTTATGATCAGAAAAAATGATAAGTACAAAAAGAAAAAAGGTCATATGTGCCTACAATAGGCGATCATCCTATCACTGGTGATGATCTCGATAAGAAACCACTGCACGGGCCACTTTGCAAAGGAACATCCTAAAAGGTCCTGGGACCCCAATCACATAGCGCTGAAGTTGACGAGGAATGTCATCTATGCTGGTCTCCAGAATGTCTCCTGTCAAGCGCTCTAGATGACTCTCCAACTCGGCAAGGTCTCTGCTGATTCGTCCCGTGGGGCTGGCGCGACTGCAGCTGGTTGTTTCCTCTCGTAAGGCCGGAGAGCGGCTGGTCGCTGTGGACCCACTTTCGCATTTGAAACTTTTACTATTAGTTTTGGGACCATATAAAAAAAAAAAAAATTAAATAGGAAAATGTTGAAAATGATTTTACCTGAGTCATCCCATTGCTCTCCTGGTGGAAGAGCCATGTCTGGGTCACCACGAAAATCTACCCCAGCATAAGGGAAGTACTGAATATATAAAACCTAGTTTTCCAACCATTGGAAATAATCAGGTTTGAATCAAACAAAATCTGTCCCCTCGTCCAGATGACGGGCCATAACTGCAACCCATCGCATTAGTTTGGGCTCTCGAGGAAGCCCAGCTCCAATAGTAAGGTGCTGCGGGACCAGCATTGGTACCCTCTCCAGACCAAAGCTCACAACTAAAGCCCCATAACCAAAGGTCTTCAGTTGTCCGTTCTTGGCTCTGGTCAGTTGGCCTTTTACATTAGCCAACACAGCATCGCACCAGTTGAAGATGGTGCCTCGAAAGCAGTCAACTTCCATCCGCATCTGGGATCCGATGGCAATATGTAATGCAGCACTCCTGCAAAGTCTAGTGACAGTAAATGCAATCACCATGAGCTCAAGACGAGATATGGTTTTATTGTCTATCCCTTTGTCTCTAGCCTGGCTATTGCAGAACTCTAGCTGGAGGCTATTGACAGACTGGCCACCTGGCCTAGTCCCGAATAGAGTCAAGTCTTCGCCTCTCTTAGGCAAACCGGTCAAAAAGTATATGTCTTTCGGCTCAATTTCAAGCTGGTGGCCACCAATGAAGAAGCACTGATCCTGTATGCTCCACCTGTCTACCAACCACTGTAAGAAATCCACCTGGGCCCTCATGCCAGGTATGGCCCAGAATTTGTACAAGCCACATGCCTTCAATGCATCAATTGAAGGTTGGTGATTCAACGTGGCAAGATCCACATCCTCATGCTCCTGTTCACGCCAATCTAGCATGATGTACACTCTACATCCAACAAAAAGACAAATTAGAATGCAAGAAATTAAATTGTTTGGGTCAAATTTGAGAATTTTTGGGTTAAAAACCCTTGCTGCGGGGACCGCACCCTCTGTGTTAGAGACAGTGCGTGGGTCCGCACCTTGCCTTCATGGAAGGTGTGGACCCCTGACTTTTTCCCCATTGAGAAAAAGTCGAGGTCCACGGGCTGCCAGTGTTATGCCTGCGGGCCCCCGCGCGCGGGTTTTTAGCCTAAAAACCCTCTAAAAAATGAAATAAAACCCTAAAACAAAAATTGAAACGGTTGAAATTGAAGAGTAGGATGATGTGGATTACCTAGAGAAGACGACATTCGATTCCAACGGTTGGATTTTCCGCAATCTTCATGGGAAGTTTCTGGACAAAAGCATTATTTTCTCACCCAAATCTCCAATGGTAAAAATAAATTGACGAAAGCCCTTTTTATAAGTTTTTTGAATAAATGAATTGCAAATTTGCTTATGTTTCACTTTAGAAAGGTAATTTTTGCAGTATTTTTATCCATTTCAAATAGGTATGAGTAATGTTTGCATTTTTGTTCAGGATAACGGATTATTCAGGCGAAATCTATCATTTTCAACGAAAAAACATTTAGAGTCACCTTTAAGCTCTTTTCTGACTCCTAAAACATGAAAAGATTGCCGAGTTTTTCTTTCTAAACTCGTTAAAATGGAACTAAAAAGACGGTCCACTTATAGCTCTTTTCTGACCGTAAAAACATGAAAAGGTTGCCAGATTTTTGTCGTTTCAAATTCGATATTGGTTATAAAATGACGTGTTGTTGATCGCTTTTTTACTTTTTCGGATCAGGGGCACTAATTACGAAAAGTACTCCTTGGTCGTAAAGATCAAGCGGTTCTCTCAAGTATTATTTTATTCTTTTTCGGGCTTGGGAGACACAAATTTATGAAAAAGGTCAACCCTTGAGTCTTCTTAAGTTTTTTCGGACTCTCTAAAATTGAAAAATGCCGAGTTTCTCCTATACTAGACTCGTTAAAATTTCACAGTAAATGACCTGTTCAATTACAAACAGGAACGAACCACTCCTTCTTAGGGTTTGAATTTAAACTAAGTTGGACTCATCTGAAGGATGAGCTTATATTCAAGCAAATGTTATCCTCCTCAAGCTTGTCAAAAATAAAGAGGTACTTGCCAGAAATGGTGGGGGAAAAGAGACAAAAATGAGCCTGTTTGTCACACTTTGTAACCACTCTTGAACACGACACTTTTATTCACCTGGGTTTGGAAATCCTTTGCCTAACAGTTGATCAAACCACATTTGAAAGTCTTCAGCCCGTTTCTGGGTATTAACTTTGGGTCAATTGTCACCAAACCATTTGTTGTGTCGTTATGTGTTCAAGAGGTCATTGCCAATAAGCCATTCATCTGCAAAATATCTGTCATCCATCTTGACCATCCCTGAGTCAGTCCTTGCAACTAAATTTCTTTAACTTGATCTATGATTTCGTGTTGTGGGCTTGCCTGTGACGGATCTCTTTCTATCGACTTCAGCTCATTATCTAGAAAGATGATCTAGAAATTGTCAGTACCTTAGGATATGCATGCCTCAATGGCAGGTTTCTCGCCTTTGACGACAGGTTGCATCATTGACCTTCGATCAAAGGATTCCGTGACATGTTCGACATCAACACATTTATTCACATCTCATGGATTGTACTGGGTACTTTGAGAGCCATTGACATCACTGGTGGTTTCTCTCACACTTGTTAATAGTTTACATCATTGACTGGTAATCAAGTGGTTTCTACCATGTTCGACTTCAACACATTCATTTGCATGGATAGAATCATACTGTTTTGGGAAGCAGAAATGAAGACCCTGGATCTAGTTTCCGCAATCCAGGCTGTGAGGAATTTTGTATTCATTATGTAGTGGAGTATTTATAAACAGATGGCTGCGTCCATACTGTGTCCACATGAGTCTATACTTGTGATGTATTACAAGATCATTCCTATATCAGAGTAGTAGTTAGTTTTCTAAGACAGTTTTGATCTGAGTATGGGAATGCCTACTTCAGTGATGATATGATCTCATATATATATTTTGCATTGAATGTTTTTATAGGTTCCAACCGGGCTCTCCACAAGATGATCCTCGAAATGATAAAGTACTTCACTCTTCCTAAATGATAAATGAAATCCTCATCTTCTACAGACTTCGCACTTTAGGGGGCAATCTGTTACACAAAAATATCGTCACCATGATTACTTGCAGTCAGTATGGGTCTATCATCACTTGTACTATCCTCCTAAGCAAGTCTCAGACCTCAGCTCTTCAAGTCAAGCTTTGAAAATGAGAGAAAGACATTAAAAATCAACAAAGCTCTAGTTCCATACTTTCTCTCATTGTTGCCTGCGGTCCCACACCCCCTGTTTACAAAAACTTTGGACCTGACCGCTCTGTCCCAAAAGGAGTGGGTGCAGACCCCTGTGAAAGTAAAAAAGGCACAAGTTTATTCTAAAAACTCACTTTGGTTTAATTCTAGATGATTCTAGAAGGAATTTTGACATGGATTGGTTGCTCTTAGGTGGTTCATGCATCCCAAAAGAGAAGGAGCTAATCCCTTGATGAGAGGAGCTATCCCTTTGAAGGAGGGCTTTATCCCTTTGAAGGAGGACCTAGTAACTTCCCTCCATTGCACTATAAATTAAGGCATTGGGCTGGTTGCTAGGGAGGTTGGAAGCTGAACATTTTTGAGGGTAAATGCTGGTGGAATTGAGACTTCCTAGTTAAGCTTGAGAGGAGAGATCACGTACCTTTTTGGCTTCATTGGGAAGAGAGTGAAACTTGTCAAAGTAGAGGAGACTTCTTGTTGGACCCTGGGAGGAGCTTGTACATCATCAAGGCAGAGGTTGTAAAGTTCTTCTTTGATTTGAATTAATACAATCAGATTCATTTTTCTCAACAAATTGTCTTATGTCATTTGTTTCATGAATTTCTTGATCATCATGTTAAGTATGCTTTATGATATTGGCTTTTCAGGTGCTATTTAATTTGTTTGCTTGTTTGTGTTTGCATATTCGCAACAAGGGAGCTCATATGGATCAAAGGAGCGAGGCTTCCACAAACCTGCATTGGACCTAAGGTAGGCCTAAAACACTTGTTTGCCTTTGTTTATAAATGCATATTTAGAGAAAGATAGTTTTTGATTGGCTTGCTTGTCACTAGATATCGTTAGATTCTAGGAAGGTCTATCTTGTCCACAAGATCGACTCTTTGAGTCTTTGCCAACTCCAAAGTTTGCAAGGGAAAGCAAACTTGTTACGATGATTCATTCCTAACTACGCCGAGGTTACAAAGGGTTTTACCCGGTTGTTGAAACAAAATACTCCATTCTATTGGGATGAGATAGCTCAGAAATCTTTTGATGCACTAAAACACGCGTTGACCCATGCACCGTTATTGCATCCTCCCAACTACAACCAGGACTAATTCTTTTATCTCGCCGCCTCTCATTCCACCATTGGAATGGTTTTAGTTCAGGAAGATGAATTCGGTGCTAAACATGTGATATATTACCTTATTCGAACTTTAAATCCAACTGAGCTAAAATACTCACATGTGGAGAAATTGGCATTGGCAGCTGTTCAAGCTGTCCAACGTTTTCGTCACTACATTTTACTACGTAAAACTACAGTAATTTTTGATTGCAACCCTATGATCTACATTTTGACCAAGCAATTGCTAGGGGGCAAGTACTCTAAATGGATTGTCATCCTGCAGGAGTTCGACTTGGAATTTGAAAAATCTAAGTCTAAGAAATATTTAGTTTTTGCAGAGTTAATGTGTGACTTCCCGCGTGCTGACACGGAAACTGTGGCGGAGGAGCCCATTGTGGACGAATCCTTGTTTCTCATTAGAACTTTAGATCCGTGGTATGGGGATATCATCGTTTATCTCTAGACCTGTTAGAAAATTATATATTACGGAGCAATGGAACACATAAAATATTGCAGAAATATAAACACAGAAAACGCACAAAACAAGAGAGACACAGATATACGTGGTTCACCCAGTTTGGGCTACGTCCACCCCGAACAGCCAGTCCTTCCTTTCTATTATCCAGCAAAATGAAGAGACACAACCTACAACAAATCCGCTGTAATATCCTCTGTTTTCTCTCACAGTCTCACCTCTCTGTTTCTCGCTCACACAGAACACACATCTATCACACAGCCTCAAATACAATACCCTCATACAAAGAGAGGGGTTGCCTTCTAGGGCAAAAAAAAAACCCTAAACAAACATAAGTTCTACCGTTAGATCATCTGCCTAATGAACGGCCCATATTGACTAGAAATTATATACTTTTACAAGGCAATTTTACATTTAATTTTGGCTTTGGGGGCGCTGCCCCCGAGCCCCCGTTGGGGGACCACTGGCCCTCGGACCCTCGTGGGGGGGACAAGTCCCCCCCCGCACCCCCCCGTGTGGAGGGGTGTACAAAACTTCCTGGGGTATACATTCAGCTGAAACAAAGACCTCTGAACAATCATGCTCCACACACAACAATCCCCCACTTGGAGAATGATTGTAGAAACTCCACCGCTGCTTCATTTGCTGGACAATGACTCCTCTTTGGACCTGGCTATTTCTCATCTTCATCATCATCCTTGAAGACCAATTGAAACTGAGCATGTTCTCAGCTTCTCCCTGGTTACAACTTTTGTTAGCATATCTGCAGGATTCTGGCTAGTGTGTATCTTTTCCAGCTTCAACTCTCTATCTTCCAACACTGATCGTATGAAATGATACTTGAGCTGTATGTGTTTATTCCTGGAATGAAATGCTGAGTTCTTTGCAAGATGAATGGCACTTTGGCTATCACCGTATAACGTGCCCATATCATGCTTCTTACCAAACTCACCCATAAATCTTTGTAACCAAATCATTTCTTTACTAGCCTCTGTAGCAGCAACACACTCTGCTTCTGTTGTTGAAAGTGCAACAACACTTTGGATTTTTGAAACCTAACTGACAGTTGTTCCTCCAACAGTAAATACATATCCTGTAGTGCTCCTCCTGTTATCTCTGTCACCTGCCATATCTGCATCAACATATCCTTGTAGGGAGATGTTTGAACCACCAAAGCATAATGCTTGATTTGTGGTACCTTTCAAATATCTGAGAATCCATTTCACTGCCATCCAATGTTCCTTTCCTGGATTGTTCATGTACCTGCTTACAACTCCCACTGCATGTGCAATATCAGGCCTTGTGCAGACCATTGCATACATTAAGCTTCCAACTGCTGATGCATATGGAACTTTAGACATTTAATCCATGTCTTCTTGGGTCTTTGGGCACATTTCCTTGCTAAGTTTGAAATGGCTAGCAAAAGGTGTACTAACAGGTTTTTCATTGTGCATGTTAAATCTTTTCAACACCTTTTGTATGTACTCATTCTAAGACAATGTTAATTTACGATTTTTCCTGTCTCTAGTTATTCTCATACCAAGGATTTGTTTTGCAGCTCCCAAATCCTTCATTGCAAATGAATTTGCCAATTTTCTTTTAAGCACATTTATTTCTTGCATGTTAGATCCTGCAACAAGCATGTCATCTACATACAATAACAATATAATATAGCTGCCATCATTTTTCTTTTTCAAATAAACACAATGATCAGAGTGACATCTAGTATAACCTTGTTCAGACATAAACTTGTCAAATTTTAGATAGCACTGCCTTGGACCCTGTTTTAAGCCATACAAGCTCTTCTTCAACCTACACACTAGTTTCTCCTTCCCTTTCACCTCATATGCTTGTGGCTGCTACATATATATCTCTTCCTCCAAATCCCCATGGAGAAAGGTTGTCTTTACATCTAACTGCTCAAGATGCAAATCCTCAGCTGCTACAAGACTTAAAATAGTTCTGATTGAAGTCATTTTAACAACAGGAGAAAATATTTCATCAAAATAAATACCTTTCTTCTGTGCAAACCCCTTCACCACAAGTCTAGCTTTGTACCTCTGTTTTCCTCCATCTTCTTCCTTCAGCCTGTAAACCCATTTATTCTTCAATGTAGTTTTTCCTGCAGGCAACTGACTAAATCCCAAGTCTGGTTATGCATTAAGGAGTCCATCTCTTCTTCCATGGCTACCTCCCACTTTTTCCTTATTTCAACCTGCATTGCTTCTTCATAACATTCGGGTTCACCAGAATCAGTCAACAATAAATAATATAATGAAGGAGAGTATCGTTCAGGGGGTCTACTTATCCTGGTAGATCTTCTAACACCACTTTCAAGTGTTTGGGGTGCCTGTTGCTGTTGTGGTGGTTGCTGTTGTTGATTATTGTTATTTTCAGGCACCTTTACCTTTTCACTGATTTCATCAAGAACTGCGTATTCCTTGTTTTCTTTTTCCTGTTTCTTTTCTTGCAACTGATTCTTATACAAGACCTTTTCATTGAATATTACATCTCTGATCCTAATGATTTTGTGATTTTCGTAATCATATAAGAGATAACCAAAATCATTAACACCATATCCAATAAAGCTACATTTCTTTGACTTTGACTCAAGCTTTGTTCTATTTTCTTTATCAATATGGACAAAGGCCTCACAACCAAAAGGCTTTAAAAAAGAGTAGTTTACCTTTTTACCTGTCCATGCTTCCTCTGGAACACCACCATCCAAGGAACTTGAAGGCCCTCTGTTTATTAGATAAACAACAGTATCTACAACATCTGCCCAAAACTGTAAAGGAAATCCTGCATGCAATCTCATGCACCTTGCACCCTCCATGATTGTTCAATTCATCCTTTCTAACACACCATTTTCTTGTGGTGTTCTTGGAACTGTCTTCTCTCTGCGAATTCCATGCTCTGAACAGTACCTATCAAACTCTTTGCTGCAATATTCACCTCCATTGTCTGATCTAAGACACTTCAATTTCTTTCCTGTCTCAATCTCAACCAAAGCTTTCCATTTCTTGAAAGTATCAAAAACATCAGATTTATTCTTAATACAATAAATCCAAGTTTTTCTAGTTGCATCATCAATAAAAGTAACATAATAACGAGAACCACCAAGAGATGATACCTTAGCAGGTCCCCATACATCTGTATGCACAAGCTCTAATTTTTCATTCTTCTTTTCTTTCCCAACTCTGAGAAATCTGACTCTCTTCTGTTTTCCATAAATGCAGTTCTCACAGAAGTCCAAATAAACATACTTCAAACCTGGCAACAAATTCCTTGAGTGAAGAATCTTCATCCCCTTTTCACTCATGTGTCCGAGCCTATGATGCAATAATGTTGCATCTGCTCCTTTGGAAGTTAAAGCATTAACAGAGTTAGAAATACCATTGCATAAATACAATGTACCAACCTTTTCACCTTTTGCTATTACCAGGGCTCCTTTGGTGACCTTCCAAGCTTTAACTGTGAAAGTTGTCACACAACCTTCACCGCCTAACTGCCCTGTTGAAATCAGATTTTTCTTTAGATCTGGAACATGCCTTACCTCCTTTAATAGCCATTGGTTTCCATTCTGCTGTTTTACAAGAACCTTACCCATTCCAACGATTTTACAGGGTTTATCATCACCCAGACGAACTTGTCCAAAATCTCCGCGAACATAGTCATGAAAGTATTTCTTATCAGGTGTGGCATGGAATGAAGCCCCTGAATCTACCACCCAGGAATCAGTAATATTTACGAAAGAAAGAATCAAAGCATCTTGTAACACCTCACCTGTCACATTTGCTTCATGATTGTTTTCTTGTTGTGCATCTCCTTCTTTTCTCTTCCGAGATCTATAGTCTTTCTTTAGGTGTCCTTTCTTTCCACATTTCCAGCACACTATTCCCGATCTGGACTTGGATCTGCCTTTCCTTGATTTACTGCGATATCCTGAGCTCTTTCCTCTTTCCATTTTTCTTCCTCTAGACTCTGCACTCAAAGAATTTCCCGATGTCTCACCGGAGCTTTTCCGTCGCATTTCCTCGCTAAGGATAGCACCGACAACATCATCAAACTTTAAAGTACTAGATCTAGAAACAGAGTTACTAATGGCCATTACCAAACCATTCCAACTTTCTGGTAATGAGCACAAGAATAACAGAGCTCTAACTTCATCATCAAAGTTTACCCCTACAGAGCTTAACTGACTTGTAACTGTATTAAAATCATTTAAATGGTTTGCAACATATCCACCTTCCGACATATTCATATTAAATAACCGTTTCATAAGAAATACCTTGTTTGAGGCCGAGGGTTTTTCATATAGTTTCGACAACGCCTTCATCAAACCCTCTGTCGTGGTTTCCTTCGAAATGTTGAAGGCAACTGACGCAACAAGGCACAACCGTATTGTTCCAAGTGCCTTTCTATTGAGAAGGTTCCATTCTTCGTCTTTCATACCCGTCGGCATCTTTGTTTTTCCGCCCAATGGTAGGTATAGATCTTTCTGATACAGATAATCTTCCATTTGCATCTTCCATAGCGAGAAGTTTTGGCCGTTAAATTTCTCGACCCTAAACTTATCATCTTCCGCCATTGCTCCCACTCGAACCAGGAACCCTTCTTTCTTGCGAGTTTATCAGCCAAATAGACCTTAGGCTCTGATACCAGTTGTTAGAAAATTATATATTACGGAGCAATGGAACACATAAAATATTGCAGAAATATAAACACAGAAAACGCACAAAACAAGAGAGACACAGATATACGTGGTTCACCCAGTTTGGGCTACGTCCACCCTGAACAGCCAGTCCTTCCTTTCTATTATCCAGCAAAATGAAGAGACACAATCTACAACAAATCCGCTGTAATATCCTCTGTTTTCTCTCACAGTCTCACCTCTCTGTTTCTCGCTCACACAGAACACACATCTATCACACAGCCTCAAATACAATACCCTCATACAAAGATAGGGGTTGCCTTCTAAGGCAAAAAAAAACCCTAAACAAACATAAGTTCTACCGTCAGATCATCCGCCTAATGAACGGCCCAGATTGACTAGAAATTACTATACTTTTACAAGGCAATTTTACATTTATTTTTGGCTTCGGGGGCGCTGCCCCCGAGCCCTTGCCGGGGGACCGTTGGCCCCCGGACCCCCCAGCCGGGGGGGATGGGCCCCCTCGGACCCCCGCGGGGGGGGGGAAAGTCCCCCCCGCACCCCCCCGCGTGGAGGGGTGTACAAAACTTCCTGGGGTATACATCCGGCTGAAACAAAGACCTCTGAGCAATCATGCTCCACACACAAGAAGACCCAATCCTTTCGGCCATAAATTTCAAGGTCAGAACGTCGGAAAATATGATTCCAGTCCCAACAATTCAGGATTATTGGAGATACTCTTTATCACCGTGGGGCGGACTATGTTTTTCGACGTTGTTTAACTCACGAGGAAGTTGAAAGGGTTCTAAATGACTGTCACTCTGGACCGTGTGGCAGTCATATGTCTAGGTATGCCACAGCCCAAAAGATATTGTGCACTGGCTACTTCTGGCCATCTTTGTTTAACGATTGTATTAACGCGGTCTGAAACTTCTGCAACTGCCAAACTTTTGATCGAAAGATGCGCGCTCCACCTGCTCCTGTCCACCCTATAATTGTTGTTGGTCCTTTTGCCAAATGGGGTATCGATTTTATTACATGTAACCCTCACTCGGCCGGGGGGCATGCGTATATCATCCTTGCAGTAGATTATTTTACCAAGTGGCCCGAGGCGATGCGTACATTTGAGGCAGGCAGCAAAACAACTGCAATTTTCATGTTCAATCATATAATTGCTAGGTTTGGTGTTCCACAAGCGATCATCACTGATCATGGGCGTCATTTTCAAAACGTTATGATGACCGAACTTACAGGCCAGCTTGGCTTGCGTCACGATAGTTCAACTCCTTATTATCCATAAGCTAATGGTCTAGTTGAATCCATCAACAAAGTTTTAGTCATCATGATTTGACGAATCATTGGGATTCATAGGTCGAATTGGCATAACATGCTTTTTTCAGCGCTTTGGGCGTATCGAACCTCAGTAAAAACATCAACAGGGTTCACTCCTTTCCAACTAGTTTATGGTCTGGAAGCTGTGTTACCCATTGAATGCGAAATCCCGTAATTGCAAATGGCCATCGAGTTACTTCCAGCCACTTCTGAAGAGGAAAAAAGTTTGTTATACTTGGCTCAATTAGATGAGAATCAACGTGATGCTGCATTGGCGATCAAAACTCACGCAAAACGTATGAAAGCTCAATATGATTGAAATGTGACCCCTCGAAATTTTTCGGAAGGAGATCTAGTCTTAGTGTACAATCAAGCTAATGATAAATTAGGCGCTAGAAAATTCGTTCCTATGTGGCATGGTCCCTATGTTGTCAAGCGAAAGCTAGCAAAAGGGACCTATGAATTGGTAGACTTTGACGGGGACTCTTTAGGTAAACCTAGAAATGGTCTTTACCTGAAGAGGTATTATGCTTAAAGAATGGGTATGGAGATTTTTAGTTAGGATAGTTTTCTTTCTAGCTGGTGTGTTTTAGTTTAAAAAGTGTGCTTAGCTTAGAGAGTGTTTTTCGTCATTATTCCTACTTATCTTGGTTTTACTCTTGATATTGCAGATGTCGATGCCTCTCCAAACATACATTGGTTTCGCTGATGGTGCTTGTCATAATACACGGAACATTTCTTCCGCAGCTTGGGTTATCTATTCGCCCTCTGATGAGTTGGTATCTATGCATGGGGTAAGCCTCGGTCAAACAATGAACAACATTGCTGAGTATAGTGCAGTGATTGAGTTATTATCTGAATCTATTTCATTTGGGATTCGGAGTTTGATAGTGAGGTTAGATTCTAAACTCGTTGTATTACAGCTTAATAGAGTGTATGCCATTAGAAATATAGTGTTATTAAGATTATTTTTGAGAGTGCGTCTCTTGGAACATGAATTTGATTATATTGAATATCAGCATATTCCAAGACCTTTAAATACATTAGCAGATGCAATTTCTTCTCGAATGTTAAGTAGACATTTGCAATAATCATACATGTAAATTTAAAAACATTCCATAACATGATTTACAAGATAAGCTAGTAATAGTGATATATATATATATATATATATATATATATATAGGAGTGTGTCAAAAATACATCGTCCTCGATCATAGGTTGAAAAACACCTTATGATCGGAAAAAATGATAAGTACAAAAAGAAAAAATGTCATATGTGCCTACAATAGGAAATCATCCTATCACTGGTGATGATCTTGATAAGAAACCACTACACGAGCCAATTTGCAAAGGAACCTCGTAACAGGTCCTGGGACCCCAATCACATAGCGCTGAAGTCGATGAGGAATGTCATCTATGGTGGTCTCCGAAATGTCTCCTGTCAAGCGCTCTAGACGACTCTCCAACTCGGACAAGGTCTCTGCTGATTCGTCTTGTGGCGCTGGCGCGGCTGCAGCTGGTTGTTTCCTCTCGTAAGGCCGGAGAGCGGCTGGTCGCTGTGGACCCACATCTGCATTTGAAACTTTTACTATCAGTTTTGGGATGATATAAAAAATAAAAATTAAAAATTAAAATAGGAAAATGTTGAAAATGATTTTACCTGAGTCATCCCATTACTCTCCTGGTGGAAAAGCCATGTCTGGGTCACCACGAAAATCTACCCAGCGTAAGGGAAGTCCTGAATAGAAAAAACCTGGTTTTCCAACCATTGGAAATACTCAGGTTTGAATCGAACAACCTCTGTCCCCTCATCCGGATGACGGGCTATAACTGCAACCCATCGAATCAGTTTGGGCTCTCGAGGAAGCCCAGCTCCAACAGTAAGGTGTTGCGAGACCAGCATTGGGACCCTCTCTAGACCAAAGCTCACTACCAAAGCCCCATAACCAAAGGTCTCCAGTTGTCCGTTCTTGGCTCTTGTCAGTTGGCCTTTTACATTAGCCAACACAACATCGCACCAGTTGAAGATGGTGCCTCGAAAGCAGTCAACTGCCATACGCATCTGGGATCCAGTGGCAATATGTAGTGTGACACTCCCGCAAAGTCTGGTGACAGTAAATGTGATCACCATGAGCTCAGGACGAGATATGGTTTTAATGTCTATCGCTTTGTCTCTAGCCTGGCTGTTGCAAAACTCTAGCCGGAGGCTATCGACAGACTGGCCACCTGGCTTAGTCCCGAATAGAGTCAAGTCTTCGCCTCTCTTAGGCAAACCGATCAAAAAGTATATGTCTATCGGCTCAATTTTGAGCTGGTGGCCATCAATGAAGAAGCACTGGTCCTGTATGCCCCACCTATCTACCAGCCACTGTAAGAAATCCACCTGGGCCCTCATGCCAGGTATGGCCCAGAATTTGTACAAGTCGCATGCCTTCAATGCATCAATCGAAGGTTGGTGATTCAACATGGCAAGATCCACATCCTCATGCTCCCTTTCACGCCAATCTAGCATGATGTACACTCTACATCCAACAAAAAGGAAAATTAGAATGCAAGAAATTAAATTGTTTGGGTCAAATTTGAGAATTTTTGGGTTAAAAACCCTTGCTGCAGGAACCACAGCCTCTGTGTTAGAGATAGTGCGTGGGTCCGCACCTTGCCTTCATGGAAGGTGCAGACCCCTGACTTTTTCCCCATTGAGAAAAAGTCGGGGTCTGCGGGCTGCCAGTGTTATGCCTGCGAGCCCGCGCACGCGGGTTTTTAGCATAAAAACCCTCTAAAAAATGAAATAAAACCCTAAAACAAAAATTGAAACGGTTGAAATTGAAGAGTAGGATGATGTGGATTACCTGGAGAAGACGACATTCGATTCCGACAGTTGGATTTTTCGCAATCTTCACTGGAAGTTTCTGAACAAAAGCACTATTTTCTCACCCAAATCTCAAACGGTAAAAATGAATTGACGAAAGCCCTTTTTATAAGTTTTTTGAATAAATGAATTGAAAATTTGTTTATGTTTCACTTTAGAAAGGTAATTTTTGCAGCATTTTTATCCATTTCAAATAGGTAAGAGTAATGTTTGCATTTTTGTTCAGGATAATGGATTATTCAGGCGAAATCTATCATTTTCAACGAAAAAACATTTATAGTCACCTTTAAGCTCTTTTCTGACTCCTAAAACATGAAAAGATCGCTGAGTTTTTCTTTTTAAACTCGTTAAAACGGAACTAAAAGGACGGTCCACTCACAACTCTTTTCTGACCGTAAAAACATGAAAAGATTGCCAGATTTTTGTCGTTTCAAATTCGATATTGGTTATAAAACGACGTGTCGTTGATCGCTTTTTTACTTTTTCGGATCAGGGGCACTAATTACGAAAAGTACTCCTTGGTCGTAAAGATCAAGCGGTTCTCTCAAGTATTATTTTATACTTTTTCGGGCATGGGAGACACAAATTTACGAAAAAGGTCAACCCTGGAGTCTTCTTAAGTTTTTTCAGAGCCTCTAAAATTGAAAAAAGTCGAGTTTTTCCTATACTGGACTCGTTAAAATTTCACAGTAAAGGACCTGTTCAATTACAAATAGGAACAAAACACTCCTTCTTAGGGTTCAAATTTAAACTAAGTTGGACTCATCTGTGTTGGCATTATGAGACAAGTATTGTCCTTGATGGCAAACCACACTGATGACAAATCATAGTGCAGAAGGTCAGCAGCAAGGAATTGATGATCAGACTATAAGAAGAAGAGAAAATTCATATACACAGGTTCATCAAGCCCAAGTCGCGTGTACACGCTGGTTGGCTTTAGTAAAAGCGCGTGTATGTGGAAAACTTATTTTTGGTCCGTGGCGCTTATTCCTTGGAAGTTGTGCCTATGGTTTCGGACCATGGTGTCTCGACGGACGTGTCGATCCCTAGTTTTGAGGATGATGGTATTGGATTTCTATGGTTTTGGCTCTTGGTATTGAACAAGGCCTAAGGCTATATAAGGAGAAGGAAATCATTAGGCAAGTGCATTCGAAAAGTCTTGAATATCTGATGAAGTATTAGATCCAGTATGCAGGTTATTGGTTGATGATGTATTGCTTGATCTGAGCTAAGGAGAGATCTCATCGGTTGATGGAGAACAAGATCTAAGGAGAGATCGGGATCAAATGGTTTGAAATGAACTATCTTTATATGGTTGATTATGCGTGTTTCTAGATCTGCATACTGACGCAATGTTATATTCTGGGTATAACTGATATCTGGTACAGCTGCAAGTTATGAAAAGTTATTTTTAGATCTGTACGCAGGTTGTCTTCGGTAAAACCGCGTGTATACGCGGGTTGCCTTCATTGAAGTAGCGTATATCTTTTGAAGCATGATTTTTGGGTTTGCAGTTGGGTCTGACTGATATTACAGAGTTCTGTAGTCTGCTCTGTGTTCTGGTGACAGGTGTTGATAGGGTTTCAGTGGTTCAGTGATTCAAAGATTGATGATGCTAGTATTGGTTGTTTTATGCTTCAATGATTTGTGAATGAATCATAGTCTTCAGATTGTAATGTTGTGCTTCAAGAATATCCAGTCTGAAAATTGATGAAAAGTGGTACCTGAAGGAAAGAAGATTGTAGGCCAGCACCTACGTACTAGTATCTTAGCTAGTACAAGAGCAAAGGGGGTTGGAGCTCCCTTCCAAGGAAGTTTGGAGAATGAGAGAAGGTTGAAGCCTTCTGCAGGTTGTAGCCTACGTACTGGTATAAGGCTGCACCAGTACAAAAGATTGTAAACTGAAGTTCTTATTAAAGAAAGATAGAGACGACTTGTAGCAGGTGGTTTTCACCCACATTGGGTTTCCACCTTATATCATGGTGTTCATGTGTGTGGCTTTTGTGTGATGATCTGTCCTGTTATACTGCATCTGTTTACTCTTAATATGGTGAATAATGACCTGATGCACTTAACTGAAGATAAACTAACTGAATTATAAGTTTTCTGGTTATACGCTGTTTTCTTTAGACACAGTAGCGTGTACACGCTGGTTCACTTAACTGAAGTGGCGTATATGTTTCTGAGCATTGAAAAAGTTTTATTGATCTAATAATACTGATTCACCCCCCCTCTCAGTATTATTTCCAACAATTGGTATCAGAGCCAAGTTCTTCAGAGAAGCTTGATCGCTTGAAGGTAGATCGTTCATCATGAGCAACTACGAGAGAGAAGCATCAATCAGGCCACCGGTTTTTGATGGGACAAACTTCAATTATTGGAAGGTAAGAGTTACTGCCTATCTTCAATCTCTTGGTACAGAAGTTTGGGACATTGTAGAAACAGGCTACGCTTTTCCTTCAGCTACTCCTACAGATGCAGCTGAGAAAAAGAAGTATGAAACAAATGCGAAAGCAGTCAGTACCCTATTAGGATGTATATCCCAAACGGAATTCATGAAGGTAATGCACTACAAATCCGCAAAAGAGATATGGGACAAGATTGTCACGAGCTATGAAGGTGATGAACAGGTAAAGTGTGCTAAACTTCAAACTCTCAGGATTCAGTATGAGACTCTCAAGATGTATAATGATGAAAGTGTGGCTAACTATTTTCTTCGGGTAGATGAGATCGTTAATTGTATGAAAAATTTGGGTGAAGAAATAAAAGAGGCTATAGTGGTTGAAAAGGTTCTAAGATCATTGTCCCCCAAGTTTGAATCTAAAGTATCTGCAATAGAAGAAAAGGAAAATCTACGAATTCTTACTATGTCTCAGCTACATGGAATTCTAACTGCTTATGAAATGAGAAAGGGAGGTCCATCAGACAGAAGAGAAGCTGCTTTCAAGGCATCAGGCAAAGAAGATTATTATGAAGCAAGCCACGTCCCAGAACAAGAGGAAGAAGAATCAAATTTTGTCAGAAATCTTCAAAGGGGTTCTGGAAGGTTCAGAGGTAAGTTACCTTTTAAATGCTTTGCTTGTGGAAGAGTAGGTCATTATGCTGCAAAATGTCCTTATAAGGATAAAGGAAAGGAACCTACTAGATGGAACAAGAAACAGAGTGCAAATAAGAAAAGTTACTACACTCATGAAGATAGTGATGGTCTATCGAATAGTGATGAAGATGAACAAGGTAATGAATATAAGTTGTTAATGGCATTTGAAGATGATGATTATATGGATGCTATAGATGTGGATAACCTTTATGATGAAATAACTAGACTCAAGAGATGTATAGAAGAAAAGAATATAATCATTGATACTCTGCAATTCCAAATTGATGAAAAGGAAAAACATCTTGAAAAACTAGAAGGTGAAATTGTTGGTCTTAGAAAAGAGATTGAGAAAACAAAAGCTATTAATTTTAAATTTGTTAAAGGATCTGAAACCTTGGATGAGATTATCAATGTGCAGCGATCTCCTCTGATCAAGACAGGTCTTGGATATAATGGAGAAACATCTCAAGCCTCTACCTCTAAAAGTTATCTTGATGCAGCAAGAAGAAGCGAGCAAAGGCCAAATAAAAGTAATTAGGTGAATCAGGGACAGTTTACCTCAAGAACAAATAAAGACCATCAAGAAATTTGGGGACAAACTGCCTTAAGGACAAACAGAAGCTACAATCAGCCACAGGTAAAATCTTCTCAATTTGCTCCAAGAATAAATAGGAGCTACAATCGGTTGGATGATAGATCTGGTTATCACAGAAGTTTCTTTAATGGCCAATGCTTTTCTTGCCATAACTTCGGTCACAAAGCAGCTCAATGTGTTGCCTACAAGACAATCATGACTAGAGAAACTCAAAAGCAAGGGAGAATGACTGAAACCATGAAAAGGACTTATAACAACTTTTCGGTTCTTGAAAATGAAGTTGAATGCTCTATTTGTAATAACTTTGGTCATGAAGACTCTGAATGCAGGAGCAGGTTCCGGAAGACAATTCAGAAGGAGAAAACTCAAATGTCAGAACATGGAGAATAAAGTAACCACAACCAGAAAGATGTGGGATAGCCTTTTATGCAGAAGGTCAAGAAAGTCTATGGTACATTGACAGTGGATGTTCGAAGCATATGACAGGGGACAAAGAAAAGCTTGAGTCATATACCACATTAGAAAAGGGGAAGAAAGTTTCCTTTGGAAACGATATCTCTGCAGCCATAAAAGGAAAAGGTGTGGCTCCATTGAAAGAGAAGGTCAAAGCTGGAAATGTTTTGTATGTTGATGGATTGAAGCATAATCTTCTGAGTGTCAGTCAGATGTGCGACCAAGGAACATAGGTAATATTTAGATCAAATGGATGTTGTGTTCGTGATCTTGATACAGGTAAAACAGTGATCAAAGGAAGAAGGACTCCAAATAATCTATACATATTTGAAGAAGGACCACAACAATGCTATTTGAGCAAGGATGATGAACACTGGCTATGGCATCGAAGGTTGGGGCATCTAAGCTTTTCACAGATAAGGAAAGCATGCAAATATCAGGCAGTTCGTGGTCTTCCAGATATCAAAATTCCAGACAACACTATATGCAAATCTTGTCAGTTTGGAAAGCAAACCAGAACTAACTTTCTAGAGAAGGAAGGATCAGCTAGCATGCCTCTTGAGCTAGCACATACAGATACATGTGGTCCATTCAGAAAAAGAACACCTTGAGGAGAAGAATACTTGATATTATTCATTGACGATTTCTCCAGGTTTGTCTGGTTAGGACTTATGAAGCACAAAGATGAAGCATTCGAAAAATTCAAATCCTTCAAAGCCTTGGTTGAAAATGAATCAGGACACAAAATTATGTGCCTCAGATCTGACAGAGGTGGGGAGTTTACCTCAAACAAATTTTTCGATTTCTGTGAAGAACATGGGATAAGAAGAGAATTCTCTACAGCTAGAACTCCTCAGCAAAATGGGGTGGTGGAAAGAATGAACAGAACAATCCAACAAATGGCTCGTGCTATGCTTGATGAATCAGGTACTCCCGCAACTTTCTGGGGTGAAGCTGCACATGCTGCGGTTATTATTCTTAACAAAACAAATGTCCGAGTAAACAACACTCAAACATCTCATGAGCTCTGGAGTGGTGAGACTCCTTCGGTGAAGCACTTCAAAATATTTGGGAGCAAATGTTATATTAAGAATACTGATGAGCAACTTGGAAAACTTGAACCAAGAGCAGATGAAGGCATTCTTCTTGGTTATTCTCCATATAGCAAAGCATACAAGTGCTACAATAAAGGACTTGGCAGAATTGTTGACAGCATTGATGTAGTGGTTGATGAGAAGGGATATATTCCTAGGCAAGTTCATCATGAAGACATTGAAGAAGATGAAGGCTACACTCAAAGGCAGAATGATGAAGAAGAAGAACCTTAAGAAGAACCAGAAGAGCAGGCAAGAATAGAAGAGAAGACTCCATCCAGATATGTTCAAAAGAATCATCCAGAATCTCAGATTGTGGGGCAGAAAGAAGCAGGAATACAAACAAGAAGAAGAATTGCAGAAGCTTCAAGATATTTGGCATTACTCTCTTCCACTGAACCACAAAATGTGAAAGAGGCATGCAAGGATGAATGTTGGGTCAAAGCAATGGATGAAGAACTTGAGCAGATCGAAAAGAACAACACTTGGGAACTGGTTCCTAGACCAAAAGATAAGAATGTCATAGGGACAAAATGGGTCTTCAAGAATAAATTGAATGAAAATGGAGAAGTAATTAGAAACAAGGCCAGACTTGTTTGTAAAGGGTATGCGCAGCAAGAAGGGATAGATTTTGAAGAGACCTTTGCTCCTGTAGCAAGACTTGAGGCCATTCGAATGTTCCTTGCTCTCTCAAGCTTTCAAAACTTCAAGGTATTTCAAATGGACGTGAAATCAGCCTTTCTGAATGGAGACTTAGAAGAAGAAGTATATATTGAGCAGCCAGATGGTTTCATTCTTGGGAATTATCCAAACCTTGTATGCAAATTAAAAAAGGCTCTCTATGGTCTCAAACAAGCTCCAAGGGCTTGGTACTATCGATTGGACAAATATCTTCACCAACAAGGCTTTTCAAAAGGATCAGCAGATAGCAATCTCTATATAAAAATTGAAAATAACAAATTGCTAATACTTGTTGTTTATGTAGATGATATTATCTTTGGCAGCAATGAAGAGACTATGAGTCAAAACTTTGCCTTGGTTATGCAGAAAGAATTCGAAATGTCACTACTTGGAGAATTGACATACTTTCTTGGATTACAAATCCAACAAAATGAAGGAGGCATCTTCTTGTCTCAAACCAAGTACCTCAAGCAGATCTTGAAGAAATATGGCATGGAAGATTCAAGGCCAGTATGTACACCCATGGTTACAGGTTGCAGCCTCAGTGCAAATGATGAATCAGCAGCAGTTCATCAACCAACTTATAGATCCATGATTGGGAGTTTGCTTTATTTGACAGGTACCCGACCAGACATCATGCATGCAGTCGGAATAGTTGGGAGATTTCAGGCAAATCCAAAGGAGACTCATCTTCAGGCAGTGAAGAGAATCTTCAAATATCTTCAAGGGACACAAAATTATGGATTATGGTATCCTAAGATACAGATCTCACACTCATGCTTATACTGATGCAGATTGGGCCGGAAGCGTGGATGACAGGAAGAGCACAAGTGGTGGTGCATTCTTTATGGGCTCCATATTAGTATCTTGGTTCAGCAAGAAACAAAGTTCGATTGCCTTATCTACAGCTGAAGTAGAATATGTGGCTGCGGCATCTTGTTGCACACAACTTCTTTGGATGATGCAGACCTTGCAGGATTTTCAAATCACTTGCACTTCACCAGTCTCTATCTTATGTGATAATACAAGTGCAATCAGCATTTCAAAGAATCCAGTCATGCACTCAAAAACCAAGCACATACCAATCAAGTACCATTTTCTTCGGGAACAAGTGCTTGAGCAGAAGGTCAAGTTGGAGTATGTTCCTTCTAAGGAACAAGTTGCTGATATTCTCACAAAACCACTGCCCCGGGAAACTTTTGAATATCTCAGACAAAAGCTGGGAGTAGTTGATGCTTCATCCTGCTGTTGAAGCTTGTCTGTTCTATAGAAAATTTGGTATACGCAAGTTACGTAAGGGATATCCGCGTATATACGCCGATTTATGATGGGAAAGTCGCGTGTAAGGTGTACGCGTGTTGCAGAAAGCATATCCACGTGCATACACCGTTTTCTGCAGGAGAAGTCGCGTATATGGAGTTCTGAACAGCAAGGGCAGACTCTGGTCGGAGAAGGTCTGAGATGGGTATGCCAGAATTCTTCAGGCACAGGTTCAGGGGGAGCAGCAGGCATATGTTCAGGGGGAGCAGATTAAAGTCTCATAAAGCATTGTTGGCATTTAAATGCTTTTGGTTCGAGTACACAACTGTTGTTAATTTCAGGAGAAGGAGCTCAGAAGGAAATCTTGGCTGTTGATATAAAAGATGCTTATCAGATACTGCTGGTGTCTTTCAGAAGTCTTGGTCTAGATTTGTTGTCTCTATGTCATATTTCTTTTATAGTGTCAAGGTCATGTAACGGCCTATGATTTCCCCACTATGCCTGGGATGGAATGATGTAATGTTATTGGTTATTATATTTCTGTTATATCTCCTCTTGGTTGGGAGTATGGATGCATGCATTGCGTCTTTTGGTGATAGGAAGGTCCTTTATAATGTATAAGTCTTGGTTCGTTTGAAGAACATCTTTTGCAGATCTTGCCTACAGTCAGGGGGAGCATGTTCAGCACAGCAAAGCAGAGAGATCAACATGTACTCAGGGGGAGCACAGCCCTTTGCCCTTGATGCCAAAGGGGGAGAATAATTCTAAGGATCTTGGGGTTGCCATCAAGTCCAAAGGGGGAGATTGTTGGCATTATGAGACAAGTATTGTCCTTGATGGCAAACCACACTGATGACAAATCATAGTGCAGAAGGTCAGCAACAAGGAATTGATGATCAGACTATAAGAAGAAGAGAAAATTCATATACGCAGGTTCATCAAGCCCAAGTCGCGTGTACACGCTGGTTGGATTTAGTAAAAGCGCGTGTATGTGGAAAACTTATTTTTGGTCCGTGGCGGTTATTCCTTGGAAGTTGTGCCTATGGTTTCGGACCATGGTGTCTCGACGGACATGTCGATCCCTAGTTTTGAGGATGATGGTATTGGATTTCTATGGTTTTGGCTCTTGGTATTGAACAAGGCCTAAGGCTATATAAGGAGAAGGAAATCATTAGGCAAGTGCATCCGAAAAGTCTTGAATATCTGATGAAGTATTAGATCCAGTATGCATGTTATTGGTTGATGATGTATTGCTTGATCTGAGCTAAGGAGAGATCTCATCGGTTGATGGAGAACAAGATCTAAGGAGAGATCGGGATCAAATGGTTTGAAATGAACTATCTTTATATGGTTGATTATGCGTGTTTCTAGATCTGCATACTGACGCAATGTTATATTCTGGGTATAACTGATATCTGGTACAACTGCAAGTTATGAAAAGTTATTTTTAGATCTGTACGCAGGTTGTCTTCGGTAAAACCGCGTGTATACGCGGGTTGCCTTCATTGAAGTAGCGTATATCTTTTGAAGCATGATTTTTGGGTTTGCAGTTGGGTCTGACTGATATTACAGAGTTCTGTAGTCTGCTCTATGTTCTGGTGATAGCTGTTGACAGGGTTTCAGTGGTTCAGTGATTCAAAGATTGATGATGCTAGTATTGGTTGTTTTATGCTTCAATGATTTGTGAATGAATCATAGTCTTCAGATTGTAATGTTGTGCTTCAGGAATATCCAGTCTAAAAATTGATGAAAAGTGGTACCTGAAGGAAAGAAGATTGTAGGCCAGCACCTACGTACTAGTATCTTAGCTAGTACAAGAGCAAAGGGGGTTGGAGCTCCCTTCCAAGGAAGTTTGGAGAACGAGAGAAGGTTGAAGCCTTCTGCAGGTTGTAGCCTGCGTACTGGTATAAGGCTGCACCAGTACCAAATAAGCCTGGAGGACCAAGATAAGACCACCTTCACTTGTCCATGGGGTACCTTTGCCTACTGAGTCCTTCCCTTTGGGCTATGCAATGCCCCTGCCACTTTCTAGAGAGCTGTATTGAGCATCTTTGCCGAGTTGGTTCATGATTCGGTGGAAATCTATATGGATAACTTTACTCCTTATGGGTCTAGCTTCCAAGAAGCCTTGTCCAACCTAGGAAAAGTTTTAAGCAAGTGCATTGAGATGAACCTGTTCCTCAGCCCTGAAAAATGTGAATTCCTGATGACTGAAGGGACTATGTTAGGTCATACCATTTCTCGCCAAGGATTAGAGGTGGATCCTAATAAAATTGCTATCATCAAAAAGGTTCCACCTCCTCAGAAGGTAAGAGATGTTCGAAGTTTCTTAGGCTTAGCGGGATATTATAGAAGATTCATTAAAGACTTCAGTAAGCTATCCTAGCCATTGTTTGGCCTCTTAGCAAAAGATGTTGAGTTTAAATGGACTGACGACTGTCAGAGGGCTCTGAATGAATTAAAGGATAAGTTGGTGTGCGCACCAATTTTGAGAGGCCCAAACTGGGCCCTACCTTTCCACATCCACACTGATGCCTCAAACAAAGCCATAGGGGCAGCCTTAGGAAAAGTTGAAGAAAAACTTCCATATGCCATATACTTTATCAGAAAAAACTTATCCAAGGCAGAAATGAATTATACTGTAACTGAGAAAGAATTCCTGGTCGTGGTCCAATCCCTGAACAAGTTCCGACACTACATCACTGGCTATCAAACATTTGTACATACTGACCATGCTGCAATTAGATATTTAATGAATAAGCCTGATGTGAATGCTCGTATTATTAGATGGTTACTTTTGTTGCAGTAGTTTGATTTGACTATCGTTGACAAACCAGGTAAAGAAAATGTTTTTGTTGACTTCTTGTCTAGATTGGATTTTCCTGCAGGTGAAGAAGGAACAGTGGATGACCAGATGCTAGATGAACATCTGTTTGCTATCTCAGTACTCTCTCCATGGTTTGCTGATATAGCAAACTACCTGATCTCAGTACAGTTCCCTCCGCATATATCCTCAAAAGAGAAGAGCAGAATCGTGAGGAAGAGTGCCTCATTCACTTGGATCGGGGGCAACCTGTTCAAAATTGGCCCCGATCAAATCTTAAGGCGTTGTGTAAGGGAGGAGGAAGTCTTTGACATCCTTCTATCCTGTCACGATGGGCCATGTGGAGGACATTTTGCAGCCAAGAGGACTGCCTTCAAAATTCTACAGGCAGCCTACTATTGGCCCACTCTTCATCAAGATGTCAGAAGATATATCAGCCAATGTGACCGATGCCAAAGGATGGGGAAACCGACTCCAAGGGACGAAATGCCTCTCCAACCTCAAGTGACTTTTGAGCCATTTGAGAAGTGGGGTATGGATTTTGTGGGTCCTATCAACCCTCCTTCAAGGCAAAGGTCTTACATCATTGTGTGCACAAACTATCTGACAAAGTGGGTGGAAACCAAGGCAATCAAAGCAGCAACAGAAGAAAAGGTGGCTGAGTTTTTAAGAGAAAACATCTTCTACAAATTTGGCTACCCAAGAGAGTTAGTCACACATCAAGGAAGCCAGTTCACCTCCAACTTAATTGAATACTTGCTCGCTCATCACAAGATCAAGCATAGGACTTCCATCCCATATCATCCTCAAGCAAATGGGCAGGTGGAAGTCACCAATAGAGCATTAGAAGGGATTTTGACTAAGGTGGTGAGCAGCAGTAGAAAGGATTGGGCAGATCGCCTGGTTGAGGCCACTTGGGCCTACAACACCACTTGGAAGACCACAACCAATTTCACACCTTATGAGCTGGTCTATGGGAAGAGAGCTTTCCTGCCAATCGAGTTTGAGTACAACACATTGAGGAAGGTAGCTCAGCTGGACCTAGATCTCAGCCATGCTCAACAAGAAAGGTTATTGCAGCTGAATGGGTTAGATGAACACCGAATGCAGGCCCTCCTCCACTCAGAAGTGGTTCAACTTCAGAGGAAGATATGGCATGACCGGCACTTCAATGAAAAACAATTCCATCCGGGAGATTGGGTGCTGCTGTATGATTCCAGACATAAGGATTTCAAGGGGAAGTTGAGGACAAGATGGCTAGGACCATATGCAGTGGAGAAGTGTAATGAAAATTGTTCTGTCCTTATCCGGACCATTGATGAAGAAGCCATTCCCATGCTTGTCAATGGGCATCGACTAAAGATCTACAGGAAACCTCTTTCGAGGCAAGAGTTCATCAAAACTGTGGAAAAATCAGTGCTGGTCATAGAGAAGGGTTCTGCCTCTATTTTGGGCACACCCTGAGCATCATTATATATATATATATATATATATATATATATATATATATATATATATATATATATATATATATATATATGAAAAATGCAATAAAAAAGATCCTTGGGTGAAAACCTTTCTGAGGCGCCCAAGGCAGATGGTAGGGGTGAAAACCTCATTGAGGCGCCCCTGCTATCTCTCTGAAAAAAGAATTGGAATAAAAAGATCCTTAGGTGAAAACCTCTCTGAGGCGCCCAAGGAAGATAGTAGGGGTGAAAGCCTCATTGAGGCGCCCCTGCTGTCTCTTAAAAAAAAAAAAAAAAAAAAAGGAAGAAAGAAAAAGAAAAAGAAGAAGGAAGAAACAGAAAAAAAACAAGTTTAATCTCTAGAAATTGTTGCAGGTTGCAGGAACACAATGAAAAAAGGAGGCCTCTCAACTCAAGGACAAGGGTCCCTACCAAGCTACCAGGAAACCTCACATACGCTCCCTCCATGAACACTCATTTTTTCCAAGGTTTGGACACAATCTGGTCATGGTTTAGCCTTCTACCGGAAGCTATAGGACTTTCTACAGGAAGTTCTGTATTTCTACAGGAAACATCCTGTAGAGCCTTTGGGAAGGCCAAGATCGATTTTGGAGAAGGATTTGAAGCTTGAAGTCCATTGAGGAGGCATGCAACCACTCTTTTATTCCATCCTCCACTTGTTTCACCTCCTTTCACCACCATTGCTGCCATCTGGTCGAATATACCTGCACAGTCATACCATAACCCTGTTTTCTTAGATTTTTTTTTTTTTTTTTAAGTGGGAAATAAAGCATGCAGAGGCTCGCACACTTTACCTGTCAAGGCGACCTCAGGACCCTGCACCTGTGAACGTGACTCATTTATTTCAGCATGCACCCCAGGAGGAGAAACGGCTACAGGATGTCCTACAGGAATCCTGTAGCAGCTGATCTGGCTGGAGCACATACCATGGAGACACCAGCATCTCATGAAGCGAGTGCATGCAACATTCACCACCAGGAAATTGGGTCTCAAGGTCTCGTAGCCAGCAACAACCAATGAAAGGGAGCTCCAGCACCCGTGCATGAAGTAGCAGCAAGCAGATCCAGCATTCCTCATCCTGAAACCTGAAAAAACCACGTCCATGGCTGCACAGGTAAGTGCCTAACCTTATTTCGTCAAATTACATAAGATATACTCTAAATGTGCATGACTGTGAGAATGGATGGATTGAACAAGTCTGGTAGCCATTCAACTAGCCACTACAACTAGTCAGACGACCTCTTAGGATCCGAATGGGCTTGGTTATGTCGAAAAGACGGGCAATTGACACGCGGGAAGTGTCCAGTCAGGGAGAAGAGGCAGTATTACAGGAATGGCGGTGGTGAATATAGAGGGAAGAATTTGGCGGTCAGGGACATGCCAAGGAATGATGGTTGTGACGTCGGCCAATGGATCAACCGGGACAGCTCACCCCCGCGCCATGAATTCTGCAGCAATTCAAAATCGGCCGGTTGAATAACTTATGATACACTGTAGTCATTTACACTCACAACGCGTCCTCCTCCTCTGCAAGTTGTTAGCCCAAGTCCTTGGTCTGTTCCAACGTCCTGCTATTGCTCAGAGTCGTCCAGAACTACCATAACGTCCTCCAGAAGCCGTGCACGATTTCTACAGGAAGCTGCGCTATAGGGAGCCCGGCATTACGAAGAAGCTTGGACTGTTCACGTCGAGGGTGGAAATTCTCAGTGAGGTAGGCCTGAACATAACTTTCCCATGCAAATAATTCAAAAGGTGGTGAATTCGACGTGTTGAGGGGGTAGGGAAAATGTGAATGCAAGTCTGTCTATGAATTCAAAAGCCATTTTCTTATCGCTACATGAAATTGTCTTCGTAGTCTGCATGCGAGATTTTCTCCAGGGTCTTGAATTAAAATCCCTCCTGTAGAAAAATTGAGACACTGTCAAGGCTCATCGGTGAAAAATTGTGAACTTTATACGACTGTGTGCATAACGGAGACGTAGCTCTATGCTCTGTGTAGAGAAATCCCGAAGTCCTCCTCCTGTACACAAGCAGGCAAGTTTAGAACAACAAAAATAGAGTTTTTTTACCATGCTAGGAGGGTTCATTAGAAAAGAACCTTCGAACTCCAAGAAATTACAGGAAACCCCTGAGGTGGTGGACTTATTTTCCCATGCACACTGGATGTCATTCTGTGACAAGCTTCAAGGTCACGATGACGAAATTACAGAAGAATTCCTAAGGTCCTTGAAGCTGAAGTCAAAGACATTGGCCATTGTCAACTTCAAAGGATTGACCCTCAGACTCACCCCACAGCTCATTAGTAGAGTAACTGATCTACCGATGGGGGTACCCTGGGATAAGGAGGAGAGAAAATTGGGTCAGAAAGCTAAAAAAGAGTTCTTCTTTCCAGAGGAACAATTTTTAGAGGACAAGAATGGAGTTCGAAGAACTAGCCTACAACCATTCTGGAGTGAAGTCAGCCTCCAAATTATGAAGTATATTACGTGTGAGGGGTGATTTAGCATCGTGTATGGCTATCATTTCCAGTTGCTCACAGAACTCAGGCATCAAATGGACCTACCCTCAGAAAAAAAATTGAGCATTCCTTACTTCCTCCTGCAATCCATGATTGAGTGTGCCACCAAAATGACAGAGGGGACACCAGACCAGCTAGCCCATCATGGGCTTATCAAGCTCCTCGTGGAAGATGCACTCCACACTTACACTGTCCCTCTCTCCTAGGAAATTTTTCGGAATATGTCTAAGGATGATGACATCCGAATTTTGGTCGAGGAGCTCACTTCCTCTAGCAGCAAGGAGAAGGAGCACACTCAGGAAGAGAAGAAAGCTAAAGGACAAGAAACCCTGGGAAAAACACCAAAGAAAGAACGGAAATGAACACAAGAAAAAGGCCAAGCTGCCAAAATAGGGGGTGGTAAAATTACACCAACACCCAGGGAGAAAAGACTACAGAGCAGGGTAGAAAGGACTGAGAAAGTCCAAGCCAGTGATGACACCCCTAAGGCAGCCTCAGCCAAGCTAAAGGAAAAAGCACCCTCAGCAAAGCAGGCTAAAACGGTGCCATCTGCTTCTACAGGAAACCAGAAGGATATTTCTACAGGAAGTTTAAAAATGGCTTCTACAGGAAGCCAAAAACCAGCCACTACAGGACTTTCTACAGGAAGTCCAGAAAATGGATAGCAAAAGGAGAAATCGGCTGAAATTCTAGCTAGGGAGGCAGCAGCTGTGCTGGACACCCTAGGTACCTCTCCCAAGCCAAAGGAAAAACGAAAGAGGGAGACTCCTCTATATTTTAAAGCAAGAAGGAGTGTGAGAATTAAGACTGGCAGACCCCAGCCTCCATCAAAAGATCCAATCACAATTGTGGATTACCCTACCACACCAAGAGATAGGTCCCCCTCCAAGGTATCCATTACTTATGAGTGGGGGAGCCCGAAAACATCCTCATGGAGGGAAAGGATGGAGAAATTGAACTCGGAAGCCTCTCTACAGGAAACATTGGCTAGGCTGAAGGAAACTGAGCAGATGGAGGAAAGAGTAGCCAAGTCACCACAGGAGGAGGAGAAGACCGATGTCATCATGGAACCAAGCCCCCAGCCCAGCCTTGGCTCTTATTATAACTTTCTGGAGGCCGACAAAATTATTCCTCAAAAATTCACAGTGCCACTGTTTCTAGCACTAGAGGAAGAAAGAGTATGAACCCACACTTGGATGAGGATCGCTAAATCCAAGGGGGTAGCAGATATAGGGCCTCTAGAGGAAAGGATCAAGGAAACACAAAGGGAGTTGGCAAGAGTACGGCATGTGGAAAGCTCCCAACAGGCCAAGTTAAGAGAAGAGAATTAGCTTCTTAGACAGCAGCTACACCTACAGGGACAGAGGAAAGAACAGGACACAACAGCCAAGGACACCACAACAGAACCTCAAGAAAAAGAAGGAATGCAAGCTGATCTTGAGGATCTAAACCGACAACTATAGGAAAGGGAATTGCAGGCAGGCATAGAGATGCAATCTCTAAAAAAGCAGATGCAAGAAAAGGAGGCACAACTGGCTTGCATGGCTAGTTGGGCAATGGAAGCTCTACGATGTAGGCAGCCGGCCAAATCCTATGGCCTATACCTAAGGGATCAGTGGCTGCAATTCCAAATCAACACATTGGCACAAAGGGGTATCTCCCAAATCCAAAACCCCCAGCAGTTCATGGATTTATGTAACAGCAGTTCATCGGAAGATAAGGCTAAGCTTTCAGAGTTTTACCTTCATAGTTTATCCCTTCCAAAAATAACCTCGTGGGACCCCAACATAGCAGTAGGGGACATGTAGCTGATGGCAATGACCTCATGGTTAAACCACAAAGAAAAGAGAGCGGCAGAGGTTAGAAATGTCATGGACCGAGAACTACATGAACTACTACTGATTAGAGCAGAGCCAGGGGACCCCACAACATTGATATCCACTCACCAGCACCTAACAACAAACTCTTGGGCTTTATTAGAGTACATGGATCAGTAGGCTCAGGCCATAGCACACTTCGAGGATATGGAGTGATTATTAGGGGACAATTGTGTTCATGCTTGCACCCGTAGGTGGAACACATTGTCCCACAGCCTCAAAATTAGGGAATATCACACTCCAACTAGAATGAGGGAGGCCTTGGCACGAGTGCCTCTCTACAAGAAGTCTATGCAGAACCTCTAGGGAAGCTGGATAGGCCTCAAGCTAAGTCCACCATTGCTTTTGGGATTGTTAGAAGGAGGCACAGAAGAAGAAGAGCATAAGCAGTGGGAAGAGGTGGAAAGGAAGGACAGATTCCATGACAGTGAGGAGGATACTACTTCAGAAGCCTGGGATGTGAGGGTGGCAATTAAAGCAATGAAAGACAAGGAGATGGACTAGTTGCTCAGAGGATGAGCAACCCTTTTAGCAGGGGGGTGATGATGAGCCCCAAATTTGGTAACTTGTTGGGCTCATTTGGCCTAATTATCCTTGTTCAGTCCTTGTTCAATCCTTCATTTTTCATAGCTTATGCATTATTTTTCAGTATGTTTATGTCATTTGTACGAATAAGGGTAGTCACTCTTCCTAGGTGGCTAACACGTGCTCATTTCAAGTTTTTTGACACATGTTGGAGCAAAATCGAGCAATCATGGGCTAGAAGACAGCCAAGCTTGAGGTGAGGATTCGTAGGGGGATTGTCTATGGCATTAAATAGCCCTTCCTCGGGATCTTCATCCCCAACTCCGAGCTCCAAAGGCCACCAAAACCGGATCTAGAAGGCAGCCAAGCAGATTTTGGAAGGGGCTGTCTACTCACAGTTTGGACAGCCAAGTCCCATAGATTTAGGAGGCCAGCTAGGGCCCTCGTGGTGTATAAATGTTAAGGCCTCAGCCTTCGTAAGGGACTTTTGAAACCATTGCATATTTTGCACTACAGTGCTGTTAGCTTTACTTTGTTCTCTTGTAGCCATTTTGGCATAACTCTTGACTTATAACTATTTTTTGATAATGAGAAGCAGTCCGATTTTATATCAACTCTGAGTTTTCTATAGGAGCCATAGCTCTCAGGGTTGGGCCCAACCTGAGAGCCTAGGGCTTCCTTTTTGTACTGTTACCTTTCCCTTATGCATCGTTGTTTTCCTTTTATGCATTTGAAACGTATTTCTGTTGGGCAGATTTAGTTGTGTTGGTTAAATAGGTCACTGTTTATGAATAGAATTGCTTCAGATGTTTAAAATAGATTGGTAGGATAATAACAGGAAAAAAGCTCCAAGAAAAGGGTCAACAACACTCTTAGTTTCACCTCATCCTTATTGGATCAAGGGCTGGGATTGAAGAAACAGTGCTGCCCCAACAAAAACACTAGTTTGCTTGACCATGCAATCCTTAGTGTATTGTTTTCATTTGCAGAAGTTAGTTATGGGTTCAGATCTCTGAAATGTTTCTTTGCATGATTGATGTACATGGTTTTCTTTCCAAATAAAGCTGTTGTTCATTCGTTTCATTGACAGTTAGATTAGATTAGCTAGGACTTTGATTATTTGTAAGACTTTGTTGATTCGGTTAAATGTACACTGTGCAGGGCATCTCTACCACTCTCTCATCGCCCTAAGCTTCATTAGAGCTAGTTGTTCCATCTCCTAGCTAGGTTCCTTGTCTCACACATGTCCTTTTGCCCACGTAACCCTACCTTCTTGCTCCATCATTGTCTTAGCCTTCTTTAAGCCAAGTCAGCATTCTACACCCTCTCACCACTCCATCCACCAGTCCTTGGGTGACTCCAGGCCCCTATCCTACCTCCCTATCCATTCATGCATCTTCCCTCACTCACCCATCCTCTAAAATCCACTTTTTAAACATCCTATAGAAATTTCTAAACATCCTATAGAAATCTATGAACATCCTGTAGAACCCCTGTAGACTTCCTGTAGAAGCTCACAAATGAGGTTTCTTGATAGAAAAACTTTGTGAAACTCCCCGGAAGGGTGTTAGGGACTCCTTAGACCCTCTTTGAACCTTCCCAACCTTTTCCAAGCATTTCTTCTCCTTGATCCACCCCTGCACAGTAAAAAGCCAGTTAAAAGCACATGCATGATAATTCTAATAACTTATTCAAAAATAAAAAAAGGATGTTTTCTTCAGGTAGAGGTAGTCTAGACACATGTATTTTACCTTCATAGAGGTAATGACATCCCTTCCAGTAGTTTGCATTCTCTCCTTTGCATCAGTAGGACTAGCTGGTAGAATTAGGGTTTGCTAGGGTTTGCGTTACTTTTTGGCTTTTAGTTTCTTTCTACAAGTAGATTAGCTTCCTTTGAGTTAGCTTTCGTCCATCAGTTAAAAAGCTTCTTCTAAGAGCTCATAAAATTTGGCTTAAGCCCCTAGCGGACTTGTGCCAACAGACCAAGTGACAACTGCGGCAAGAGCTAGTACTTGTGCATACATCACCGTCGCTTCCAAGTTTGTTACGAACTATCATGTTGATAAAAGTAAAGAAGGGAGTCCCAGGAGTTGCAACATTATTTCTGCAATACTGGAGCCCACCACTAGTCTCATTTCCATTCTGTTTGTAAGAATATTTCATTATTTGATATTAATGAAAGGAAGTGTTATTTCTGCTGCATCTATGTATTTATAGTGATAGTTGTAATTTGTTTCCTTCCTATTTAAATTCAGATCAGTGGTATCAGAGCGGTTTGCTCTTTCTCTATTTTTCTTTGCATGTCCCTAACGAGGTCAGGATATAAGGAGTTAGGGCTCGAACTGGTCGAACCTTTGTAAGAACAACCTCATAAATCCTGATGGCCTCCCATGGGGGTAGAAAATAAATATGAGGGAGCAGGAGATCCTACGAAAATATTGCTCGAGGAGGCCCTCGAGAAACAAAGGAACATGATGATGGATAACTTTTCCCAGATCCTTCAACAGTTGCCCACTGATAGTGCATCCACATCCAATAGCCACTTTGGAGGCTCCACACCTTTCAAGGTACAAGTAAAATTTGAAATTCCCATATTTGAGGGCCAAATAAATGTAGACACCATAGATAAATGGTTGAATCTAATAGAAGGATATTTTTCTATTCATGATTTTTCCAGCTAAGAAAAAATTACTTTTGCTCTTCTCAAATCTACCCCCCCATGTCAAGGACTGGTGGGAAACCTATTATGAGTAGAAGGATGATAGTATGACCTCATTTTTTTTAGCCACTCCCACTTTGAATTCATTCTAGGATGCCATCAAGGAGTAGTACTACCATGTCAGGAGCTACGAGGACAAATACATAAAGTGGACCACGCTGCGGCAAGGAAGGGACCAAGATGTGCCAGAGTTTACCAAATTTTTTCATACCCTTCGCAAGAAGTTGGGTATCAAGGATTCTAAGAAACATTTGGTACTCAAGTACCATGACTACCTACATAGATACATCCAAGACAAGATGGAGTTCCTAGACATCTCCTTGCTCAGCACAGCGTATTGATACGTTGTCAAGATTGAGCATAAGTTTAAACAGAAGAAGCAAGACTTTGGATTTCTGAACCCAAAGTAAGGGAAAGGTACCCCCAAACCATAGAACAAAGGAAAAATCCAAGGTGGGATGACCTAGGACAACCTGCTAAGGCCACAAGAAAAGGACAACACTTTGAAGCCGAAGAAGGACATCGGAAAGTGGTGTGAGTTCCATAAGAGCTCCACCCACAACACAAGTGAGTGTTGGGCCAAGAATTCACTGGTGGCTGAGTTGAAGGCTTCAGAATTAGATGCATGTTCCGAATCAGAATCAGAACCTGACAAAGGGAATGGCAAAGGGAATCATATTATTGATGTGGAGCCCAACGCCACCATCACGACCACCAATAACCAGAAGGAGGAACCCGAAGATCTAAGGAGGAGGAGAATATCTTCCACTCCCAAATGTGGGTAAAGAGTTCCCCACTATAGTTCATTATCGACAGGGGGAGACAAAATAACCTCATTGCAGCAGAGGTCGTGAAGCGATTGGGCTTACCGACCATTCACTAACTCATTTTTAGTGGTATACTTGGATGACATCCTGATCTTCAGCCAGAGTTGGGAAGAGCACCTCCACCACATCCCGTAGGTTCTCCAAACACTATGGAAACACAAGCTGTGTGCCAATTTGGAGAAATGCACTTTTTGCATGACCCGGGTTCAATATCTGGGATACATTATTGATGAAAGGGAGGTGCTTGTGAATTTATCCAAGATCCAATTCATTCAGGATTGTCCAGCCCCAACCACTCTAACAGAGCTCCACAACTTTCTGGTTCTTGACAATTTCTACTACAGGTTTGTGTTAGGGTTCTCTCATATCACTTGGCCCTTGAGTGAAGTCACCAAAGGAGGAGTGAAAGAAAAATTATTTTGGTCTGTATCTCAATAGAAGGCATTCACAGAGTTGAAACATCACCTTTGCTCTGCACTAGTGATCAAATTACAATATTTGCAACAACCATTTGAGATCGAGATAGATGCCTCTAACTATGCTATTGGGAAGTCCTTACTCAACATGGGCATCCAGTGGCATATTACAGTGAGACACTTTCAGACATAGTCAGGAAGTATCCCACTTATGACAAAGAGATCTATTCCATTGTGCAAGCCTTCCGACAATGGAATCATTACATTTTGGGGAAGGAACTGGTCATCCACACAGACCACCAACCCCTACAGTTCATACAAACACAAGGGAATATGTAGAATGATCGTCATTAGAAGTGGTCCATGTACCTGCAATAGTTCCATTTGAATATCAAGTACAAGAAAGGCAACACAAATAATGTTGCGTATTGCCTCAGTCAACCACCGATCATGGCGTTAACCACCGTTCTCAAATCTTGTGGGCACGAGACTTCTGATTGGCCACTTCTCTACAAAAGTGACCTAGAATTCAACCACACATATCATACACTTTTGGAGGGTCAGCAAGTTCCATATTTTCACCTCCAGGATGCTATGTTATACCACCTGGGAGACCTTTGTTTTCCTTCAAGTGAGCGTGCGAAGATGATTTGGGAAGTGTACTACGATTAGGCCACTGGGAATTTGGGGGTCAAGAAAATGGTGGTAGTACCGCAAAAGTATTTATTTTGGCTAAATCTTTGAGAGGATGTTGGGAAGTACATTAGATCCTGCACTGCCTACACCATTACCAAACTGACCATCAAGAAGCAAGGTCTCTATACTCCGTTGCCTACCCCTAGTTGACCTTGGGAGTCCATCTCCCTGGATTACATGTCAGGCCTTCCTTCAACTAGGCATGACAGTGACTGTGTTTTTGTCGTCGTTGACAGATTCTCGAAGATGGCCATTATGGCGGCCTACAAGAAGAGTATCATAGCAGAAGCCACTGCTAAACGATTCTTTGAACGAGTGTGGATACATTTTTGGATGACATAGTCTATCATCTCAGATCGGGACAAAAGGTTCCTTAGTACATTTTGGTCTACTCTCTGGTCGATGCTAGACACCAAGCTCACTAAGTCCACAACTTTCCATCCCCAAACTAATGGCCAGACAGAGGTTTTCAACATGACGATTGTACACATTCTGCACATGTACAACTCAAAGCATCCATGCCCATGGGATGAGAGCCTCCCCTATGTCTAGCACAGCTACAACTACGCTCTCGACAGCTCGACTGGCCATAACCCTTTTCAGGTGGGCTTGGGATTCTAGCCAATATGTCCCATTGATGTGGCAATACCATTTGCAGTGACTCAGGCAGATTCGGCTCATGTCCAGTCCAAAGTCGACAAGGAAAATAACTTCATTGAGTACATTCAACACATCCACCAATAGTTCCACGACATATTGGACAAAGCCAATGCTAAGTACAAGCAGTGGCATGATCAACATCGGGTGCCACACAAGTTCCATGTGGGCGACAAAGTTTGGCTACATTTCCAGAAGGGGAACCTAGTTGGGCCCCACTGCAAGATTCTCCCATTTTGATATGGGCCATACACCATCACCAAGGCTGTGGGAGATAATGCTTTTGAGCTCAAAATTCCCCCATTCCATGGCCTGCACCTAGTGTTTAATGTGGATCACCTTCGGCCATACTTTCCACCATTATTGGACACATCCGACATTGCAGAACATCTCACACCAACAGAGGTAATCCAGAATACATGGAACAAGCTGCAACTGATCGAATTATGGAAATGCAGATCAAGAACACTCGCTAGCAAAAGATCCAACTGTATCAAGTTCTCAAAGCCGAGTAACTCCTGCACCAAGGAAAATGGCTCACTAGGGACCAAGTTTAGGAGAAGTTTGCTCATCTTATCGAGGAACTCCACGCAATGGAGACCATTGCTTCCTGAGGGGGGAGGAATGATCTAGATGAATATTGGTGGCCACCCACCTATTCCATTTGGAACCCCACTATTGTTTCTTTTAGTTTTTGAGTTTCCTTAATTGTAGCACAATTTACTATTTTTGGTAGTGTTTTGGGGTCCTTAACTTCCGGAGCCGTTTTGAGGCCCTAAACGACATTTTTTTTGGAAATCTTCCTCTACGCGATTTTATTGGAATCATGTTTTTAGTTGTAGTCCTCGGGGAGATATTTCCATTGAGGTATCATGTGTGTCAAATAGAGATAATATGGCCAAGTTATGATCCCAGGAAGTTGGTTGCCCAACTAACCCCTACGGGGTCCATAAACTCTTGGTGTTACATCTCTTCGGGTTAGGGTTTTGGTTGTTTAGGGTTTTCTCTTATTGTTCAATAATTAAAATTCCCCTGAGCCTCATTGTAACTCATTTGAGAGGCATCTAGCTTCCACATCTCTTCTCAGAGATAAGCTACCATCGCCTGATCTATTCTCATTTCCATTCTATTTGTAAGCATATTTCATTATTTGATATTAATGAAAGGAAGTGTTATTTCTGCTCCATCTCTGTATTTATGGTTATATTTGTAATTTGTTCCATTTCTGTTTAAATTTGGATCAAAATGGATGCCTATGAAGCCCTAATCCCTCCCATCATGCAGTGATGCCCTCTCTTTTTGGAACTCCTATCCCACCATTAGCGGATCTCATCCCTTTGAAAATGGATCCAAAATTTCCCCTCCTTGGCCTATAAATCTAGCACAAGCCTGAGGATTGGGGAGGACTATTGCAAGTAGGCTTATGCTGCAGAAAAAAGACTAGGAGGCTATTCATTCAAGGAGAGGATTGGAGATTGTGGGAAGGGACTTAAAACATGAGGAGGAGTATCAAAGAAATAAGAAAGGATCCAAAGGACCTATATAGTTCATGTTTTCATTCCTTCATTCCATCATTCCCTCCATTTTTGAACTCATCTAGCTCAGTTTACAAGGGTTTTGTTTTTTTTATAGGATTCCATGTAAACGTACAGGATTCCTTGAAAACCTATAGGATGATCCTGTAGGAATTACAGTGGCTTGGGAATCCCAAGGAAATTAACCCTAGAGTAAAGGGATGACCTTCTTATGTAAAAAAAATAAGTGTCTACTTCTCCATATCATCACCATGTCTCTCTCCACCATGATCAGCCCTACATCCATACAATAAAGTCAGTTTCAAAAAAAAATTATGATAGTTTTTAGAAAAGAAAAAAACACATAAAAGAAGATAAAGCCAGATAACAAGGATACAACACCTAAAAGCTATACCTCCCATTCACCAATCCCTAGACCCCTTCTCTTCTGATGCTAACCATCCTCATGCTCCACAAGTGAAGGATTGATTAAAAAATTTAAGGGAGAGGTAGCTACAGGACATCCTGTAGCAACCTATCCCACAAAAAAAAAAATTCATAGGTTTCATTCAGCTTCAGCTTGGAGATCCAGGGGTCAAAGAAGCTCCTCCAAAGCTTAGCAGCAACAATAGGATCATCAACATCACCATCCAGTACTTTCACATCAAAGGAGGACAATAAAAAGAAAAGAAAAACACATGCCGAAAATACACAACAAGGACTTCACTCTTTAACGAAGTAGCATCAACGCAACTCACCACAAGTATGTCTCTCACTTCAACTCTCTCTTTAGCATAATATGATCAAACATGTAGAATTATGAAAGAGTTGGTTTTATAAGAAAAAGGTGGCCAGTTAACTTGGCCGCCTTCATTTAGTCAATGAGGAGAATACAGTTAGTTCATTACACATATGGTAGCAGTCAAGTCAGGAGAAAGGAGAGATGAGGTTGAAAGTGGTTAAGTTATGGATGCTCGAAGTGAGAGTTGATTACGAGGTAAGGAGAATGATGATATGGTAGTGGGACCAATGGTCCAAAAATGGATACTTGTACCTCGTTTTCCAGCACACCATCCCACTCAAATCACCCATATGAAGAAATAAGACATTGATTCCCATGCATAGAGGCATTCACAATCTCAAGGCTACATCAAAGAAAATTTTCTCTTGGCCCCTGAAGTAGTCTACAGGAAAGATAGTGAGTGGTTTTTTCCAGTGTAGGAGAACTTACAAGATCCTACAGGAAAACCTATAGGATCCTATAGGAGATCCTAGAGGATACAGAACAGTCACCTACAGGATTGGCCGTGAGAATTTTTAAAGAGGAAAAACCAAAGGTTGGCTTCATCAGGCAGTGACAAGGAGGTAGGAGTTATAGCTTTCAACCTTTTCCAAATAAAAATATATATAGAAAAGCCTTATATTTTGTTGAAAATATTGCAGTCTAGGGGAATTAAACACAGAATTTTCTTTTAAAATTCCCCATCCATTATAATTTGGTATCAGACATATACAACCCTCCACATCCATTAGAGAAAAATGACAGGGGGATTTAATAAGAGGGAACACACAAACACAGTGAGAATTCATCAGCACCCTCCTGTACTAGAGATATTCACAAGGCACGATTGGATAGGTTTCTTTGAAAAATTGAGGGGATATGATGATGAAGTGGCCAGAGATATTGCTCTCTCCCTTATACCACTGACTAGCACCCATGCCACTGTTGTGGTGAAAGGCCTCTCTGTAGAACTCACACCTGAAATCATAGGAAGAATTACCACACTTCCTTTAAGGTTTCCTTGGAGAAAGGAAGATAAGGGTAGCAACCAAATTGCAAAGAAGAAATTCTTTTTGGAAGGAGAGGAGGCAATGGAAGACAAAAATGGGATCAGAAGAGAAAGCCTGCCATATCGTTGGAATGAAATTAGTTACAACCCCATGAAGTATATATCATGTGAAGGTAGATACAGTGTGGTATATGGGTACCATTTTAGGCTTCTCCAAGAGCTGAGGTTTGGAGAAGACACACCTCCTAAAAAATGACTAAGAATGCCCTACTTTCTTCTTCAATTAGTGATAAATATGATCATTAAGGAGCAATGATGAAACCATCAACAACTATCCCATCATAGGTTAATTAGACTTATCATATAAGATGCCCTCCAAAGCCTAAGACTCCCTATCACATGGGCAACATTCAAAGACATGCAGACATAGGAAGACATAAAAGCCCTTGAATATGAAAAAATCCCCACTTCTAGTGAAAGGGATGAAGAATAAATAGAGAGGGATGAAGAAGAAACAAAGAAGGATGAAGAGGAAATAGAGGAGGAAGAAGAGGAAGAAAAGGAGAAGGAAAGTGGTGAAGGGACATAAGAAGATGCAAAGGAAGAAACTGATGAACAAAGTGAGGAACTAGAGGGAGAAGAAGAGGAGAAAGATAAGAGTGAGAAGGAGAATTGAAAAGGGGATGCAAAAGACAAGAAAGAACAAAGGTCTACAATGAAAGGTAAAGAAGGGGGGGAATGACCCAGGGTTTCTCCAGAACCCAGTGAGAAAGAGGAAGCAATTGCCCTCATTGCCATTAGTAACCCTATCAAGCAAAAAGGGAAGAGACAAAGACAAAGTCTATTGTACTTTAGGACAAGAAAAAGTACAACGAACAGGTAAGGAAAACCTCAAACACCTACCAAGGTTCCTATTGTCATTGAAGACTCACCAAAATAGTGGGAAATGATAGCTCCTCTTGTGAAAAATCAAGGAGAAGGATCATCAGGACAAGCCTCTCCCAAGTCTCCTATCACTTATGTTAGGAGGCCTGTCACCAGATCTACCTCATCCAAAGGAAAATGTCTCCTACAGGAGACACAGAAGGACCTACAGGAAGTAGAGGCCATCCTACAGGAAACTCTGCTAAACCTATAGGAAACTCAGAATTTGGACAAAGAAGGGATATTGCAGCAAGAAACAAAGAAGGAGGATCTATAACTGAGGGAACCTAGTCCTAAACCAAACCTTGACTTCTACTACAGGTTCATTGAAAGGGGTAGGATCGTTCCACATAAATTTTCCATCCCCTTATTCTTTGACCTTGAGAAAGCAAGAGCAAGAACACAAGGTGGATGCAAATTGCAAAATCTAAAGGAGTGGAGGACATAGGTCACACGGAAGACAAAGTAAAGGAGATGGGAAGAGAACTGAGCAGCCTAAGGGACAAAGAGGTAATGATGAAAGCTCAGTTGGAGGAAGATAATGCATGGTTAAGGGAATAGCTACAAGAGAGAGAGAACCAATTGGCATTCATGGCTAGTCTATCCTTAAAGGCAATCTAGTGTAAGATGCCAACAAGGTCCTATGCATTGTATCTTAAGGAATAGTGCCTGTAGTTCCAAATCAAAAATTAGCATAGAGAGGCACTATGCTCTTCCAAGATTATAGAAAATTCATTGATCTCAGTGATCAAATCACCTTGGAATATAGAGATAAAATGTCTGAATTTTACCTCCACAACTTGGCATTGACTGATTTGAATGCGTGGGATCCAAATTCAAAACTAGGGGACTTACAATCGACAACTTCAGTACCATGGATGAATCATGAGGAAGAAAGGGCTATATAAATGAAGAAATTAGTGGCAAGAGAAGAAACATAACCCCTCATGATAAGAGCTGAGAAATCAAATCCAATGGCTATCATCAGCACCCATAACTTGATTTCAAGTGACCCTCAACTTTCACCTAGGTACGTTGCTACACAAGAGAAAGCAATCACACACTTTAAGGACATGTTTAGGCTGTTAGGGGATGATATCATGCAAGCTTGGCAAAGGATATGGAACACTTTTCCCTACATCTTGAAAATCATAGAGTACCATTCTCCTCATATAATGAGAAAGCCACTGAACATAACACCCATGTATAAGCAAGCTCTCCAAAGACTCAAAATCAATTGGATTGGCTTGAGACTCAATCCACCACTACTCTTAGGAATTTTGGAAGGAAGGAAGGAAGAGGAAGAAAGAAAGCAGTGGGAGGAGATAGAGAGGAAGGCAGGATTCTATGCTCAGGAAGAGGAAACTACAACAGAAGCATGGGATGTTAGGGAGGTTACGAGAGCAATGAAAGACATGGATAGGGATTGAGTTTCTTAGGATGAGCAACACTTTCAGTAGGGGGTGATGATGAGCCTCATCATTGGGTAACTAAGGTCTAAAAAATGAATTATAAAAGGAGGAGAGATTGTAGGAGATAGATCTTGCTCATTTACTCACTCATTCGAATATTCCTCCATCAAATCACACTAGCTTGGAGTTACAAGTAGCCAAGTCATGAAGATCAAAGGGCAACTAAGTCAGTGACAGTTAAAGAGCAATTTCATCTTGATTTTGGGAGCTGAGCCTCCCTAGATTTAAGGAAGTTGTTGGATACTTCAGTTGTATAAATAAGGAGGCCTAGAGCCTCATTAGGATTCAAATTTTGGATGTAAAAACACTAGGCATTTTCGAGTTCAAGACTTGTGGAAGACATTGTTATGTAATTTTCTGATTTGATAATGAGAATGAGCATTTCCTTGATCCAGCATTGAGTTGACTCAAAGGGCTGAAGCTCTTGGTTTAGGTCCAAACCCTAGAAGTAAAGGCTCCTCTTCTTGTATTTGTATGTCTAGTTGATTTCATAGGTTAATGATTGAACTGTCTTTAACATTAATTGATTGCAAGTAGTTGTGGATTTGATTAGTTTGCTTCCATTTGTGCATTACTTCAGCAGTATCTTAGGAAGATAAAGTAATATCAAATAACTACCAGTAAGTGGATTTGGCCTCACTTGTGGCTTTACGGAGGAAAGAACTCCTATGCAGCCCTAAAAAGACAGAATTTTGATTTCTCATGGAATTTAGGGTTTTCTGTTACACAGATCATCATTTTACTAGTTTTCAAGAATAGGATTTAATTGTCATTTATGTTATATTTAGTCTTACATCAGATCTCATCAAGGTTTTAGATTATTCTGCAAGTTTTCCCATGCATGAAATAGGCAACTAGCTCATGAAATTCTGTTTTCCTTAGTTAATTGAAATCCTTCTCGTTTACATGATTTATGGAAAAATATCAATGATTGATGTAGTGTAGGAGTTTCATTAGTGTAGAGTGGTTTCATGATCAACAACTGCATCCTAACCTCATGCATCCATGGTTATCACTTTCTTTCACTAAATCCCTCACTAAATTCATCATTCCACAAGAGTACTTCTCCAAGCTTGTTGAGCAAATCCAACCATCTCACAACTCTAGTTTTGCAACCTGAAGGAGTCCTAGGCACTCCCTTGCCTCATTTCATCCATCATATACCTTCCCTAAGCCTTACATCAGCTCCCAAATCCATCCTCTTTCTCTCAGTTGTATCCTGTAGGAATATAGGGGATGTTGTAGGAGCATTAGGACATTTGTAGGATGCATTAGGACATCCTATAAGTTTACCTGTAGTGGCCTGTTATGAGGCCGAATTGCAGAAAAATCCCCTAGGAAGCTAGAAAAGGACCCCTACCTACCTCTCAAGCCATCTAACCATCCGCCATGATCCCTAATCCACCTGCCACATCACCAAAAGAAGATAGTATTCACACTTTCACACAAAAAAGACAAAAAAGAAAAAAGAGTTAGTTTTCTCATTTACATGCACAACAGTAGAATGTTTGATGTTTCAAATTGAATGCCTAGGACAGTATGATTGCACATATGATAAATTAGCAGTCTCTTGAAGAAAAGCCTCTCAGCAGTTAGATTAGATGAATGGTGTGTTTAAGCATTTTCTTTTCAGTCTTTTCCTTACTGCAGTAGACAAGATTTATTTTAGTGAAGACTTCCCTTTTCCTCATTGGTAATCAAGCTTCTTCTGAATCAATAGAAGTCTAGTTTGAAAAACCATAGTGGTCTATCGCCATCTTAGCAGTGACAAAGGGCGGACCCATCACATATACTTGTGTATACAACAATATCACCTCCATGTTTGTACGAACCCTGGGTTGTAAAGTAAAGTTGGTAGGCCCAGGAGTTGTAGCATTCTTGCTGCAATACTGGTTCTTATCAATGTGTTAGTCTTAATATGTTAAATTATATCTGTGATGAATGATATTTCCTTTTACTAATGTAAAAAGGATTGATGATAAGAATAATCTATCTCGGCCATAATACCACTGTATATAATGACATGCACACTAACTAGAGAGTGTAAGAACCCATGAAGGCTTGATTCAAAAGAATCTTGATCTAAAATTAGGGTTTAACAACTTGTTATGATTACAAGAACCTCCCATTCCAAAGCTTACAAATATATGATCTAGCTTATGTTGACAATTGCGGAATTAAGTAGTTGAAACAGTTGTATGTCTTTGTTTATTTTTAACTGTTTAAGTGCTTTAAGTTGATTTGTTTATGCTGATATTAAATACACATAATAGCCATATAATGCAACAAATAAAAATCAACACATAACAACAAATTTAATCTAGGAGTTCACCCGAATATCATCGGCTACGTCTCCTTGAGATTTTGTCATCCTAACTTGGCTCTTTGGTATTATGGAAAATTTTCTTTTAAAAGCTCCACACTCAACTCCAAAGGTTACTAAACTGAACCAATGGGCTTTGAAAACCATCTATATCCTTGTCATGGCTGTCATCACTCTGCAAACAGATCTAAGCTCCCTTATACTTGATTCCTTCAATCGGTGCACTGAGCTTCCCTGAGCTTCTTGATGGCACTAACTCCTTCATAATTCTTTAACTATCTCTAAAACCTCTTCTACTATCTCCAGCACATATCAAACATCAACAATAGACTATTCATTTGCTCAAAATGAGCATTGCATCCCCGATCTAGGCGTTCCTCCACAGTTGGCACAGGGTTGCCTAGAACTTCCCTATAGCATCTCGGCCTTTAGAAGTCTCTGGATTATTTTGTAAACCCTGGAAATGGATTCATAAGGCTCATTACAGTGAGGAATGACTGTTGGTTCACTGAGAATGAGTACTGGTAGCTCCTACAACTTCCTACAAACCCTGGTGGCCCTAAGCTCCAAAATCTCCTTGGATGAAACTCTCCTTGAAGATGGCTTCTTCAGCTTCTCTGGACTATTCCATTGGCTTTAGAAGGCTTCAATTAGCCTGTCTAGCCTCTTGTTTCACTCTCTTAGGTCGAAAACTGCTCCTAGAGTGCCTTTAGGTAGTTTCCCCTAGAGATCCTTGACTAATTTTGTTTAAGTGCACTTAACTGAAGTTAATTTTGGAATGACCACCCTTTTTTAGCACTCCACCAAACTAGCCATCAGACCTGGTAGTTACTGTGACCATCTGGCGCGCATGTGACTGGTTAATCCATTGGCGGTTAGGGATAAGGTCATTAAGGCTGACAGTTTCTTGGCAAAGGGTTAACCCATGGCATGTGAACAACTGTTATGGGGATCGCTGGTGGTCCTAACCCCTGAATCTGCAATGGTTAAAACATAAATATAACATTTAACCATTATGTTTTAAGAAACGTTGTAGAGTGGAGTTTGTAACGCATTGTGCTAGCTTTCCGGAGGTCATGGGTTCGATTCCATTGGACCCCAACAAAATTTTACCATACCATTCCAGGGCCACATGGCGGCCTCCGGGCTTGCCACATGTCAGCACCTAATTGGTCAGCCAAAAGGAATATTCCTTGGGATATCCATTCTTTAATATTTCCCAAAAATCAATTTATTCTTGGAAATTGCAGTTTACTGGACTTTTTCAAATTGTGATAACTCCTTCATACGGTGTTGGTTTTTCGAACCGTTCACGGTATCGGAATCAGGAAGACGATATCTATCCAGTCGTTAAGGTTCGACACTCTTTTGAACACTTTGAAAGTTGAGCTTTCATTAAAGTCCTGGATCAATATCTGATCACTCCTCCCCATTCAAAATATTTTGGACCCCAAAAGAATGATATACTGATCTGAACAGTAGATGAGAGTATAGAATCCTCTTCTTTCAGCTTCCATAAACATTCCTTCCATGGCTAGTGCCTTTGAACCAAAACTCAAAGGTAGTCGACACTTCCCTTCTTGGATGCACTTGTCCTCTGGTTAAGAACTGTCTTCCCTGAACTCATTCAGAATGTACAGAAGGTAGTTGAACATTGCTTCCAAGCCACGTCCATGGCGACCTTTGCTGCTACAAATCTTCTTTAGCAGACGATGTCAGAAGAAGAAAATAGCTTGATGACATAAATCCTTGCTCCATTAAAAGAAACAAATTTCACATCATGTGAATCATCATCATGTCTTTACATCTTGTGTACAAATGATCGACTAAGTCACAAGCCGACAAAAAACATGCCTTTTCAAACATTTTACCCTTCAAGTCAAGCATGTACAAAAAGAATTTTAATGATTCTTTTACAAAGATGAAACACTTCATCATTATCTCCCTTTTACAATCTACATACTCAACTTTTCCATCCTGCAACTTGCATTCCATTAGCAAAGAAATGTGGCAAATCAAAAGACATGCAACCTTAATTGGATAAGGATTCTAGCCATTTCTTACCAATCCACAACAAAGGTGCTTACTTTAACTACAAATTGACATCAATATGTGAATCATCCTGACACACTGTTGGCATTATGAGACAATTGTTGTCCTTGATGGCAAATCACACTGATAACAAATCATAGTGCAGAAGGATAGCAGCAAGGAATTGATGATCAGTCTACAAGTATGAAGAAAAATATATACACGCTGGTTCACTATATACCAAGTCGCGTATACAAGCAGGTTCACTATATACCAAGTCGCGTATACGCAGGTTCGCTATATACCAAGTCGCGTGTACACGCAGGTTGGCTTCAGTAAAAGCGCGTGCATGTGGAAAACTTATCTTTGGTCCACGGCGGTTATTCCTTGGAAGTTGTGCCTATGGTTTTGGACCTTGGTGTCTCGACGGACGTGTTGATCCCTAGTTTTGAAGATGATGGTATTGGATTTCTATGGTTTTGGCTCTTGGTATTGAACAAGGCCTAAGGCTATATAAGGAGAAGGAAATCATTAGGCAAGTGTATCTGAAAAGTCTTGAATATCTGATGAAGTATTAGATCCAGTACGCAGGTTATTGGTTGATGATGTATTGCTTGATCTGAGCTAAGGAGAGATCTCATCGGTTGATGGAGAACAAGATCTAAGGAGTGATCGGGATCAAATGGTTTGAAATGAACTATCTTTATATGGTTGATTATGCGTATTTCTAGATCTGCATACTGACGCAATGTTATGTTCTGGGTATAACTGATATCTGGTACAGCTGCAAGTTATGAAAAATTCTTTTTAGATCTGCACGCAGGTTGTCTTCGGTAAAACCGCGTGTATACGCGGGTTGCCTTCATTGAAGTAGCGTATATCTTTTTGAGCTTGATTTTTGGGTTGCAGCTGGGTCTGACTGTTATTGCAGAGTTCTGTAGTCTGCTCTGTGTTCTGGTGACTGGGTTTGACAGGGTTTCAGTGGTTCAGTGATTGTTGGTTGTTTTGTAATCTGCTATGAAAGTTGAATGAATTGTGGTATTCAGATTGTAATGTTGTGCTTCAGGAATATCCAGTCTGAAAATGTATGAAAAGTGGTACCTGAAGGAAAGAAGATTGTAGGCCAGCACCTACGTACTAGTATCTTAGCTAGTACAAGAGCAAAGGGGGTTGGAGCTCCCTTCCAAGGAAGTTTGGAGAACGAGAGAAGGTTGAAGCCTTCTGCAGGTTGTAGCCTGCGTACTGGTATAAGGCTGCACCAGTACAAAAGATTGTAAACTGAAGTTCTTATTAAAGAAAGATAGAGACGACTTGCAGCAGGTGGTTTTCACCCACATTGGGTTTCCACCTTATATCATGGTGTTCATGTGTGTGGCTTTTGTGTGATGATCTGTTCTGTTATACTGCATCTGTTTACTCTTAATATGGTGAATAATGACCTGATGCACTTAACTGAAGATAAACTAACTGAATTATAAGTTTTCTGGTTATACGCTGCTTTCTTTAGACACAGTAGCGTGTACACGCTGGTTCACTTAACTGAAGTAGCGTATATGTTTCTGAGCATTGAAAAAGTTTTATTAATCTGATAATACTGATTCACCCCCCCCTCTCAGTATTATTTCCAACAATTGGTATCAGAGCCAGGTTCTTCAGAGAAGCTTGATCGCTTGAAGGTAGATCGTTCATCATGAGCAACTACGAGAGAGAAGCATCAATCAGGCCACCGGTTTTTGATGGGACAAACTTCAATTATTGGAAGGTAAGAGTTACTGCCTATCTTCAATCTCTTGGTACAGAAGTTTGGGACATCGTAGAAACAGGCTACTCTTTTCCTTCAGCTACTCCTACAGATGCAGCTGAGAAAAAGAAGTATGAAACAAATGCGAAAGCAGTCAGTACCCCATTAGGATGTATATCCCAAATGGAATTCATGAAGGTAATGCACTACAAATCCGCAAAAGAGATATGGGACAAAATTGTCACGAGCTATGAAGGAGATGAACAGGTAAAGCGTGCTAAACTTCAAACTCTCAGGATTCAGTATGGGACTCTCAAGATGTATAATGATGAAAGTGTGGCTAACTATTTTCTTCGGGTAGATGAGATTGTTAATTGTATGAAAAATTTGGGTGAAGAAATAAAAGAGGCTATAGTGGTTGAAAAGGTTCTAAGATCATTTTCCCCCAAGTTTGAATCTAAAGTATCTGCAATAGAAGAAAAGGAAAATCTACGAATTCTTACTATGTCTCAGCTACATGGAATTCTAACTGCTTATGAAATGAGAAAGGGAGGTCCATCAGATAGAAGAGAAGCTGCTTTCAAGGCATCAGGCAAAGAAGATTATTATGAAGCAAGCCACGTCCCAGAAGAAGAGGAAGAAGAATCAAATTTTGTCAGAAATCTTCAAAGGGGTTCTGGAAGGTTCAGAGGTAAGTTACCTTTTAAATGCTTTGCCTGTGGAAGAGTAGGTCATTATGCTGCAAAATGTCCTTATAAGGATAAAGGAAAGGAACCTGCTAGATGGAACAAGAAACGGAGTGCAAATAAGAAAAGCTACTACACTCATGAAGATAGCGATGGTCTATCGAATAGTGATGAAGATGAACAAGGTAATGAATATAAGTTGTTAATGGCATTTGAAGATGATGATTATATGGATGCTATAGATGTGGATAACCTTTATGATGAAATTACTAGACTCAAGAGATGTATAGAAGAAAAGAATATGATCATTGATACTCTACAATTTCAAATTGATGAAAAGGAAAAACATCTTGAAAAACTAGAAGGTGAATTTGTTGGTCTTAGAAAAGAGATTGAGAAAACAAAAGCTATTAATCTTAAATTTGTTAAAGGATCTGAAACCTTGGATGAGATTATCAATGTGCATCGATCTCCTCTGATCAAGACAGGTCTTGGATATAATGGAGAAACATCTCAAGCCTCTACCTCTAAAAGTTATCTTGATGCAGCAAGGAAAAGCGAGCAAAGGCCAAATAAAAGTAATCAGGTGAATCAGGGACAGTTTACCTCAAGAACAAATAAAGACCATCAAGAAATTTGGGGACAAACTGCCTTAAGGACAAACAGAAGCTACAATCAGCCACAGGTAAAATCTTCCCAATTTGCTCCAAGAATAAATAGAAGCTACAATCGGTTGGATGATAGATCTGATTATCGCAGAAGTTTCTTTAATGGCCAATGCTTTTCTTGCCATAACTTCGGTCACAAAGTAGCTCAATGTGTTGCATACAAGACAATCATGACTAGAGAAGCTCAAAAGCAAGAGAGAATGACTGAAACCATGAAAAGGACTTATAACAACTTTTCGGTTCTTGAAAATGAAGTTGAATGCTCTATTTGTAATAACTTTTGTCATGAAGACTCTGAATGCAGGAGCAGGTTCCGGAAGACAATTCAGAAGGAGCAAAACTCAAATGTCAGAACATGGAGAATAAAGGAACCACAACCAGAAAGATGTGGGATAGCCTTTTATGCAGAAGGTCAAGAAAGTCTATGGTACATTGACAGCGGATGTTCGAAGCATATGACAGGGGACAAAGAAAAGCTTGAGTCATATACCGCATTAGAAAAGGGGAAGAAAGTTTCTTTTGGAAATGATATCTCTGCAGCCATAAAAGGAAAAGGTGTGGCTCCATTGAAAGAGAAGGTCAAAGCTAGAAATGTTTTGTATGTTGATGGATTGAAGCATAATCTTCTGAGTGTCAGTCAGATGTGCGATCAAGGAACAGAGGTAATATTTAGATCAAATGGATGTTGTGTTCGTGATCTTGATACAGGTAAAACAGTGATCAAAGGAAGAAGGACTCCAAATAACCTATACATATTTGAAGAAGGACCACAACAATGCTATTTGAGCAAGGATGATGAACACTGGCTATGGCATCGAAGGTTGGGGCATCTAAGCTTTTCACAAATAAGGAAAGCATGCAAATATCAGGCAGTTCGTGGTCTTCCAGATATCAAAATTCCAGACAACACTATATGCAAATCTTGTCAGTTTGGGAAGCAAACCAGAACTAACTTCCCAGAGAAGGAAGGATCAGCCAGCATACCTCTTGAGCTAGTCCATACAGATGTGTGCGGTCCTTTTAGGAAAAGGACACCTCGAGGAGAAGAATATCTAATATTATTCATTGACGATTTCTCCAGGTTTGTCTGGTTAGGGCTTATGAAGCACAAAGATGAAGCATTCGAAAAATTCAAATCCTTCAAAGCCTTGGTTGAAAATGAATCAGGACACAAAATTAAGTGCCTCAGATCTGACAGAGGTGGGGAGTTTACCTCAAACGAATTTTTCGATTTCTGTGAAGAACATGGGATAAGAAGAGAATTCTCTACAGCTAGAACTCCTCAGCAAAATGGGGTGGTGGAAAGAATGAACAGAACAATCCAACAAATGGCTCGTGCTATGCTTGATGAATCAGGTACTCCCGCAACTTTCTGGGGTGAAGCTGCACATGCTGCGGTTATTATTCTTAACAAAACAAATGTCCGAGTAAACAGCACTCAAACACCTCATGAGCTCTGGAGTGGTGAGACTCCTTCGGTGAAGCACTTCAAAATATTTGGGAGCAAATGTTATATTAAGAATACTGATGAGCAACTTGGCAAACTTGAACCAAGAGCAGATGAAGGCATTCTTCTTGGTTATTCTCCACATAGCAAAGCATACAAGTGCTACAATAAAAGACTTGGCAGAATTGTTGACAGCATTGATGTAGTGGTTGATGAGAAGGGATATATTCCTAGGCAAGTTCATCATGAAGACATTGAAGAAGATGAAGGCTACACTCAAAGGCAGAATGATGAAGAAGAAGAACCTCAAGAAGAACCAGAGGAGCAGGCAAGAATAGAAGAGAAGACTCCATCCAGATATGTTCAAAAGAATCATCCAGAATCTCAGATTGTGGGGCAGAAAGAAGCAGGAATACAAACAAGAAGAAGAATTGCAGAAGCTTCAAGCTATTTGGCATTACTCTCTTCCACTGAACCACAAAATGTGAAAGAGGCATGCAAAGATGAATGTTGGGTCAAAGCAATGGATGAAGAACTTGAGCAGATCGAAAAGAACAACACTTTGGAACTGGTTCCTAGACCAAAAGATAAGAATGTCATAGGGACAAAATGGGTCTTCAAGAATAAATTGAATGAAAATGGAGAAGTAATTAGAAACAAGGCCAGACTTGTTTGTAAAGGGTATGCGCAGCAAGAAGGGATAGATTTTGAAGAGACCTTTGCTCCTGTAGCAAGACTTGAGGCCATCCGAATGTTCCTTGCTCTCTCAAGCTTTCAAAACTTCAAGGTATTTCAAATGGACGTGAAATCAGCCTTTCTGAATGGAGACTTAGAAGAAGAAGTATATATTGAGCAGCCAGATGGTTTCATTCTTGGGAATGATCCAAACCTTGTATGCAAATTAAAAAAGGCTCTCTATGGTCTCAAACAAGCTCCAAGGGCTTGGTACTATCGATTGGACAAATATCTTCACCAACAAGGCTTTTCAAAAGGATCAGCAGATAGCAATCTCTATATAAAAATTGAAAATAACAAATTGCTAATACTTGTTGTTTATGTAGATGATATTATCTTTGGCAGCAATGAAGAGACTATGAGTCAAAACTTTGCCTTGGTTATGCAGAAAGAATTCGAAATGTCACTACTTGGAGAATTGACATACTTTCTTGGATTGCAAATCCAACAAAATGAAGGAGGCATCTTCTTGTCTCAAACCAAGTACCTCAAGCAGATCTTGAAGAAGTATGGCATGGAAGATTCAAAGCCAGTATGTACACCCATGGTTACAGGATGCAGCCTCAGTGCAAATGATGAATCAGCAGCAGTTCATCAACCAACTTATAGATCCATGATTGGGAGTTTGCTTTATTTGACAGGTACCCGACCAGACATCATGCATGCAGTCGGAATAGTTGGGAGATTTCAAGCAAATCCAAAGGAGACTCATCTTCAGGCAGTGAAGAGAATCTTCAAATATCTTCAAGGGACACAAAATTATGGATTATGGTATCCTAGAGATACAGATCTCACACTTCATGCTTATACAGATGCAGATTGGGCCGGAAGCGTGGATGACAGGAAGAGCACAAGTGGTGGTGCATTCTTTATGGGCTCCAGATTAGTATCTTGGTTCAGCAAGAAACAGAGTTCGATTGCCTTATCTACAGCTGAAGCAGAATATGTGGCTGCGGCATCTTGTTGCACACAACTTCTTTGGATGATGCAGACCTTGCAGGATTTTCAAATCACTTGCACTTCACCAGTCTCTATCTTATTTGATAATACAAGTGCAATCAGCATTTCAAAGAATCCAGTCATGCACTCGAAGACCAAGCACATACCAATCAAGTACCATTTTCTTCGGGAACAAGTGCTTGAGTAGAAGGTCAAGTTGGAGTATGTTCCTTCTAAGGAACAAGTTGCTGATATTCTCACGAAACCACTGCCCAGGGAAACTTTTGAATATCTCAGAAAAAAGCTGGGAGTAGTTGATGCTTCATCCTGCTGTTGAAGCTTGTCTGTTCTACAGAAAATTTGGTATACGCAAGTTACGTAAGGGATATCCGCGTATATACGCCGATTTATGCCGGGAAAGTCGCGTGTATGGTGTACGCGTGTTGCAGAAAGCATATCCGCATGCATACGCTGTTTTCTGCAAGAGAAGTCGCGTATATGGAGTTCTGAACAACAAGGGCAGACTTCGGTCGGAGAAGGTCTGAGATGGGTATGCCAGAATTCTTCAGGCACAGGTTCAAGGGGAGCTTCAGGCACAGGTTCAGGGGGAGCAGCAGGCACAGGTTTAGGGGGAGCAGATTAAAGTCTCATAAAGCATTGTTGGCATTTAGATGCTTTTGGTTCTAGTACACAACTGTTGTTGGTTTCAGGAGAAGGAGCTCAGAAGGAAATCTTGGTTGCTGATCTAAAAGATGTGTATCAGATGCTGCTTGTGACTTTCATAAGTCTTGGTCTAGATTTGTTGTCTCTATGTCATGTATCTCTTCTGTGATATCTCTTTTATGGTGTCAAGGTCATGTAACAGCCTATGTTGGTTTCCCCACTATGCCTGGGATGAATGATGTAATATAATTGGTTGTTTCTGATGTATCCCCTCTTGGTTGGGAGTATGGATGTATGTATTGAGTCTTTTGGTAATAGGAAGGTCCCTTATGGTTTATAAGTCTTGGCTCCTTTGAAGAACATCTTTTGCAGATCTTGCCTACAGTCAGAGGAAGCATGTTTCAGCACAGCCAAGCAAAGATATCAGCATGTACTCAGGGGGAGCACAACCCTTTGCCCTTGATGACAAAGGGGGAGAGTGATTTGATTTGGTGTTGTTGCCATCAAGTCCAAAGGGGGAGATTGTTGGCATTATGAGACAATTGTTGTCCTTGATGGCAAATCACACTGATAACAAATCATAGTGCAGAAGGATAGCAGCAAGGAATTGATGATCAGTCTACAAGTATGAAGAAAAATATATACACGTTGGTTCACTATATACCAAGTCGCGTATACAAGCAGGTTCACTATATACCAAGTCGCGTATACGCAGGTTCGCTATATACCAAGTCGCGTGTACACGCAGGTTGGCTTCAGTAAAAGTGCGTGCATGTGGATAAATTATCTTTGGTCCACGGCGGTTATTCCTTGGAAGTTGTGCCTATGGTTTTGGACCTTGGTGTCTCGACGGATGTGTTGATCCCTAGTTTTGAAGATGATGGTATTGGATTTCTATGGTTTTGGCTCTTGGTATTGAACAAGGCCTAAGGCTATATAAGGAGAAGGAAATCATTAGGCAAGTGTATCTGAAAAGTCTTGAATATCTGATGAAGTATTAGATCCAGTACGCAGGTTATTGGTTGATGATGTATTGCTTGATCTGAGCTAAGGAGAGATCTCATCGGTTGATGGAGAACAAGATCTAAGGAGTGATCGGGATCAAATGGTTTGAAATGAACTATCTTTATATGGTTGATTATGCGTATTTCTAGATCTGCATACTGACGCAATGTTATGTTCTGGGTATAGCTGATATCTGGTACAGCTGCAAGTTATGAAAAATTCTTTTTAGATCTGCACGCAGGTTGTCTTCGGTAAAACCGCGTGTATACGCGGGTTGCCTTCATTGAAGTAGTGTATATCTTTTTGAGCTTGATTTTTGGGTTGCAGCTGGGTCTGACTGTTATTGCAGAGTTCTGTAGTCTGCTCTGTGTTCTGGTGACTGGGTTTGACAGGGTTTCAGTGGTTCAGTGATTGTTGGTTGTTTTGTAATCTTCTATGAAAGTTGAATGAATTGTGGTATTCAGATTGTAATGTTGTGCTTCAGGATTATGCAGTCTGAAAATGTATGAAAAGTGGTACCTGAAGGAAAGAAGATTGTAGGCCAGCACCTACGTACTAGTATCTTAGCTAGTACAAGAGCAAAGGGGGTTGGAGCTCCCTTCCAAGGAAGTTTGGAGAACGAGAGAAGGTTGAAGCCTTCTGCAGGTTGTAGCCTGCGTACTGGTATAAGGCTGCACCAGTACAAAAGATTGTAAACTGAAGTTCTTATTAAAGAAAGATAGAGACGACTTGCAGCAGGTGGTTTTCACCCACATTGGGTTTCCACCTTATATCATGGTGTTCATGTGTGTGGCTTTTGTGTGATGATCTGTTATGTTATACTGCATCTGTTTACTCTTAATATGGTGAATAATGACCTGATGCACTTAACTGAAGATAAACTAACTGAATTATAAGTTTTCTAGTTATACGCTGCTTTCTTTAGACACAGTAGCGTGTACACGCTGGTTCACTTAACTGAAGTAGCGTATATGTTTCTGAGCATTGAAAAAGTTTTATTAATCTGATAATACTGATTCACCCCCCCCTCTCAGTATTATTTCCAACACACACATCAATGATGGAAACTTCCTTTCCATTCTTGCCATTCTCTTTTTCCACTTTCTTCAAATTTTGTGGAAGCATTGCTGGATTCAAAGTCCAACACCTTTCAGCAATATGTACTTGCTTATGGAAATAAGTTCAACACATGTTCATCTTATTGACATCATAATTTTCCTTGTCCAATGGACCTTTGGCTTTTTGCCTTCTTTCCTTCAAAAGTTTCCTGTATGTGGCCATTCTCTTCCAACATCTAGAAACACTATGGTTAACCAAACCACAAAAGGAACATGCAATTCTTTTCCAATGGTTATGTGGAAATTTATCATGCTTAACATAATCAAAAGAAGTGTTATTGAAATCAGGTTTATACCTTTCTCTTTCACCTTTATTACCTTCATGAGGAGGCGAATCAAATGAAGAAGTGGCTCCCTTTGGAACACCATCAATCTCTTCAATGGTTTTAGAGCTTTCAAAACTTTCTCGTTCAAGTGTATGCTTATGAACACATTCTTCCTACAAATTATGTTTCAAACTATTGCATTCCCCAAGAAGGAAATCTTTACAAACTTGAGGTAGGGAACCTGAAATGAAACTCTTTCTAGGAACTATTTCAATTACCTTCATGACTGCTTTGGAACTTTCTCCATAAGATTTTCCATAGCCAAGACCCAAATACTTAGGCCTTTCCTCAACCATTATTGGCTCAACAATGCCCTGTGCTTGTTTTCCCAATACTTTTCCTTCATAGCCCATTTTTGACATCAACTTGGACCCTATGCCTCTTGTGTGTTTTTCAAAAGAACCAACATAAACATTCTTAGAGGAAACTGAAGACAAACTAGAATTGTTCACCTCTTCTTCAAGCTGATACTTGACTAAGGCTTCTTTGGCAACAAGGAGCTATGTCTCCAACTCATGCATCCTTTCTAGATCCATATTTGCAATATGAAGTTGTCTCTCCATTTCCTGCAATTTGTCATAAAGCAACTACTTCTCTTCCTTCATGGAATTCAACTGCTTTCGAAGTTCAGTGCTTATTTCTCTCACCATATCCATGATGATGAACAAGTATTGCTTCATGTCTTCATCAAACGATCCTGTGAAAGAGGAGGATTTGGAAAACTCACTTGTAGAAGTTTTCATTGTAAAAATGAACAAAGAACTTCAACAAAATTCACAAAGCTTTCAAAGAACTAATAACAAATTTCTGAACTAAATGGCAGTAGAATCAAATTCTTATTCAACCAACCTTTTGCAAACAAACCCTCTTGTGCTTTAAGGGTTTCCTTGAGATCCTTTGGGTAAGGAGAATGTTATGAAACCAGCTCAAGAAAAGATAGAAAAGATAGATCAACGCCTTAGAATTCAGCCTCTTCGAGGGGGCAACCTCCTTTACATTACATAAATGAACAATTCTTGGATGATACAAATGACAAAACCTCCTTTCTATATATAGGAGTCTAAGGAGTCACAATATAATCCAGCCGACCTAACAATAATAATATAAAGCCACAAAAGTAACAATAGAGGGATTCTATGGGGCACAAAAATAATAATATGGGGGTAATAGAGGCACAACAATATAAATAAGGGGTATAACTACAATAGTAATGGGGTAATCACTAGTATTATAGGGACCCAACATGCCCCTCTCCTTCAAAAAAGTGTTGTCCTCAACGCTTGAGTAGTTTTGGATACTTCTGCATAAAATTCTCATCCTCCCATGTGGAATCTTCAGCGGATAAGTTCTTCCACTTGATAAGATACTCTGAAATTGATCGATTTCGTAGCTGTCGAGTTCTTGTTTCTGTGACTGCTTCCGGTTCCAATATAATTTTTCCTTCCTCGTCAAGTTCTGGCAATATTGTTTGAACTGGGAGCTTGTTGCCTATAACCTTCTTTAAACATGAAACATGGAAAACTGGGTGCAATCGAGAAGCTGCAGGAAGCTCCAATTTGTATGCCATAGTACCAATCTTTTCCAACACCTTGTACGGACCATAATACTTTGGTGATAATTTATTATCCTTCTTAGCTTACTTTAGGGACATTTGATTATATGGTTTTAGCCGTAGGAATACCCAATCACCTACATTAAAACTTCTTTCACTGCGATGTTGATCTGCCTGTTGTTTCATTCTATTTTGTGCCAACACGAGGTTATCCTTTAAGAGTTGGAGGACTTGTTCTTGATGTTCGATGTGATGTTCCACTGCTTGAACCTTAGAATTTTCTCTTAAATATGATGTGATTGATGGTGGTTGGTACCCATAAAGTGCCATAAATGGGGTCATTTTTGTTGCTGTATGGAAGGAAGTGTTATACCACCATTCAGCCAGAGGCAACCATTTGACCCATTGTGTCTGTTTATCAGATACAAAGCAACAAAGATATCCTTCCAAAAATTTGTTTACTATCTCAGTTTGCCCATCAGATTGAGGATGATAAGATGAGCTATGAGCTAACTGAGTACCCAGACAAGAAAATAATTCTGTCCAAAAATTTCCAGTGAAAATGGGATCTCTGTCACTTACAATAATCTTTGGGTTTCCATGTAGCTTTTGAACTGTTTCCATAAATGCAGTAGAAACTGTACTGGCTTTAAATGGATGTGATAATGCACAAAAGTGTGCATACTTGGTAAGTCTGTCAACTACCACCATGATGACACTCTTTCCCTCAGACTTGGGTAAACCTGTGATAAAATCCATTGAAACCTCCTCCCAACGTTGGCTTGGAATGGATAAAGGTTGTAATAGACCCGGTGTCTTAATTGTTTCAACTTTATTTTGTTGGCAAACCAAACATTCTGCCACAAACTTTTGAATATCTGATTTAAGGCCATCCCAAAAAAATTCCTTCTTAACCCTGTGGTAAGTTTTTAAAAATCCTGAGTGCCCTCCTAAGGGAGAAGTGTGAAATTCCATAAGAATCTTTTGTTTTAGCTGGGAATTCTTACAGAGGTATAAGCGATCTTTGTACCATAACGAATCATTTTGCCAGCTAAATGTATCAGAAGTACTGGAATCTTGTTGTAGCTTTCGAATAAGTGCCCACACTTCTTCGTCATTCTTCCATTCCTCCTTTGCTTCATTTATCCAATCTGGTTGGATAATAGAAATGGCACACAACAATGCTTCCATATCCTCATCCTTTCTTGAGAGTGCATCTGCCACCACATTTTGCTTCCCTTTTTTGTAGATGATTTCAAAGTCATAACCCAACATCTTTGTGACCCACTTTTGTTGCTCTTCAGAGGATAATCTTTGTTCTAAAAAGTATTTAAGGCTATCATGATCCGTTTTTACCTTGAAGTGTCTTCCCATTAGGTAGGGTCGCCATTTCTTAAGTGCATGGAGTATTGCCAACATTTCCTTCTCATAAATAGCTTTGCTTAAAAACTTTCCCTTGATTGGACGACTTTCAAAAGCAATGGGTCTTTCATCTTGCATTAGAACAACACCAATTCCATTTCCTGAAGCATCACATTCCACAATAAAGGTTTTTGTGAAGTCCGGTGTAGCTAAGACCGGTGCTTGGCACATTGCCTCTTTAAGATGTTTAAAGGCCTTTGTTGCTTCCGGAGTCCATGAAAATGAATCTTTCTTCAATAATGTTGTTAGAGGTGCTGCTATTCTCCCATAATTCTTAACGAACTTGCGATAATACCCTGTCAACCCAAGAAATCCTCGCAGATGCTTTATGGATGTGGGGATTTTCCATTCCTTAATGGCTTTAATTTTGCTAGGGTCTACCTTAACTCCTTCATGAGATACAATATGACCCAAATATTCCACCTCCTGGACTCCAAAGAAACATTTGGATCTTTTTTCATATAATTGTTTCTCCTCCAATAGTTGTAGCACTTTGTCAACATGTTCAACATGATCCTTCCAAGACTTGCTGTAGATTAGTATATCATCAAAAAATACCAACACAAATTTTCTAAGGAATGGTTTGAAAATTGAATTCATCAAACCTTGAAATGTTGAAGGTGCATTGGTAAGGCCAAAAGGCATGACCAAAAATTCATAATGACCCTCATGAGTTCTAAATGCCGTTTTCGGAATGTCTTCAATCTTCATTCTGATTTGATGATATCCCGAACGAAGATCCAACTTGGTGAAGTAAATTGATCCATGCAATTCATCCAGTAATTCATCAATGACAGGAATGGGAAACTTATCTTTAATAGTGAGCTTGTTGAGCTCCCTATAATATGGACACATGCGCCATGATCCATCCTTCTTGTGCACCAATACTACTGGAGCTGAGAAAGAACTTTGACTTGGTTGAATTATACCAGCCTCTAGCATTTCTGCAACCATACGTTCAATTTCACTTTTTTGGACATATGGATATTTGTACGGCCTGATGTTTGGAGGAACACTTCCTGGAATCAGATGAATAGCATGATCATGATCACGCATAGGTGGGAGACCTTTGGGAGTCTCAAATACCTTGGAATGATTGTCCAGGACTTTTTGGAGATCTGGAGAAATAGATGATTTCAATGTGGAAACATCTAGCGAACATAATTGTGCAATTACACCTCTTTGCTCCTTTTTTAGAAGCTTTGTCATGCCATTAGAGCTGATTATCTTTCCTGGTTTCCCTGCAATACCCCTTAATTCAACTTCCTTTCCTTCCACAGAAAATTTCATGAAAAGTTCTTGAAAATTAAAAGCTATTGTACCCAAGGATTGTAGCCATTGGACTCCTAGTACAACATCAGCACCTCCCATTGGAATGGAAAGCATTGGGCTAGTCAATACATATTCTCCCATGGATAGCTTGATATTATGGCACTTTCCAGAACAATTTATTGTTCCTCCATTTGCAATCATCACTTGACACTCTGGTGCTGGATATAGGAAGCAATTCAATTCTTTTGCTACCCTACAATGAATAAAATTGTGGGTGCTTCCTGAATCAATCAACACTATTACCTTTTTCTTCTTGATTTGTCCTTCTATCTTGATGGTTTGAGGAGTGGTAATTCCCGCCAATGCATTACAAGATATGGTCGGATTTATTTGTTCTTCATCTAGGCTTTGTTCCTGGAATATATTCTCTTCTTTTGACCTTTCTTGCTCCTTTTCTTCTTCCTCTTCACAATCTATGTAGAATAATTTCTTCTCAGCACACTTATGACCTTTTGTGTATTTGCTATCACAATTGTAACAAAGCCCTTTTGCTCTTTTTTCTTCCAATTGTTGTGGTGTCAACCTTGTAGGTTGTGGAAGACTATGGGCAACAACACTTCCGTCTTTATAGTTGTGAATGGTATGCTTCCTAGTTGCCATAATTTTGCTTTCCATTTTTCTTGCTAACCTGAATGCCTTCTCTAATGAATCAGGTTCCCAAAGGCGCACATCATGTTGGATATTATCCTTTAAAGACCCTATGAACACATCAATCCTATGCTCCTCTAGAATATCTTTTACCCTTATGTTCAATTTTTGGAACTCCTCAATGTGCTCCATTATTGAACCCTTTTGTTTGAGACTTATCAATTGGCTAAAAAAAATGTTGCTTTTTGTATACTCATAATGTGCTATCAATTCTTCCGTAAAAATTGCCCAAGTGATAAATTGTTTACGAGAACAAAGCCATTGATACCATACAAACTGATTTGGTTTCAAATATAAAGTTGCCATACGTACCTTTTGTGTGTTTTTCACATTATTGAGATCGAAGAATTGCTCCATCTGTAATATCCATGTGGCGGGATCCTTGCCATCAAACTTCCTCATATCGATTTTTGGAATGTGTTGATTCTTCGATCCAACATTAGCGTCTATGGAATCATGATTAACATTTCTTTTGTTCTCATCATGAGTTTCCTTTACTACCTTTTCACCATTAGTAAGTATTTCTTGTAGAAAATTAGTCAAATCTGTCTTCAAATCTGCCATGCCCGTCTTCAAATTTGTGTTCAAATCTATCTTCAAATTGTCCATCTTAGCTTCCATGCCATTCATCTTAGCTTCCACGCCATTTATCTTAGCATCTGTTAACTTTTGTGAGCGTGACATTTGTTGCACTTGTTCTTGTAATTTTGATATATCATGTAGCATTTCTTCCTCTTCTTCATGAGTCATGCTAGAGCTTTCAGGTTCCTTACTAGGTTTTTGCATTTTCTTTCCTCGGGGCATCAGTTACCGATAATAATGCTCTACTATGCCCTTTGAATTCCTTCAAAATAAATTTTCAAACCAAGCTTAAGCAAAAATTAAAAAAAATCTACACACCTTTTTTCACTTTGTAGGAGCTCGATATTGCCTCTGATGTATCTCTGTACTTTCCAGTCATCTAGTTCTGAACTTGTGACCTGTAGTAGCTCTCTGTGTCCTCTTTCGAATGCCACAAGTCTGACCCAAATTGGATTCTCCAAGGAAGAGTTATGCGAAATCTCCCACAGTGACTTGATTATAGACTAGTTCAGTAGAGCTAACTTGTACGACGTGCTGCGCGTCACTGTTTCGACCTTTGGATCTAAAACACACCCACAACAAACTACAGTCCGTCCTCTTTCTGTACCTTTTTACAAAATTTCAATCCGATCCTCAGAGAGAAAGTTATGATGATTTTCCCCAGGTCACCTGTTTTGAATGTAATTCAGGAGTCTGCAAAAAGACCAACTTCCTCAGATCATATCTCCGAAAATGTCGCGCGAAACGCTCTGAAATTCGGACCCAAGGTTCAGCGTCAATTCTTCTCAAATGGGTTTTTTTTGTGACTTCTTCAACATCACAGAAAAAAATTTATAGCGAAAATGCCACGATGACCTGTTTGGAGCAGCGAAACCCTAGAATCCAAAGCTCTGATACCAAATGTTATGAAACCAGCTCAAGAAAAGATAGAAAAGATAGATCAACGCCTTAGAATTCAGCCTCTTCGAGGGGGCAACCTCCTTTACATTACATAAATGAAAAATTCTTGGATGATACAAATGACAAAACCTCCTTTCTATATATAGGAGTCTAAGGAGTCACAATATAATCCAGCCGACCTAACAATAATAATATAAAGCCACAAAAATAACAATAGAGGGATTCTATGGGGCACAGAAATAATAATATGGGGGTAATAGAGGCACAACAATATAAATAAGGGGTATAACTACAATAGTAATGGGGTAATCACTAGTATTATAGGGACCCAACATGGAGAATGCCTTCAACCCTTCTTCCTTCTTGTCCTCTCCTAGACTTAGCTTATCAGTAGCTTTCCCTTCACCTTTGCAAACTCAAACAATAGTCAGTTTACAAGCAATCAAACAGTAGCATCCTTTGTATTGTTTAAATACCGTTCAAACAAGAAATATTTTGCTATGTCAATCAAGCAACCTGATCTGATACCACCTAATCTGAAATGAGGGTTTAACAACTTTTTATGCTTAGAGAACCTCTGACTCCAAATCTTACAAATATATGATCTAGCTTTTGTTGACAATTGCGGAATTAAGTACTTGAAACATGTGTATGTATTTGTTTATTTTTAACTATTTAAGTGATTTAAGTCGATTTGTTTATGCTGATATTAAACACACATAACAACCATATAATGAAGCAAATAAACATCAGCACATAATAACAAATTTAATCTAGGAGTTCACCTAAATATCATGGGCTACGTCTCCTTGAGCTTTTTTCATCTTGAATTGGCTCTTTGGGATTATGGCAAAACTTCTTTTACAAATTCCACACTCAACTCCAAAGCTTACTGAACAGAACCAATGGGCTTAGAAAACCATATATATCCCTATCATGGCTATCATAACTCTACAAATAGATCTAATCTCCCTTAGACTTGATTCCTTCAATCGTTGCACTAAGCTTCCCTAAGCTTTTTGATGGAACTAACTCCTTCAAAATTCTTCAAATGTCTCTGAAACCTCTTCTATTATCTCTAGCACATATCAAACATCAACAATAAACCATTCATTTTGTTGGGTAGTGGATCCCCCCATAGTGGGCTTTGGGGGATTGAACCCCGAATTTTGGTAAAGTGTAAGGTAAAGACCCCATGAAATGCGGGCGTGGAGAGCGAGAGTCTAGGGTTGTCTACCCTAAAATAATATAATTTAATGTATGGTATGTTGGCCTACCCATGGTCCGCGGACCATGGGATTGTATAAATAGAGCGAGGTTCTAAGTGTAAAGTTAGTCTTATTTTTGAGAAGAATGAGATAGCTGCAAAGGCATGGTTAGAAGATAGAAGTGAAATTTGAAGTGTATTGGTTCGTAGTGGTAGGTAGAGGCTCTGCAGCTGAGTACACAGAGGCCTAGTCAGGTATGTAACTGAAATTGAGTATTAATAAAGATAATATTGACTCAGAATATTGTGCATCTAATTGTAGATTTGTATTTCTATGTTCTGGTTATTCCTTATGCATTTATATTGTTTTCAAGTACACGCGCTAATCTGAAAGTTGAACAAGTAATAAGAATATTGTGTCCGCACAAACTAAGCTAAGCATTAATATAATAGTAAGGATCGGATTGGATTGGAACAATATGAAGGTGCATGTGGGTTGCGAAGAATAGAAAGCGGTGCGGAGCAGCGCAGCGTGAAGATTAGGATCAAAAACCTCCAGAACCCTCATCAAGACATCCCTAGGGTGCGGAAACTTAGTTCCAACACCCTCCCATACTACTTCGGGTGAGAGCTCAGTCCGCGCTCTGCAGACTGTTGCCGAAAGGCCAGTTGTGTTGGGATTTGCTTGGCTAAACTCACTGATGAACCTGGGTCAGGCCCCACGTAGCTAACAAATGGTTCTATTTCTGGGACCAGGATCTCCCTAAGGGATGTCTGATGTCGTGCCACTGGAACCCAACAAAGAAGGAAATTGAAGAGTGGTTGGATAAGAAGCTTCATGAGTTCATGACACAAGAAATAGAACTTTTTAGGTATCTGAGAAAATGTGGATGGATTGCTATGTGTATATGATAATCCATGAGATCTTCTTCGCATCTTTTCCTTCTAAATTGTATGAGTGGATCGCGAGGTTAGCCGACAGCCAGGGAAGGTGTAAGCTTGACCAACCAATAGTGTGGACTCCATAATTAGTGCACAAACTAGAGGCATTAGAAGATAAGATCGCGCGAGTTGTGGACCATTGGCTCGACCCAATAATAGGGGGATTTTTCAATGAATTTGCGTTAGACACGATCATAAGCTACAATGAAGCAGAACGACATTTTCTTAAGGGATCGTGAGGTAAGTACATTAAATATTTGAATACCTGGATTAAGATGTTATTATGTGAAAATAAAGTTATGTGAATAAATTAATGTTTGGAACGATGTGGAGCGGAAAGATCTACGAAGGTAGCGGGGAATTAGGAAATAGTCCCTTAATTTCACCTTCGCAAGAGAGCGAGGAAGAGCTTGCTCGGGTCTCTCAGAGAAGTGCAGCTAGTTTGATAAGGCAGCGCATTCCGTAGTTACCATCCCCACTTACACCATCACTTGTTTCACCTCCTTCACCTCCATCTCCACCCACTCCACCTCCACCAAACTCGTACTTCAGAATGGCAAGCATGATCAAGCTACCCGTATTCAGAGGAGTAGGGAATGAGGATCTGGTCCAGTTCTGGTTTGTGGTAAGAGCTATGTGGGAAGCACAAGGGGTCACGGACGACAACATTAAGAAAGCTACATTTGTGAGTGCTCTGTAGGATCGCGCATTGACATGGTATATCAAGCACTCTAATGATCACCCAAATGCAAGAATAACAAAGATCTAGAATGCGCTGAAAAGAGAATTTAGCCGGCTAAAATCAGAGACACAGTCAATCATCAGGTTTAAAGAGATCGCGATTCTTCCAGGAGAGACCCCCTGGGATTTGGATCATTGGTTGAAGAGTATGATCCGTGAGGCTAATATGATGCTCACGGATGCATAGCATCACGCATGGTTTGTGGCATCTCTAACACCGCGCCTGAGGACGGCGCTGTCACAGCAGAAACTTTCTACCCAGGCCAAAGCATTGGAAATGGCGATGAGGTTGCATCAGACACTGATACAGGATTCGGGGCTGGGAGTTCAACAAATCCAACGCAACTACAGAATCTCTACTTGGAAACGTAGAGCTTGAAGCAGGATAGGGAACCGAAGCTTGAGTCATGCGAGGAAGTGTGGTGCATAAAATGCAAGGGCCGGGGCCATGACAAGGATCATTGTCTAGTATTCACAAACTACTTGGCTGGAGGGGGCCAATGCCATTGAGACTAGAGGCACAGGCAATGTTGAGTGCGACACCCACATTATGGTGCGTGATCTATCAGATAAGAGGAAAGCACACGATGGATAATTGTCACTTGTTGCAGAAGTATACACAGACTCCCCAGCAGTTGTTTTGTAATCTCTGCAGGTCAGTAGGCCATGACGAGCGTACTTGTCACAGCTACGAGTTGATGATGGATCGGACCCCAGCCTATCGGATGCAGATAGAAACGCGAGCCCTCAACCCAGCGGTAGGGATGGCACACGGGGGATTTCAGGGGCGAGGGTGAGGACGAGGAGGAATGGGGCCAGGAAGGGGCAGCGGATAGTTAATTTGTTACAATTGCAGAGGACCAGGGCACTACACCCGCGATTTTACCAACCCAATGAGAGTATCCTGTTCATACTATCCTCAGTTTGATCATGAAATAGTATATTGTCCTACGTTGATCGCACAGATGCGCGAGAAAGGGGTACTCTAACCTCCTCTGACTAAAAATATTCAAATGATGAGGTCTGAACCACGCAAAGAAGACCCAAATGTGAATATGGTGCTCAGAGGTGGTGTGACCATAGGGGAGTATAAGGGGAAATAGCTAGAGGAAGATACATGGGTTCGCAAGGCTCCTACAAAGCAACTTGAGTTTGATTTAGAACGCGCAAAGGAGATGTTCATGGAAGCTAAGAAGAGCTTTGCGGAGGCCTCCACTTCAAGTAGTAAGGATCAACCAGAGCCAGGGATTGATCCTTCTATGCTTCCTACCTTTTTGGAGACATGCATGAAACTACTGCGCAAAAATAAGGCAGTTAAAGGACTACATGAGTTGATCACTAGGTGCGTACGGTCAGCGGAACTGCGTGTAGTCTGGAAACTGGGAAAGCATGCATTGCGCACCGGGAGGGAAATGATATTGACGATGTAGAATGGTGAATATGAAATGGATCAGGTAATCCTACACCTGGGTTTGGACGTGAATGTGTTACCAAATTAGACATGGGAACGCATGGGTAGGCCCATGTTATAGTGGTGCCCTATTCAATTATGAATGGCAAACGAACAGAAGGTTTTGCGCATGGGGAGGTTGCAAGGGGTAACAGTTGATATCGAAGGTGCGAGCATGGAGATGGACTTTGAAGTAATAGGGATTGTTGATGAAAACAATCCTTATCCCGCATTGCTAGGAATAGACTGGGCCACTGATATGAATGGAGTCATCAACCTAAAGAAGCAGAAGATGATTTTCGAGAAAAAGTCCCTACGCGTAGTAGTTTCACTAGATCCAGCCGAAGGAGTGCTCTACACTGAACTTGTGCGCGACGATGAGATGGATTGTATTTACCATATAATAGCACAAGACCAGGATTGGGTGAACCTGACTACAGATGGGAGAATCTCACGAGAGTGCGACAACTCCTGTACTTCGAATTCAGACCTAGAAGTAGAATGATGGCAGAACCAGCTTCACGAAGTAACAACGGTGAATTGCAGCATGATTATTAGATCACTGCGCTGTGTGACAACAGAGGCAAGGGAACTGCCAACATATGATGCAGTGATAGCGGTGGATGAATTCCTGGACAAATTTGAAAGCACAATACCAAAATAACAACGGTACGGTGTGCTGGAATGGGTGCTGTGTGTAAGACCTGCATGATGGTGGAGTACACATCAGAAGACCATTGGAAATTGGCATGAATGTGGATGACAGATGCACTTATGGTTTGGAAGTCCCCAGCATTGAATGAGAGCTAGGCAGACAAGACAAAGCAGCTTGTGCACCCACCTATGTCGATGGGTAGAGACATGTGCTGAGAAAGCACATCTAAGACTAAGGATAGAAAATCAGAACCATATGTGGAGATGCACACCACAAGTATTCCATGATGGAGCATTCAAAAATCTATGAAGAATCATGAACAGATTTCACCACATGAGATGAACTGAGTGGGACTTGTGCATGCTAGCAATTCGATGGGCCTATAGGGCCATAAGCAAAAACCAGAGCGCGGAAATTACCCCAACACTGACGAGAAGAGACGAAACCATAAGAGGAGAGAAGAATCCCGATATGATAGCTCCCACAGTTAGGACAGTACACAAGGACCCGGGTAAAGGAATTATGCAGTTACACGAAGCCATTTGGCGAGGGCACTTGAAACTTCGTGAACTTGATGAAGATTGGGTATGGCTGAGAAAGAAAAGCATGACATTGGACGAAGAAATCAGCAAACTGGAAACCAAAGTTGTGCAAGCATGCTGTGATGAAAAAATAAGCATGATGGGACAAGGTCTAGCTAGCCATACTATTGCATTAGAAGAAATTGTGACCTTACTAACATGGCTATGACCACACCTTACTAGACAAAGTAAGCAAAGGAGCGCACCATACAAAGAAGAACACGACGCACTGACAGATGCAAGGGTAATTGAGGGGTTCCTATGGCCCAGGCTAGCAGGAAAATTGAAGCCTTGCACCAGTGGTGTGACCACATGACTATCCGTAGGAAGCATAGTCTCAGCGCTCCAAATAGTTGAAAGAGAGCGCGGGACTAAAAAGAGCCTGTATGGGAGATGCACAAGACAGAGGTTGCGTGTAGGATCGGGATGTCACAAGGGTCACGGCTGTGCATAATGGGTTGTGCTACTACGCGGGTAGGCTAGAAGGTGACCGTTGGTGTCACTGTTCATGATAAGAGGTCTAATTTAAGGAAAAAAGGAGCGGGTGGTAGACAATTAAGACACGAATCAAGAATGAGATTTGGGACGATCTGCCGCCAAGAAGGCATTAATGATCTAGTAGTAGGGGGAAGGTTCGAATTCAAATTCAAAGGATGCTATAAGACCCCCAGGGCCAGCTCCAAGTAAACACTTGGTTGTTTGAGAATTTAGCAAGTACATAGCATTGAGCACCATGTACTCTTACCATCCTCAAGTGTAGACACAATGACAGCTGCTAGAACAAGAGTGTGATTTGCCAAAGTTACCGCGGAGCCCCATATGGCCCATGAGGAGCCTGGAGAGGTGGCAGCTGCGCCAGAAGTTCCAAAATTACCACACATTCCGTGGCACAAAAAGATAAGCAAACAATGGGGCCAGTCTATGTATCCCAAAGAAACCCACGGTTTGGCAAACTATCAATGGTGGAGAAGGGAAAAGTCATCACCATTGAAATAATGGAGGAGGAGGAAGACTTGCAGGCCCTGATTGTGCAAATTGAGGTGCAAGACGATGAGGTGGAGGATGTCTCCCAAAAGCATTCTGTGACGAAGTTACCTCCATACATCCCTCGTGGAAGAGGAAAGCCAAGGTACCGAAGGACCTAGAGGCCACAAAGAGTGCGCTCTAGACCCCTCCTCCCCGATGATATAAGGTTTGAAGGTCTGCTGTTGGGACGAGTACCGACTATGAAGTTCAAATATTGGGACCTCGCGGACAGCAAGAAGTTCCCACAGTTGACCGCGAAAATGTTAATAAAGCAGAAATGGTTGCGCGGTGTGGAAAAGGCTGGGTTACTCCATCTGCAATGGATACCCCACTACAACCACGCGCCCGTCACCATTTTTGTCATCAAGAAGCTATTGTGCCTAGTGCATGATGGGTATCTCTGGCTGGAGGAGCCGATTCCCATCACGGATGATCTAATTCACTGAATTTCTCGACTGCCGGTCAAAGGAAATGGCCCCGCGGCCATAGCAGGAAAAAGCAGCAACTTGGGCCTCGCAGAGGCTATGAAGTCCAAGTATAAACTAGAAAAGAGAAAGTGGGGATATGAAATAGCTGGTATTAAATACCAAGGGGTGTGCATAGCCACCCAAATGATTGCCGAAAAGCTAATGAGGAAATTCTACACCGACAAAGTACTAGCATCTGTGATTGCATTGGCAGAGCAATGCGTAGAGGGGGTCCAGTTCAACTGGGTGCAGTTCCTATGCAACGAATTTTCGATGAACTATAGGGAGGCCTAGGAGTAGGGTGATGAGCCCCAAAAATGGATAATTATTTGGGCTCATTCACCTACTAATTCGACTTAATCCACCATTCTCATTAGTTTATTGCATGTTTTTGATTATATTTATGCTAATAGAGTGAATTGGGTTAGTCATTATGCCAACAAGTCTAATGTGTGATTTGTGTAGCCTTTTTGGTCAATTTGGAGACAAAGTCAATGGTTGAAATGAGCACTTGGCAGCCAAATTCGTGGAGAGTATTTTTAGGAAGGTGTTCCCTTCATTTATGGTCCCTTACCTCGAATTCTCCACCATCAGCTCGGAGTTCAAGGGCCACCAAATCAATCAGCACAAGGGCAGCCAAGCAAGTCAAGTAGGACTGCTGTTAACTACAAGTCTTGGGCAGCCGAGTCCCTAAAGTTTAGGAGGACTGTTGGGGTCCTCAATTTGTATAAATAAGAAGGCTTAGGGCCTCATTTTGGTTAGCTAGTGGTTAGTCATTTTGTAGCTAGTGGTTAGTCATTTTGTAGCCAATGGTTAGTCATTTTGTAGGCAGAAGTAAGCTAGTTTGTATTTCGATTTTTAGGCAGTAGATTAGCTTTGCTTTCAGCACATTTTCAAGTTCTCCTTGTGGACAATTTTTGGAATGTAACATTTCTTTTCTTGCTCAGTAAAGATGAATCCAGCTTTGCACCAGCTCTAAATCTCTCTTAGGAGGCTATAGCTCTTGGGGTTGGGCCCATCTCAAGCGCCCAATACCTCCTTTGTTTACTTTCATGTGTCTTTGCTGCATTCTTAGAATAAAATCTGCTATTTAGATTTAAATGTTGTATTGTTATTTAAGTTGCTCTTGATGATTAAAAAGGTTCTTCATGTTCAGATTTACTTGATTAGTTAATCACAGGGAATATATTCAAAAAAGGCTACCAAGTACTTTGGATCTCACCTCCCCCTCAGTGGAATCATGAGCTGGGACCAATGTGACTTTGCTGCCAACAAAAACACTGTCTTTTTGCTTCACCATGCAATTAGTAGTGTTGGATTTTTAGTTGTCGAACTTGATATTAGTTTTGATTGCATGCTTCAGTTTATGATTGCTTAGTTGCATAGTTATTTCATGTATTTCATTTCGAATAAACTTCTGTTCATTTCCTTTTGCTGTTAGGTCAGATTAGAGTGAAGTAACTAGGTCATCGGTTTTATAAGTGTTTGTTTGTTTAGTTTGAAAAACCACTTGCAGAGTACCTGTTATCCTTCCTTACCTGCCCATACTCCATCCAACCTACCTGCTTCACCCTTCACTTAGAACCCTTACCTTACATTTTCCTCATCTGCTTACTTTTGCCATGATTCTCATATTCTTGTGCAACATCGTTTCATCCCTCCTTGAACAGATCTCACCATCTACGCCACTCCTCAACTCCATCCTCCAAGTCTTGAACTCCCCTACACCCCTATTTCACCTCCATACTCATTCCTCCACCTTTTTTCCTCCATCCATGCTTCAAAACCCCATTTCTAAACATCCTGTAGAAAAATTACAGAACATCCTGTAGAAATCCTAAACATCCTGTAGAACCCCTGCAGACTTCCTGTAGAAGCTCACGAATGAGGTTTCTTGATATCCAAATACTATGAAACTCTCTGGAAGGGTGTTGGGGACTCCTTAGACCCTCTCTGAACCTTCCCGACCTCTTCCAAGCATTTCGCCTCCTTGATCCACCTCTGCACAGTCAAAAATAGTTAAAAGCACATGCATGATAATTCCAACAACTTAATAAAAAATACAAAAAGATGTTTTCTTCAGATAGAGGTAGTCTAGATACATGTATTTTACCTTCACAAAAGTAATGGCATCTCTTTCAGTAGTTTGCATGCTCTCCTTTGCGTCAGTAGGACTAGCTGGTAGAATTAAGGTTTGCTAGGGTTTGCGTTTCTTTTTGGTTTTCAGTTTCTTTTTGCAACTAGATTAGCTTCCTTCGAGTTAGCTTTCATCCATCAATTAAAAAGCTTCTTCTAAGAGCTCATAGAAGTTGGCTTAAGCTCCTAGTGGACTTGTGCCAGCTGACCAAGTGACAACTGCGGCAAGAGCTAGTACTTGTGCATACAGCACTGTCGCTTCCAAGTTTGTTACGAACTACCGGGTTGATAAAATTAAAGAATGGAGTTCCAGGAGTTGTAGCATTATTGCTACAATACTGGAGCCCACCATCTTTTTGGTGCCGTTGCCGGGGAAGCGTCAGAGTATTGGTGATTGCCGCTTTTCTTCTATTTTCTACTACAATCTTCTACTAAGTAATTTATTTCATTTCCATTATGCAATTTCGTTTCTGCAAAAGTAGATTAGCATTTCGCGCTTTCATAGATTAGCATTTCAATCAAGGATAATTTTAGGGGCGAATGTTCGCCCTTTGGCGAAATTAAGGGGTTTTAAATTTTTAGTGGGCGAATATTTTGTATCATAGTACTTTTTTAGAAATCACCTCAAATAGCCCACCTTATTTTAAGGGAGAGGGTAAAAAAGGTAAATTTAGCCCTTGAAATTAGGACTTACAACCTTCCATTCGCCCATTTTCAAGAACATGTTTTATTTAAGTGAATCCATTCGCCCATTTTCAAGAATAGGTTTTATTTAAGTGAATCCTATGGGCCAAATACCATATTTATAAAAGAGGTATGGTAAATTAATAAAAATATAAATAAATGAGAGGTATGGTAAATAAATAAAACATTTTTTATATTTACTCCATAAGTCACCTTATATACATGTAAGGGTGTAAACAAATAAAAATATAAGTAAAGTGGAGGTATGGTAAATAAATAAAACATATACTTACTCAAAAGGCATGGTAAATAAATAAAAATATAAATAAACTAAATGTATGGTATATAAATAAAACCTCTTTTTATATTTAGTCCATAACCCTCATTCTATTTATGAAGGCTCAAGAAAGAGGTTTTATTTAAGTGAATCCTATGGGCCAAATACCATATTTGTAAAAGAGGTATGGTAAATTAATAAAAAATATAAATAAACGAGAGGTATGGTAAACAAATAAAACATTTTTTTATATTTACTCCATAAGTCACCTTATATTTACGAAGAATGAAAAAATGGGTTATATTTAGGTGAAACCTATGGCCAAAATACTATGGGACAAATACCATGGACTAGATTGTTATTAATACCATGCAAAAAACCATTATTAACCCTAATATTAGAATTAATAAAAATAAAAATGGCACATGGTATTGACCCATGGTATTCACCAAAATGGAACATGGTATTGACCCATGGTATTCACTTGGAATGTAGCCTATTTAAATGGGGGAATTAAACGAGCATGTAGCCTATGCTAAGATTCACTAGGACTTTACAAAGTTTTATTATTTAGTGAAAGACTCGCCAAGATCTTACAAGATTTTATAATTGAGTAAAATATTCGCCATGCCTGGTGAGAGATTCGCCAAAAAATTATATATACATATTATATTATTGATAAAATTGCCTTCCACTTTTTCTATATACCATGGAGATTCGCCCATTTATTATATTTATAAATTTAGGGGGGGTTCTTAAAATTTTCCCTGATTTCAATTCCGCAATTTCATTTATGCAAGCGTAGATTAGCATTTCAATTCCGCAAGCGTAGACTAGCATTTCATTCCTGCAATTTCATTTGAGCAAAATAGATTAGTCCTTTCTTGCTTTCATTTCAATTCCGCATTTTCATTTTCGCAAGATAGTTAGTTGCAGTTCAATCTATTTCAGTTTTGCAAGTAGAAGTAGAAAAAAGCAAAAATCAACCAAAAAGATTTCATTTCATGCCTTGTAGGAGTAGAGATAAGTTAGAAAAATGATTGCACAACACCCCCACTACTTCACACAACCAACATTCTCTCTTCTTCGATGGCTGTGATTAAAGAACCCTTAGGTGGACAGCAAGACATATTTGAAGAACCTCAAGGGAAGAAGAAGAAGAAACCATTCCTCTGGAGTGAATGGCTACAAGCAGAAATGTTGGGAGCAGCACCTTGTCCAAAGACGAATTTGAAAATCAAATCGAAGATTTCAAGAGTGATATGAGGCAGTTTCTTGCCATGCAACTGGATACCTTGCGGGTCCAAAAGAAGCAAGAAGAAGCCAAGAGGGCTTTGGCCATTTTTTGTCCTAGGTGCACTAGAAAGCATCCTAGGAACAAATGTCCATTGTACTCCATAGAAGTGTGTTTTGTCTGTGAAGAATACCATCCTACAGATCAGTGCCCTTCCTTACCCAGAATTAAAGCTGCATATCAGAGAGCCAAAGGAGCCACTGAATCACTCTATTATATGAACCAAAGGAGGCCGCATGGACCTAGATCTTACCAGCAGGAACTGCAAGGGGCATCTGAGACCTATTATGACCCCTATCAAGCCACTTTCATGCCTTCTTGGGGTCCCCCTACTCATCCTTCCTGGTTCACACCTCCTCCTTGTTCCTTCACAGATCCATATTATGCCCAACCAGCTGCTCATTCGTTTCACTCTTATGCTCAGCCAAAGCCTCAGTGGAATGCACCTCATCAGGGGTGGAGGCCCCAATACAACACTCCTCCCGCTTATTTTCCTCCACCACCTGCTCATCCGCAACCATCGCCTCCTGCTTCACTAAGGCAACCCCAAATTCCTACCCAACCACAACCCCATCCACATCCATCTCAAATATACACCCCCACTCAGCTACCTGTACCGCCATTTCCAAAACCATACAATGGAGTAGCTCAACCCAATTACAAAGCTGAGGCACAACATGTCCAAATGACTCCTCTTGAGCTCAACGATCTTCACCATAGCTCAAGAAGAGTGTTGCAAAGCAGAGATTATATTGACAACATTGAAGGACCAAAGGCAAAAGAAGATTCAAAAGAGGAGATCAAAGAACCATGGGCTGCACTTGATGAAGAGAAGAGTTCAGAATCAGAGATCAAGAGAGTTCCCTCATGGTTACCATCAAATCCTCCATGTACTCAAGAGAAAGATCAGCAAAAAGAGGAAGATGAGAAAGTCATGTTAGAAGGTGACATGAAACATGATCCAGATCAGCAAAAGAACCAAGGATATCAGAGCTATATTGAGATATGGTTTCAGACAGTCACTAAGTTGCAGCAGTACTCTCTTCCTCAGCTATGTTTGATCGCTTCAAGGTCAGATCATTTGGTCTCTGAGATCTGGATACCTATCAAAGCATGCATTTCGAGCCTTCACATCATCTTGTCTCTAATCTCGATGTGCACATGGTTCCATTGGAAGTATTCTTATACTTGAGAACAATTTTGTTTTTCAAGTAGGGTAGGGTAGAAAAAAAAGAAAGAAAAAAAATGAAAATAAGAAGAGAATAAAAATCTAGGGTGAAAACCTCCTCGGAGGCGCCTTAGATTGGCTCATTGATTGAAAACCTCCATGAGGCGGTCAATGGGTTGGGAAAAAAGAGAAAAGAGAATAAGATCTCTGGGTGAAAACCTCCCTTGGAGGTGCCCAGGGCAGGCAATTAGGGTGAAAACCTCCATGAGGCGCCCTAGTTGTTTTTCAAAAAAAAAAAAAGAGAAAAAGAAAAATAAAAATAAATCTAATTTCCATTGAATAATTTCAGGTTGCAGCAATGACATTGCAGGTCAGGAGGATCACTCAAAACAAAGACAAAGGAGTTTTTGTGCCTTCTAGAGGAAGTTCTATATTTCTACAGGAAACATCCTATAGAACCTTCAAGCGAGCCAGATTCGATTTTGGAAGGGGATCTAAAGCTTGGAATCCATTGGTTATGCCTGCAAGCATCCATGTTCCCATTCCTCACCCTTTTCCATCATCTTTTCCACCTCGTTGTGCTTCTTCATTGTGCTTCTACAGGAAGTTCCTGTAGAAATTATAGGAAGCTAGAAATGGATTTCAAAAAGGCGGTTTGGCGAACATGGTAGCTTCCTCAAGGGTTCAAAAGTCCTCCTGCAATCTTAAAACTCCTCCTCCATCATCTCCATACCTGCATCACAGCCCAAATTCATTTTTCATACCATGCAACAAAACTGCAAAATGCCTTAAAGCAAAAATACCTAGAACAGAATTTGTTTTTGCCTTAACTTGAAAACCATGCATCCATTTGAAAAACCGTTTTACAGGGAATTGTATAGGGATGGTGGCAACATGCTCGAGCGGTTTCAGGCCATTCCGGTGCACGGTTTCCAAGAAATCAGCCTCCATCACCATCAGCCATTTTTGCATTTTCGCCATATCCATGCATCCGTTTCAAAACCTGTTTCATGGGGATATGCATATGGGTGATAGTAACCTACCCAAGCAGTTTCAGCCGATTCTGATGCACGGTTTCCGAGAAATTGATCTCTGAAATCTTCAACCATTTTCCATTTTTCTCGAAACCTGTGCATCTTCTGATCGAAATTTTGCTATGGGAGGTGCATCATGATGATAGGAACATGCTCAGCAATTTTCAGATTGATCCGATCTATCATTTGGGAGCAATGGCGAAAACAAGTTCTGGTCTTGTGAAAATTCAGCAGCAGCAACTTGAAGGTGCAGATCTGAACGTGGAAATGAACTCCTGCAGCATGCATCCAGCCAGAGGACACCTGCACAAGGAAAACAACTAAAAATCATCAGCCAAGCCCTCATGCAACCAAAGGATCCAGGCATGCAGTAGCAGAATATGAGCATGCAGCAGCAAAAAGCACCTCACAACAACCATCTGACTTCAGGTACGTGACTAAACCTTGTTCCTCTATTGCATGAATCTAATCTAAGCAATGCATGAACGAATGAGATGGGGGGATTCAGCCAGGAAGCTAGCCATATCCGATTGCACTCATCTAGGCAAAAATCACGCAGCATGCATGGGTAAGTCACTCACGTGAAAATTGAAAATAAAAAAAAACAGACAGTGGTAGAGGCTTTAACTCCAGTGCAACTGATTGACAAGAAGAGGACATGCAGCTCATTATAGCACTGCCGTCTGCATGTGGCCACGTACACCTGGCCACCTCACTCCTTCACCACAAATCACGCAGCAATTAATGAACGCTCAGCTGAAACTCACAGACTGCTGTTAACTTGCACTTGCAACATTTTCAACTGAAGTATGCATCCTCTGATTCCACAAAATGATTAACCCATCGACCTCCATTGAGCTTTGTGGCCTGGTTCAGAATTCTCTAGCGTATCGGACTCGCTTAGAGGTGCAGGGGCACTCTACAGGCGTTTCTATAGGAAGTCGTCTATAGGAAACGCAGAAAACAGCTCTGCAGAAGGAAAACCCGAGATTTTTGTCAAAATTCAAGCTTGAAATGAGAAAAGTAGTTAAAGCTCGTGTCCAAGGTTACCAGGGTTCTTGAAAGTATTGATTTTGGGGTTTTTCAAACGCATTATAGATCTATTAATGGTGAAGCAATTTGTTTGAATTTAGAATCTGATCATCTATTTCATAGTCCATGGAGGACAAGATATTCCTTGCTTGGTCAAAAAATTGTTGAAGAATGCTTAGAAGAATATGATGTGAGCTTAGAGAATGGTTTAAATTCTCATGAAGTGGAAAAACGTCGTCAAATATATGGATGGAATGAGCTCCAGAAGAAAAATGGTACACCTTTTTGGAAGCTGGCAGTGGAGCAATTTGATGATACAGTTGTTAAAATACTTCTCCTGGCAGCTGTCATTTCATTTCTTCTCGCTTACTTTCGAGATAATGTGTCTTCTAAGGAGGGCATAACAGCCTATGTAGAGCCCCTGGTCATTCTCCTGATTATCATCCTCAATGCCATTGTTGGAGTATGGCAGGAGAATAATTCTGAGAAGGCTTTGGAAGCACTCAAAGAAATGCAATCTGATCATGCAAAGGTCTTGAGAGATGGACATTATGTTGTAGATCTTCCCTCCAGAGAACTTGTTCCAGGAGATATAGTGGAACTGAAGGTGGGAGACAAGGTTCCTGCAGACATGAGAATTGTGTCCCTCAAGACATCCACCTTTAGGATGGAGCAGAGCTTCCTGACCAGAGAGAGCATGCCTGTGGTCAAAAGAACATATCCAGCCACCTTGTGTGACTGTGAGTTGTAGTCAAAAGAATGTGTGGTGTTTGCAGGAACTATAGTTACCAATGGCTGCTGCACATGCATAGTTGTGAGCACTAGCATGTTTACAGAAATAGGTAAAATTTAGGCACAAATTCAGGAAGCTTCAATGGAATGTCATGATACCCCTTTGAAAAGAAAGTTAGATGAATTTGGTGAAAGACTGACAACAGTGATTGGTGCCATTTGTATTCTTGTCTGGATCATGAACTATAAATATTTTCTTTCATGGGAAGTCATAGATGGGTGGCCAAAAAATATCAGGTTTTCCTTTGAGAAATGTACGTACTACTTTAAGATTGTTGTTGCTTTGGCAGTTGCTGCTATACCAGAGGGATTTCCTGCTGTGATTACTACATGTTTGGCTCTTGGCACTCGTAAGATCGCACAAAAGAATGCTATTGTGCGTAAGTCACCGAGCGTGGAGACTTTGGGTTGCACCACAATGATTTGCTCTGATAAGACAGGTACTCTTACAACCAATCAGATGTATGTCAGTGAGTTTATAGCCATGGGGCACAGTGCTGGTTCACTTAGAGAGTTTACTGTTGAAGGAACAACATATAATCCTGAGGATGGAAAAATATTGGATTGGCTTGCACATAATATGGGGGAAAATTTAGAAACTCTGGCAGAAGTTGCTGCAGTTTGTAATGATGCAGGGATATCTTGTCAAGGTCACCAGTTCCATGCCACTGGTATTCCCACTGAGGCAGCCTTGAAGTTATTGGTTAAAAAAAATGGGAGTTCCAGACCCAATGGCAGGTGATACAAGTGCCATTCTCAACAGTGGCACAGTGAAATTGGGCAATTGTGATTGGTGGATACAAAGATCAAAGAGGCGGGCTTTATTGGAGTTTGATTGTGATCGAAAATCCATGGGTGTTATTGTCATGGAACCAATGGGACAAAATCGTCTGCTAGTAAAGGGCGCCATGGAAAATTTGCTTGAAAGGAGTGCTTTTCAACAACTTGCAGATGGATCAGTTGTTGAATTAGATGATGCATCAAGGGAATTACTCTTGAGGAAGTTTCATCAAATGAGTTCAAAGGCTTTGCGTTGTTTGGGACTTTCTACAGGAAGTTTAGAGAAAGGGCAGCAGAAGGAGAAATTGGCCGAGATTTTAGCTAGGGAGGCAGCACCTGTGCTAGCCACCCTAAGCACATCCATCCCCTCCATGAACACTCATTTTTTTTCAAGGTTCGGACACAATCTGGTCATGGTTCAACCTTCTACAGGAAGCTACAGGACTTTCTACAGGAAGTTCTGTATTTTTACCAGAAACATCCTGTAGAAGCCTTTGGGCTGGCCAGAATCAAGTATGGAGAGGGATTTGAAGCTTGAAGTTTGATGAGGAGGCATGCAACCACTATTTTCTTCCATCCTCCACTAATTTCATCTCCTTTCACCACCATTGCCACCATCAGATTGAATATACTTTCACAATCATACCAAAGATGAAACTTCTCTAGGAAAAGGAGCACAGGCAGTGGGAAGAACAAAGAAGCATGGTTTCATGACAGAGAAGAGGACATCACTTCAGAAGCTTGGCATGACAGGGAGGCCACCAAGGTCATCAAAGATGAGGAGATAGATTTGTTGCTCAGAGGATGAGCAACACTTTCAGTAGGGGGGTGATGATGAGCCCCAAAAATGGATAATTATTTGGGCTCATTCAACCTACTAATTCGACTTAATCCACCATTCTCATTAGTTTATTGCATGTTTTTGATTATATTTATGCTAATAGAGTGAATTGGGTTAGTCATTATGCCAATAAGTCTAATGTGTGCTTTGTGTAGACTTTTTGGTCAATTTGGAGACAAAGTCAATGGTTGAAATGAGCACTTGGCAGCCAAATTCGTGGAGAGTATTTTTAGGAAGGTGTTCCCTTAATTTATGGGCCCTTACCTCGAATTCTCCACCATCAGCTCGGAGTTCAAGGGCCACCAAATCAATCAGCACAAGGGCAGCCAAGCAAGTCAAGTAGGACTGTTGTTAACTACAAGTCTTGGGCAGCCGAGTCCCTAAAGTTTAGGACGACTGTTGGGGTCCTCAATTTGTATAAATAAGAAGGCTTAGGGCCTCATTTTGGTTAGCTAGTGGTTAGTCATTTTGTAGCTAGTGGTTAGTCATTTTGTAGCCAATGGTTAGTCATTTTGTAGGCAGAAGTAAGCTAGTTTGTATTTCGATTTTTAGGCAGTAGATTAGCTTTGCTTTCAGCACATTTTCAAGTTCTCCTTGTGGACAGTTTTTGGAATGTAACATTTCTTTTCTTGCTCAATAAAGATGAATCCAGCTTTGCACCAGCTCTAAATCTCTCTTAGGAGGCTATAGCTCTTGGGGTTGGGCCCATCTCAAGCTCCCAATACCTCCTTTGTTTACTTTCATGTGTCTTTGCTGCATTCTTAGAATAAAATCTGCTATTTAGAATTAAATGTTGTGTTGTTATTTAAGTTGCTCTTGATGATTAAAAAGGTTCTTCATGTTCAGATTTACTTGATTAGTTAATCACAGGAAATATATTCAGAAAAAGGCTACCAAGTACTTTGGATCTCACCTCCCCCTCAGTGGAATCATGAGCTGGGACCAATGTGACTTTGTTGCCAACAAAAACACTGTCTTTTTGCTTCACCATGCAATTAGTAGTGTTGGATTTTTAGTTGTCGAACTTGATATCAGTTTTGATTGCATGCTTCAGTTTATGATTGCTTAGTTGCATAGTTATTTCATGTATTTCATTTCGAATAAACTTCTGTTCATTTCCTTTTGCTGTTAGGTCAGATTAGAGTGAAGTAACTAGGTCATAGGTTTTATAAGTGTTTGTTTGTTTAGTTTGAAAAACCACTTGCAGAGTACCTGTTATCCTTCCTTACCTGCCCATACTCCATCCAACCTACCTGCTTCACCCTTCACTTAGAACCCTTACCTTACATTTTCCTCATCCGCTTACTTTGCCATGATTCTCATATTCTTGTGCAACATCGTTTCATCCCTCCTTGAACAGATCTCACCATCTACGCCACTCCTCAACTCCATTCTCCAAGTCTTGAACTCCCCTACACCCCTATTTCACCTCCATACTCATTCCTCCACCTTTTTTCCTCCATCCATGCTTCAAAACCCCATTTCTGAACATCCTGTAGAAAAATTACAGAACATCCTGTAGAAATCCTAAACATCCTGTAGAACCCCTGCAGACTTCCTGTAGAAGCTCACGAATGAGGTTTCTTGATAGCCAAACACTATGAAACTCTCTGGAAGGGTGTTGGGGACTCCTTAGACCCTCTCTGAACCTTCCCGACCTCTTCCAAGCATTTCTCCTCCTTGATCCACCTCTGCACAGTCAAAAATAGTTAAAAGCACATGCATGATAATTCCAACAACTTAATCAAAAATACAAAAAGATGTTTTCTTCAGATAGAGGTAGTCTAGATACATGTATTTTACCTTCACAAAAGTAATGGCATCTCTTTCAGTAGTTTGCATGCTCTCCTTTGCGTCAGTAGGACTAGCTGGTAGAATTAGGGTTTGCTAGGGTTTGCGTTTCTTTTTGGATTTCAGTTTCTTTTTGCAACTAGATTAGCTTCCTTCGAGTTAGCTTTCATCCATCAATTAAAAAGCTTCTTCTAAGAGCTCATAGAAGTTGGCTTAAGCTCCTAGTGGACTTGTGCCAGCTGACCAAGTGACAGCTGCGGCAAGAGCTAGTACTTGTGCATACAGCGCCGTCGCTTCCAAGTTTGTTATGAACTACCGGGTTGATAAAATTAAAGAAGGGAGTTCCAGGAGTTTTAGCATTATTGCTACAATACTGGAGCCCACCATCTTTTTGGCGCCGTTGCCGAGGAAGCGTCAGAGTATTGGTGATTGCCGCTTTTCTTCTATTTTCTACTACAATCTTCTGCTAAGTAGTTTATTTCATTTCCATTATGCAATTTCGTTTCTGCAAAAGTAGATTAGCATTTCCCGCTTTCATAGATTAGCATTTCAATCAAGGATAATTTTAGGGGTGAATGTTCGCCCTTTGGCGAAATTAAGGGGTTTTAAATTTTTAGTGGGCGAATATTTTGTATCATAGTACATTTTTACAAATCACCTCAAATAGCCCACCTTATTTTAAGGGAGAGGGTAAAAAAGGTAAATTTAGCCCTTGAAATTAGGACTTACAACCTTCCATTCACCCATTTTCAAGAACATGTTTTATTTAAGTGAATCCATTCGCCCATTTTCAAGAATAGGTTTTATTTAAGTGAATCCTATGGGCCAACTACCATATTTATAAAAGAGGTATGGTAAATTAATAAAAATATAAATAAATGAGAGGTATGGTAAATAAATAAAACATTTTTTATATTTACTCCATAAGTCACCTTATATACATGTAAGGGTGTAAACAAATAAAAATATAAGTAAAGTGGAGGTATGGTAAATAAATAAAACATCTTTTTATACTTACTCAAAAGGCATGGTAAACAAATAAAAATATAAATAAACTAGATGTATGGTAAATAAATAAAATCTCTTTTTATATTTAGTCCATAACCCTCGTTCTATTTATGAAGGCTCAAGAAAGAGGTTTTATTTAAGTGAACCCTATGGGCCAAATACCATATTTGTAAAAGAGGTATGGTAAATTAATAAAAAATATAAATAAACGAGAGGTATGGTAAACAAATAAAACATTTTATTATATTTACTCCATAAGTCACCTTATATTTACTAAGAATGAAAAAATGGGTTATATTTAGGTGAAACCTATGGCCAAAATACTATGGGACAAATACCATGGACTAGATTGTTATTAATACCATGCAAAAAACCATTATTAACCCTAATATTAGAATTAATAAAAATAAAAATGGCACATGGTATTGACCCATGGTATTCACCAAAATGGAACATGGTATTGACCCATGGTATTCACTTGGAATGTAGCCTATTTAAATGGGGGAATTAAACGAGCATGTAGCCTATGATAAGATTCACTAGGACTTTACAAAGTTTTATTATTTAGTGAAAGACTCGCCAAGATCTTACAAGATTTTATAATTGAGTAAAATATTCGCCATGCCTGGTGAGAGATTCGCCAAAAAATTATATATACATATTATATTATTGATAAAATCGCCTTCCACTTTTTCTATATACCATGGAGATTCGCCCATTTATTATATTTATAAATTTAGGGGGGGTTCTTAAAATTTTCCCTGATTTCAATTCCACAATTTCATTTATGCAAGCATAGATTAGCATTTCAATTCCGCAAGCGTAGACTAGCATTTCATTCCTGCAATTTCATTTGAGCAAAATAGATTAGTCCTTTCCTGCTTTCATTTCAATTCTGCATTTTTATTTTCGCAAGATAGTTAGTTGCAGTTCAATCTATTTCAGTTTTGCAAGTAGAAGTAGAAAAAAGCAAAAATCAACCAAAAAGATTTCATTTCATGCCTTGTAGGAGTAGAGATAAGTTAGAAAAATGATTGCACAACACCCCCACTACTTCACACAGCCAACATTCTCTCTTCTTCGATGGTTGTGATTAAAGAACCCTTAGGTGGACAACAAGACATATTTGAAGAACCTCAAGGGAAGAAGAAGAAGAAACCATTCCTCTGGAGCGAATGGCTACAAGCAGAAATTTTGGGAGCAGCACCTTGTCGAAAGACGAATTTGAAAATCAGATCGAAGAGTTCAAGAGTGATATGAGGCAGTTTCTTGCCATGCAACTGGATACCTTGCGGATCCAAAAGAAGCAAGAAGAAGCCAAGAGGGCTTTGGCCATTTTTTGTCCTAGGTGCACTAGAAAGCATCCTAGGAACAAATGTCCATTGTACTCCATAGAAGTGTGTTTTGTCTGTGAAGAATACCATCCTATAGATCAGTGCCCTTCCTTACCCAGAATTAAAGCTGCATATCAGAGAGCCAAAGGAGCCACTGAATCACTATATTATATGAACCAAAGGAGGCCGCATGGACCTAGATCTTACCAGCAGGAACTGCAAGGGGCATCCGAGACCTATTATGACCCCTATCAAGCCACTTTCATGCCTTCTTGGGGTCCCCCTGCTCATCCTTCCTGGTTCACACCTCCTCCTTGTTCCTTCAGAGATCCATATTATGCCCAACCAGCTGCTCATTCGTTTCACTCTTATGCTCAGCCAAAGCCTCAGTGGAATGCACCTCATCAGGGGTGGAGGCCCCAATACAACACTCCTCCCGCTTATTTTCCTCCACCACCTGCTCATCCACAACCATCACCTCCTGCTTCACCAAGGCAACCCCAAATTCCTACCCAACCACAACCCCATCCACACCCATCTCAAATATACACCCCCACTCAGCTACCTGTACCGCCATTTCCAAAACCATACAATGGAGTAGCTCAACCCAATTACAAAGCTGAGGCACAACATGTCCAAATGACTCCTCTTGAGCTCAACGATCTTCACCATAACTCAAGAAGAGTGTTGCAAAGCAGATATTATATTGACAACATTGAAGGACCAAAGGAAAAAGAAGATTCAAAAGAGGAGATCAAAGAACCATGGGCTGCACTTGATGAAGAGAAGAGTTCAGAATCAGAGATCAAGAGAGTTCCCTCATGGTTACCATCAAATCCTCCATGTACTCAAGAGAAAGATCAGCAAAAAGAGGAAGATGAGAAAGTCATGTTAGAAGGTGACATGAAACATGATCCAGATCAGCAAAAGAACCAAGGATATCAGAGCTATATTGAGATATGGTTTCAGACAGTCACTAAGTTGCAGCAGTACTCTCTTCCTCAGCTATGTTTGATGCCTTCAAGGTCAGATCATTTGGTCTCTGAGATCTGGATACCTATCAAAGCATGCATTTCAAGCCTTCACATCATCTTGTCTCTAATCTCGATGTGCACATGGTTCCATTGGAAGTATTCTTATACTTGAGAACAATTTTGTTTTTCAAGTAGGGTAGGGTAGAAAAAAAAAAGAAAAAAAATGAAAATAAGAAGAGAATAAAAATCTAAGGTGAAGATTGCGTGCCCCAGGCTTGGCAGAAATGGAGAAGATTGTAGTGTAGCAACGAAAGAAGGACACCAAGTTGTGCCTCGCACAATTGGATGAGAGGACACGCCAAGAACAAGAAGCAGCCACATGGTAGAAGGCGACCGATGTAGCAGTAGAAGCACATACGAGAGAAACCACAACCACGCCCACCAGAGAGGTCAAGGAAGGCTAGGAAATGTCCTCAGAGCAACATAATAGGAAAGTGGACAGGGAGGAGGACTGCGCAGATCCCAATACGACATCAACACAGCACAAGCAGCCACACAACCCAGAGAAAGCAACCCCTGGGAAAAAAGGGAAAGCCACAAAGATGTCCATCGACCTGATCACGCTCATAGAATGTGATTTATTGGATATCAGCAAAACGATTCGGGAAGTCACGAAGGATGTGCTCCAGGGATTGCGGATGGAGCAGAGCACTATTTTGGGGGCACTCAACACGTAGCTACAAGGTTTATAGGTACAAAACCCCGAAACAGGAACCCTGGCCCAGCATGTCGCAGTAGAAACCAATGAGGCCAAACAGCCGCTGCGCAACCGTATGGGTAACACCTTCATCTTGCCCGAAGGCATGTTAGCCACAGTGAGCAAGGATGACTGGGCTGTGATGAGTAGCATGAAAGGCATCTGTTTGAACTTGGCTACCCTACTGCGCAAAATACTGTACCAACTGTAGGATGGGGTCATCGCCGAACTCCTCGCTTAGGAAGGCTGAATGATCTAGGTCCTGCATGAGCAAAAAATCAACATGGACCATCTCAGCATCCAGAGGGATGAGTTGATGGCCGAGGCTAGCGGATTGGAGTAGGACATAGAGGATGCATGTAGGAGCGTTCTAGAGTTAGCCATACCGGCAGAGCTACCAGCAGCAGAACAGGTCCATAGATTGGCGGTCGGAGTCCACGAGGCCTAGGAGGAAACGACAAAGGTTCCATTGGAGATGAACCTGCAAATCGTCCAGTTGCGATTAAAGGTGTAGCCCTCCACACCCCTAGAAGTCAGAGAGCAGCGTGCCTGCTCTATCTAGATGTGGTTGGAATGAATTGGCCAGGCGACACAGGGGTGCACTGGGATGTTGGAACAAGCACTAACCATACTTACACACCTGCAGGAAGACCCAAACCTACAACGCCTAGAGACAGAGGCGCGCGAGTTGCAGTAGGAGTATGAAAATGTCTGGGGCACCATGCAGATGGTTGCCCTTACTCAACGACTCGCTTGAATACAGTATGCAAGGGCACTGAAGGACCGAATAGATGCTGCACACCAAAAAGAAGCTCTGCTTAAATCACACATCTAGCCATGGATTGATGAAGCGTTCACAGTCACGACTACCATTGAAGGGAAGCTGGCAAAGATGTGGGAATTGTATATAGTTGGATAGGAATGTGACCCTACTCACGAAAGTTCAGAGATACGTGTGCAACAATTAGAACAGGTAGCAAAACAGTGTGTTGCAGACACCCAAGTTGCACGAGACTTGCTGCATGGATTTTGTGCAAAGATCGTCGCACTAGTAGAGTGACTAAAGACAAGTCACGATGATTGTGTTGGGGGCCTGTTGGGTAGCAGATCCCCCCATAGAGGGTTTTTGGGGCTTGAAGCCTGAATTTTGGTAAAGTGTAATGTAAAGACCCCGCAAAATGCGAGCGCGGAGCATGAGAGTCTAGTGTTTTCTTCCCTAAAATAATATAATTTAATGTATGGTATGTCGGCCTACCCATGGTCCATGGACCATGGGATTATATAAATAGAGCGAGGCTCTAAGTGTAAATTCATTCTTAGTTTTGAGAAGTATGACATAGATGCAAAGGCATGGTTAGAAGATATAAGTGAAATCTGAAGTGTATTGGGTCATAGTGGTAGGTAGAGGCTCTGCAGCTGAGTGCGTAAAGGCCTAGTAGAGTCTGTAACTGAGTGTGCGGACCCATGCAGCTGAGTGTTTAGGGCGCAGTTGGCTTTGTAACTGAACTTGAGTATTAATAAAGATAAGATTGACTCAGAATATTGTGCATCTGCTTGTAGATCTGTATTTCTATGTTTTGGTTATTCTTTATGCATTTATAATGTTTTCAAGTACGTGCACTAATCTGAATGTTGAACAAGTAATAAGAATATTGGGTCCACAAAAACTAAGCTAAGCACTAATATAATAATAAGGAACGGATTAGATCGGAACAATACAAAGGTGCACGTGGGTTACGAAGAATAGGAAGCTGCGTGGAGCAGCACAACGCATAGATTAGGATCGCGAACCTCCAAACCCTCATCAAGACATCCCTAGGGTGCAAAAACCTGGTTCTAGCACCCTCCCATACTACTTCGGGTGAGAATTCAGTCCACGCTCAATAGACTATTGTCAAAAGGGCCAGTAGTATCAAGATTTTCTTGGCTAAACTCATTGCTGAACCTAGGTGAGGCCCCACATAGCCAACACATTTGCTCAAAATGAGCACTGCATCCCCGATCTAGGCCTTCCTCTGCGGTTGGCACTGGGTTTCCTGTAAATTCCCTATAGAATATCGGCCTTTGGAAGTATCTAGATGCTTCTATAAACCGTTGAAATGGATTCAGAAGGCTCATCACAATCAGGAATGGCTGTTGGTTTGCTGAGAATGAGTACTAGTAGCTCCTAAAACTGCTTCCAACCCCTGGTGGCCTTGAGCTCCAAAATCTCCTTGGATAAAAATCTCCTTGAATATGGCTTCTTTAGCTTTTATAGACTATTCCATTGGCTTTAGAAGGCTTTAGTTAGCCTAGTTGGCCTCTTGTTTCACTCTCTTAGGTCGAAAAATGCTCCTGGAGTGCCTTTAGGCAGTTTCTCCTAGAGATCCTCCACTAATTTTGGTTAACTACACTTAACTGAAGTTAATTTTGGCATGACCGCCATTTTTTAGCACTCCGCCAAGCTAACCCTCAGAGCTGGCAGTTATTGTAACCATATGGCATGCATGTGATCAGTTAATCCACTAGTAGTTGTTGGCTTGTTGGGGCCTGACCCAAGTTCAGAAGTGATTTAGCCAAACAAATCTTGAAACTACCGGCCCTTTCGGTAACAGTCCGTAGAGCGCGGACTGAGGTCTCACCTAAGGTAGTATGGGAGTGTGCTGGAACCAAGTTTCTGCACCCTAGGGATGTCTTGATGATGTCTAGGAGGTTCGCAAACCGATCCTGCGCACTTGCACTGCTCTGCGCAACTGTTTGACCTTCGCATAGCTCTGTAAAGAGCATGAAGAGGTGCTATCTAGATCCTTTATCCTTACCGTGTTATTATTATAGATATTAACTTAATTTTGTGGGCCTAATATTCTCATCAATCATTCAACATTCATAACAAATGCGTAAAATCATAAATTGTAAAGAGATGCATAAGAATATAATAGAAGCATAAACACACAAATGTACGAGCAGATGCACAATATCTCAGAATCCACTTATCTTTTATTAAACATCTGTTCAGTTACAATCCCAACTCCACCCTTAGTACTCAGCTACAGGGATCCACACACACAGTTGAGGACTCTACCAGGCCTCTGCACACACAGCTACAGAGCCTCTCCTTACTACTACAACCCAAGACTCAGACTTATAGACTCAGAACGAAATCCTTATCCCAAAACCATATTACTTCAGATCAAGACTGAAAAACTCACTTCTACACTAAGAGCCTCGCTCTATTTATACATTCGAATGGTCCGCAGACCATGGGTAGGCCGACACATTCTATATTAAATTGCAATATTTTAGGGCGGACAACCCTATACTCTTGCACTCCACGTCCACATTTCGTGGGGTCTTACATTACTTTTGACCAAAATTCAGGCTACAAGCCCCAAAAATCTGCTACAGTGGGATCTGCTGCCCTACAGGCCCCTAACACAATCATCATGACTCATCTCGAGTCACTCGCCTGGTGCGGTGATCTTTGCGTGAAATTCATCCAGCAACCTCTGCGCTTCGCTTACATCCGTAACACATTCTTCCTCTATCCGCTATCCGCTATACCTGTTGTGTGTGTATCTCCAACGCTTCGTTGTTAGGTGCATTTCTTACCTAAGTTTATATACGCCCTACATCTATGTCATCTTTCCCTTGATCTTGGTGGTGACCGTGAATTCTTCCTCGAGCCAAGGTTGGATGCATTCTTTAAGCACTGCTTCTTTCTGATGCGCGACATCCACTTGTTCCTTTAGAGCCCGGGCCTCCCTCATCTTAGTTGCTAAGTAAGTACAACCATATGCATGGTCCCTCGGACATTGTCATAGGCCTACTGCAACTCCTGCGCTTTTGTCTCTAACTGTTTTAGCATTGGGTCTTCCTATAATGAAGTGAGGGTGAAGAGTGACTGATCTAACAAGCCTGTGCAATCCTGTATGGCACACTCTATTACTTCCAACCTAGATTGAATGGCGTGGTGCCACTACTTTTTGACTTCCGGTGGTGTAGAGGGCTATGCCTTCAGCCTCAGCTCCACAATCTACAGGTTGAGGTCCAGCTGGATCCTTGTTGCTTCCTCCTTTTCCTCGCGGAATCAACTGGCTAGTTTGTGGATCCGTATACCTACTGGTAAGTCTACTGCGATCTCTAGCTCAGGGACACGGTGACATTATTCCTCAATGATTTGATCCAACTACTGAGTCTGTGCTACCGCTTCATCGCGTTGGAGGCTCAACTGCTCGATGTTGATTCATTCTTCACTGAGAATTTGTATTGGGCATCCTTTCCTAGCGCAGAGCTCTGTCATCGCTTCATCGTGCAACTGGTATAATATCTCTCGCGAAAGGGCAGCCAAGTTTAGGCCAAGTCCCTTGAGCTGGCCTACCATAGCTCTATCCTCTGTATTATCCATTGTCAGTGCTCCTTTTTTCAGTGCAACAGTATTTGCCATTTTGACCTGCAGCAATTGCTGGGTTGTTGATGTACCCTTAGCCCCATAGACAACTACTGTTCCCTGCTGTGGGGCCAGCACCTGAAGTTCTTGGAGTTGCACCATCAACGCCCCCAACACATTCTACTACTCTGTCATTGCCTCCTGGAGTGCCTCCCTGGTGACTTTGCGAACTATGTCGCCGATGTCATATAGGTCACCCTCGATTAGTGTAATAAGCTCCCCATCCAACTTGGAAGCCTTGGTCTTCTTCTGTGGCCCTGTTCGTTCTGTCCCACGCAGTCATTTCAATTGTGTAGAGGTGGTGCTTTGGTCTTTTCCTTCCATTGTATCATCTGTCCCATGCCCTGTGGTCAAGTTCAGGCCTCTTTCTTCCTGTGTCATAGCGGCCCCTACTACTGCTGCCTTTTCCATGGTGGCCTTCGTTGCCTCCCGGGATGCCTGTACTTCTTTAGCCAGCTATTCGTTCCACTTCTATTATGCTAGCAGCTTGGCGATAGCCTTCTGTCTTTGAACCTTCGTCTCATCGCGCACCACCAAATCTGGTGCGCGCCATTCCAGTGGCCATGTGTCGAGCACTGCGAAAATAGTGTCATCTATTGCGATGAAGGGGACTGTGGTCCACTTCTGCTCCGGATCCTTTTGCGCCCTGATATACACATTGTGCATATCTGCTTTAAAGTCTGCAAAGCTCCTCAAACTGTCGTATGTGGAGGTGGATAGGCGCGGCCTTTTTGTTGATCCACAGTCATACGCTTTCCTCCATCAGTACCTAGAAGATCTTGGTTTCTCGGATTTGCGTGGCATCCTTCATCGCCCATAGCGACGCATATTTTGCTGCCTCTCGCCAGTCATGGTTAAGGGGAGGAAACTGACTATCCTCAGGAAATTCTCCTATAACTAACAGGATGGATAAGAGAAACCATCCGTAGTGGAAGGTCTTACCCTTCTCTTGGGCCTCCCTGCAGTTCGTAAGGAACTCCTCATAGAGGAACTATGCCCAGTTGAACCGTACCCCTTTTGCGCATTGCTCGGCCAGCGCGATGACCATTAGTATTACCTCATTGCCACGACATTTTATCATCACCTTTCCTGCCAACAATTGGGTAGTGACGCTAACCCCTCTTTCCTGAATACTAGTAATAATGTAACCCCTCTACTTTTTCTCCAACTTATATTTCTTTTTCATGGCCTTCGCAATCGCCAAGTCTCCACTTGTGCCAGCTATTTCCACGGGGTCCCTTCCCGTATAGGGAAGTCGAGAAATCCTATGAATGAGCTCTACCATGATGGGAATGGGCTCCTCTAGCCACAAGTACCCATCGTACACCAGGAAAAGTAGTTTCTTGATGACAAATATCATGATTGGGGCCCGATGAAAGTGTGAAATCGATAGGAGGTGGAGTAGCCTCACCTCCTCTCAGAAATGGCTGCAGTGTTGTAACTACCCCCTCCATGCTTTGTTCCATCAGCTAGCTAGTTTCCAAATGAAATTCTCACTATCCGCGAGGTCCCAGTCTTCAAACTTCATAGCGGGTACGTGGCCCACAGTCGAACCTTCAAACAGAACTCTCATGGGGAGGAACAAGTTGTTAAGTGTGTAGAAATTTTGAATAATATGACACATATTCAACAGAGATTATCCTGATCATACAATTTAAGCGGAACATGTATAATACATAATCTCCTCTACGTTGATCATCAAATTACAGAAGCAGAAACATCCACAGGCACACATAGAAGCATCAATCAAACTCATAAACACAGTATGTATCCCGGGGAAAGCATCTCGCTAAAAACCCCACACTATCTGTATATTATATTGATTGAATCATGTAACAATACAAAGCATAATACTTCTCACAAGTATCTCCACCTGTTACACACAATACAGCTCAGATTTGATCTCCAAATCTCTCCCGCTGCTTGCCTGCCTCCACTGCTCAAACCTGCTCGAGAACTGATGAGAATAGCTTCCCAAACTCGATTTTACACTGCAAAATAGTCACTCACTCTTTGTGGACGTGAGCAACAGCTATAATATCATGAAGATACGTGAGCAAACTCATTGGCATACTCAATCCCTTGATTGTGCAAATCATCATGCACAGCTATAGTCACAACTGATAGCAATCTGATCCTCTAACACCTGTCCCTGCTGAACTGAACATGCACTGACATGCAACTGAGTTAACTGATGTATTCTATAGTTGCATTATGAGTTAATAACTTGTGAATTAATTAATAACTAATTCACCCAACTCATCTTTAGTCTATTGATCAGTTAGACTAAATACAACCAGTTTAACAAAGCTAAACTGAACACAACTCCATCAACTGTACCTCCAGTCCACTAAACTCAACTCACTTGAGTTATAACTGAAGTCATGCATGCAACAACTCAACTGACTCATAAGAAAAACGAATTTCCTTCTGACAACTGCATGTGCCACTTCCGTAGCTCAAACTGAAGTGCTCCAAGAGAATAAGATTAAGTTTATAGTCCAAATATTATTGTGAGATAATAATATTTGACTTTTCTATTTTTGACTTTGATCACTCACACTGTGATCACTCACACTGTAATCACTCACACTGTGATCACTCACACTTTCATCAAAAATAGAAGTCCATCTATTTTTCCCAACTTGATCAATCATCCATAGACATGATCCATATGTCTAAAAATAGACTTGCGCCAAAAATAGCCTGCGGGCCCACTTAGTGAAGGCGACTCTTTTCACTAAGCTCCATCATCTTGTTGCACTCTCAACAAGCATTTCTTGTTGCACACTTTTCAACACTCCCTCTCAACAAGAAAGGCTTCCTCTCAAACCCGATCCTGTAACTCTGGAATGTTCTCCATGCAACACATTTGGCCGGTCCACTTGCTCTGTCATCAAAGTCTCTGACTGCTATTGCCTCTGTCAACTGAAACTCTGCATCTCTGTGCTCTTCAGTATCTGACTGCTCTAGCCTCTGTCACCTTGATCTCTGACTGCATCTGTGTTGCTGCTGGTTCTATCTCCCAGCATTGCATCCGCACTGCACCTCCAAACTGACCTCCCTGTTGGGATAGAAACATCCTCTGATGCTGAAGCTCTACCTGCTGCTGACAAGTGCTCCCTCTCTGACATCTGCGCTACTGCAACATCTCCATGCATCTCGCACCATTGCACACCTCTCTGTGCCACCTAACACTGTGCAAAACACTTGTGCCTCTCGCATTGCTACAGCCTGCTAGCTATGCGCTGTCCTGGGATTCCCTGCACTGTCGCTCTCTCTGCCGCTCCATCCGCATCTGTCTCTACCCAATCAGTCAGTTCCTGCTACTACACATCGGGGCTCCCGTAGCAAGGTCTCATCCAAGAGGTTGGGTACCTCAAGGATCTTGCCCCTCCTCCTTGGGATGATCAATCCACATCACCCCACCTCCTACCTGGAGGTATGGCTGCATGCGATCCCTCAGCCCACCTGGCTTGAAGTTTCCCCCTACTGGAGGTCTCTGGATGAGTAGATGTCTCTACTCGATCTCCTTTCAGCTTCCCTTGTTGTGGCTGCTCCACAACCTCCTGAAGCTGCTGCACCAATCGTGGCTCCTCCACAATTGTCTGAGACTTCTTCTGGCTCTGCATGTTGAGAGGTAATATACGCTCCCTCTCAACCACCAAGTCTCCATCAATTGCCTCACTTCTCAAGGCTTTGCATGCATCTTGAACCTCAAGAGCATACAGGTTCTTGACTCGTGAACCCTCCTCATGACAACGAAAGCATCTCACCTTCGATTTGTCAACATTCTTCCCATCACTGGAAGAACAAGATTCGAAAAGAGCAACCTTCTCCTTCCCCTTCTTTGCCTTACTCGCTAAGGCACAGTTCTCCTCATCATGCATAGATGAAGAACTGTCTTTGGTGCTCCGTCTAATCTCCTCCTGCATCAAATCCAACCATAGTCGTACCCAATTTGGCAGTTTCTCCCTTCCATTCACCGAGTCCTGGTAGCTATGCCAACTCTTAGGAAGGTCAAGGAGTCCTAGACTCACCATCCTCATCATCAACAGTAACCCCCACACTTCCCAGCTCATCTCGACACTGAGTGAACCTCGTGAGATACTGGGGCATACTATCTCCATTCTCGAACTGAATGTTTCTGAGTTTTATCTCTTGCTTTGGAATTAAATTCGAATTCCACCAGCACAAAACTCAACTGCTTCCGATCTAGAATTCGTGAGTACAAAATATTTCTCGTACAGAGATTGACTGTATAGGCTTTCACCGGATATTTCACCTTCCAAAGGAAGGATGAATCCAGAGGCTACCTGGCCCGATTACAGGCTCTGCCTAGAGAAATAGAATGTAAACACTTCCTGAATAGTAGATCTGATGATCAATCCTCGCTTGATATCCTGTAAAAATCTCTTCTACAAATCAAGCAGCTCCGATACCATGTAGAAACTTTTTCTACAATTATCTAGCTCTGATACCATGTAGAAATTTTGAATAATATGACACATATTCAACAGAGATTATCCTGATCATACAATTTAAGTGGAACATGTATAATACATAATCTCCTCTACGTTGATCATCAAATTACAGAAGCAGAAACATCCACAGGCACACATAGAAGCATCAATCAAACTCATAAACATAGTATGTATCCTGGGGAAAGCATCTCGCTAAAAACCCCACACTATCTGTATATTATATTGATTGAATCATGTAACAGTACAAAGCATAATACTTCTCACAAGTATCTCCACCTGTTACACACAATACAGCTCAGATTTGATCTCCAAATCTCTCCCGCTGCTTGCCTGCCTCCACTGCTCAAACCTGCTCGAGAACTGATGAGAATAGCTTCCCAAACTCGATTTTACACTGCAAAATAGTCACTCACTCTTTGTGGACGTGAGCAACAGCTATAATATCATGAAGATACGTGAGCAAACTCATTGGCATACTCAATCCCTTGATTGTGCAAATCATCATGCACAGCTATAGTCACAACTGATAGCAATCTGATCCTCTAACACCTGTCCCTGCTGAACTGAACATGCACTGACATGCAACTGAGTTAACTGATGTATTCTATAGTTGCATTATGAGTTAATAACTTGTGAATTAATTAATAACTAATTCACCCAACTCATCTTTAGTCTATTGATCAGTTAGACTAAATACAACCAGTTTAACAAAGCTAAACTGAACACAACTCCATCAACTGTACCTCCAGTCCACTAAACTCAACTCACTTGAGTTCTAACTGAAGTCATGCATGCAACAACTCAACTGACTCATAAGAAAAACGAATTTCCTTCTGACAGCTGCATGTGCCACTTCCGTAGCTCAAACTGAAGTGCTCCAAGAGAATAAGATTAAGTTTATAGTCCAAATATTATTGTGAGATAATAATATTTGACTTTTCTATTTTTGACTTTGATCACTCACACTGTGATCACTCACACTATAATCACTCACACTGTGATCACTCACACTTTCATCAAAAATAGAAGTCCATCTATTTTTCCCAACTTGATCAATCATCCATAGACATGATCCATATGTCTAAAAATAGACATAGTCTAAAAATAGACTTGCGCCAAAAATAGCCTGCGGGCCCACTTAGTGAAGGCGACTCTTTTCACTAAGCTCCATCATCTTGTTGCACTCTCAACAAGCATTTCTTGTTGCACACTTTTCAACAAAGTGTGATTTTAATGACATCCAAATCTTTAGGTACTTTTACCTTCCCTTTCCACGGAATGACATACTTGGGTAGCTTTGCTGTGGTGAGTGCTGGCTGGATGTATTCCTCCATCTCTTCATCTGGTTCAATATCTTATACAAAGGTCTGAGGATCCTCCTCATCATTGCTCTCAATATTAACTGTTTTGCCCTTTTCTTCCATCGACATTTTTCTAAACCACGAATTTCGCGAAGACATATGGACTGGTCCTGCTGCCTGTGGATCCTTTTTGGGCCTCAATGTCTAGGGCGATTTTGGAATTTTTGGTGCATCCCCCACCGGTGACATAGGGCTCGGTGTGGCTTCCTTGGTGGTCGACATTGCTCTGCTCAGAAGGTCCTGCGTCTCTTTCGGTAATGCTTCAAATACTGAACTTTATTTCAAAGCCTCTAAAGCCATAAAGTCCATACGCAATAACTAAATTCTCAAGATGCCAAGGGTTGTTCGATGGATGACCATCTGGGATTTATAGGCCTTCCGGAATTCAAATTCGACTGGTCCCCCCTTTTTTGGCTCATTAATGCTATATTGGCGCAAATTGCTTCAAATCTAGTTCTGACTCCATGTCTTAATTACCCGCCGTCCACTCCTCGTTGTCTTACATTGGACATCTTGTCATGAACGGAGACACCAATGGTCACTTTCCAACCTATCCATGCAGTAGCACAATCCCTTGTGCGTGAATGGGATCTATGCATGATACTAATCCTATGCACAACTTCCAGGTTGCGCAGTTCCCATACAGACTCTTTTATAGTCCCACGCTCTCTTTCAACTGCTTGGAGTGCTATAACTATGATTCCTATGGATAGTCAGGTGGTTGCACTACTGGTGTGAGGCTTCAAGTCACCTTTCGGCTCAGTTCACAGGCCTTCCTTAGTTACCCTTGTGCCAATCAGCGCCTCGCATTCTTCCTTATGTGGAGTGCTTCCTTGGTTGCTTTGCTAGTTAAGGTGTAGTCGCAACCATGGTAGTATAGCCAAAAGCTCCTGACAACAATCTTCTAATGTGGTGGTAGGGTTTCCAATACGTGGCCTTATCCTTTTTTCGACACGTAATGCTTGCAAGATTTTGGCTTCCAGTTTTTTGATATCCTCGTCCATTAATATGCTTTTTCTGCTTCAGTTGTACCTGATCTTCTTCAAGTTTGCAAAGCTCAAGGTTCCCTCGCTAAATGGCTTCTTGAATCTGCATATATTCGTCCCCGCACAGCTACATAATTTCTTCACTTTGGTCCTTGTGTGTTGTCGCAATTATGGGAGCGATTGCGTGAGGATTCTTTCGCAAAGCTACGACCTTGACTCTGCTCATCGTCTTTGGAACCATTTCTGCACCCAGGTTCCTACACATGGCCCTATAGGCCCATCGGACCACTGGCACGCACAGGTTCCAATCAGTGTGTCCCGTCTGGTAAATTTTTTTCATGATTCCACATAACTTTGTGAAGGCTCCAATGTGGAACTTTTGTCGCTTTTTCTACTATCGTGTCGGGTTCCGATTTTTTATCCTTAGTCCATGATGTGCTTGCACAACACACGTCTACACCCATCGATATAGGTGGGCATCTAAACTGCTTCGTCCTGGCTTCCCAACTCGCGTTCGACACCGGAGACTTCCAAACAGTAAGCACATCTATCTTCTACATTTGCGCCAGTTCCCCATAGTCTTCTGATGTGTATTCCACCATCATGTAGGTGTCGCATGCAACGCCCACTCTAGCACACTGTATTGCTGCTGTTCCGGTACTGCACTTTCAAATTTGTCTAAGAACTCATTCACTCCTATTGCCCCATCATATGTTGGCAGTTCCCTTGCTTCGGTCATCATGCACCACAGTGATCAAATCATCATGTTGCAATTCAACGTTGTTAATTCATGCAACCGATTCTACCAGCGTTCTATTTCTTCATCTGAATCCGAAGTATAGGAACTATCGTGCTCCCATGATGACTCCATTCACATCAGTGGCCCAGTCTATTCCTAGCAACGTGGGATAAGGATTGCTATCATCAACAATCTCTATCACTTCAATGCCTATCTGCATGCTCGCGCCTTCGATATCCACTGTTACCCCTTGCAATCTCCCCATAGGCAAAATTTTCTGTTGGTTCGCCATTCACAATTGAATAGGGGACCACTGCAATGCGGGCCTGCCCATGGATTCCCACATCTACTTTGGTAACACATTCACGTCTGAACCTAGGTCTAGGATTACCTGATCCATTTCATATTCACAAATCTGTGCCGTTAATCTCATTTCCCTCCCGGTGCGCAATGTATGCTTTCCTAGTTTCCAAACTACGTGCGGTTCACCTGACCCTGTGCACCTAGTTATCAACTCTTGTAGTCCTTTAACTGCCTTATTATCATGCAACAATTTCATGCATGTCTCTAAAAATATAGTAAGCATAGAAGGATCCATTCCTGGCTCTGGTTGATCCTTACTACTTGAAGTAGAAGCCTCTGTGAAGCTCTTCTTAGCTTCCATAAACGTCTCCTTTGCATGTCCTAAGACAAACTTAGGTTCCTTTGTAGGCATCCTATGAACCCACGCAACTCCCTCGGGCTGCTTCCCCATATCCTCCCCTGTGGTCGTGCCACTTCTAAGCATCATGTTCACATTGGGGTCTTCTTCGCGGGGTTCAAACCTCATAATTTGGATATTCTGAGTCGAAGTAGGTTGTAGTACCCCTTTCTCGCGCATCTGTGCAATCAACGTAGGACAATCTACCATTTCATGATCAAACTGAGAACAGTACGAACAAGATATTCTCGTTGGGTTGGTACAATCGTGAGCGTAGTTCCCTAGTCCTCTGCAATTGTAACAAATTAACTGTCTGTGGCCCCTTCCTAGCCCCATTCCCCCTCGTCCTCGACCTCGCCCTTGAAATCCACCCTATGCCATTCCCACCTCTAAGTCAAGGGCTTGCGTTTCTATCTGCATTTGATAGGCTGGGGTTTGATCCATCATTAACTCATAGCTCCGACAAGTACGCTCGTCGTGGCCCACCGATCTACAAAAATTACAAAACAGTTGTTGGGGGGTCTATCTATACTTCTGCAACAACTGACAGTTATCTGTCATGTGCTTTCCTTCTATTTGATAGATCATGCACCATAGAGCGGGAGCCGCACTTGGCCCTGCTTGTGCCTCTGGTCTCAATGGCATTAGCCCCCCTCCCGCCAAGTAGTTCAGGAATACTGGACAACGGTCTTTGTCATGGCTCTGGCCTTTGCATTTTATGCACCACACTTCTTCGCGCGCCTCTAGCCATGGCGCCCTATCCTGCTTCAAACTTTTCATCTCCAAGCACAGATTCCATAATTGCACGTGGATTTTTTGGACTACCAATCCCGGATCCTGTATCGGATTTTCATGCAACATCATCGCCATTTAAAGTGCTTCAGCCTGGGTTGAAAGCTTCTATTGTGACAGCGCCATCCTCAAGTGTGGTGTTAAAGACGCCACAAACCACACGTGGTGTTGCGCATCTGTTAGCGTCATATTAGCCTCGCGGATTGTACTCTTCAGTCTCTGATCCAGATCCCCGGGGGCCTCGCCTAGAGGCATCGAGATCTCTTTAAATTCGATGATTGACTATGTCTCTGATTTCGGCTGACTAAATTCTTTGTTCAACGCATTTTGGATCTCTGCTATTCCTGAATTTGGGTGATCATTAGAGTGCTTGATATACCATGTCAATGCGCGATTCTGCAATGTGCTTACCAATGTGGCCTTCTTAATGTTGTCATCTGTGACCCCTTGTGCTTCCGACACTGCTCTTACCAAAAACCAGAACTAGTCCAGATCCTCATATCCTACTCCTCTGAATATGGGTAGCTTGATCCCGCTTTCCATGTTGAACCGTGGCGGTGGTGGAGGTGGGGTGGGTGAAGATGGAGGTGAAGTAGGCGAAGTGGGTGATGGTGTAAGTCGAGGTGATAACTACGAAATGCGTTGACTTATCAAACTGACCGCACTTCTCAGAGAAACCCGAGTGCACTCTTCCTCACTCTCTCATGAAGGAGAAATTAAAGGATTGTTTCCTAATCCCTTGGTGCCTTTGTAGATCCTTCCACTCCGTGTCATTCCAAACATTAATGTATTCACATCACCTGTTTTTCACATAATAGCATCTTAATCTAGGTATTCATGGATTTAATGTACCTACCTCGTGGTCCCTTGAGAAAATGTCATTCTGCTTCGCTAGAGCTCATGGTCATGTCTACTACAAACTCAGTGATAAATCCCCCTATTATCCAATTGGGCCAATGGTCCACATCTCGTGCGATCTTATCTTCTGATGCCTCTAGTCTGCACACTAACTCCAGAGTCCAAACTATTGGTTGATCGAGCTTGTACCTTCCCTGGCTGTCGGCTAGCCTCGTGATCCACTCATACAGTTCAGAAGAGAAGGATGTGAAGAAGATCTCATGGATTTCCGTATATACATAACAATCCAGCCAAATTTTCTCAGATATTTGCAGAGTTCTATTTTCCTGTGTCAGGCGGAAAGAGTCGATTGTGCGGACACAACCAACCTCCCTAGGAGCCTAAGACTCTCTAGTGACAAACAAGACAAACAAGAGAAATCCTTCTCTAAACATGCATTTACTATACGGGAAATCAAGTGTTTAGATCCTACCTGTAATCCAACGCTGTTGTAGCAGTCCAGCTCCGCTGATCCGGATGAGCTCCTCCTTCACTTTGAAACCTGCATACACTAACAATCAAACGATTAAATAGCACTTGATAATCTCATAGAATAAAACAAATTTAACACATAGACCAAGGAGTACATGAAACAACTCATAAATAACAAGTTATTGAGAAGAATGGACTCATTTGCATTAATAGGTAACAAAAGGAACAAATACAACCTGAGCCTTGGTGTTGTGCAAGTCCCTCCCAGGGTCCATCAAGAGTTCTCCTTTACTTTGACAAAGCTCACCCACTTCCAAATAGAACAAGCAAAGATGGAAATCTCTCCTCACAAGCTTCTAAATGGGAGTCCTATTTCCTGTAGCATTTACCCTTAGAAATGTATAGCTTTCAACCTCTTCTCCTTTTGGCCCAATGCCTGTATTTATAGTGCTCAAGAGGAAGTTAATCAGGTCCACCATCAATGGGATAATCCCCTCTTTGGATGGGATAGCTCCCTTATTGATGGGATAAGTTCCTCTTTGGTAGGAGTGCATGAACCATCTGGAGGCGCTCAATACACATCGAACAACCTTCTGGAATGCTCTAGAAATGACCACAAGTGACTTTTTAAAGATGAAACTTGCGCATTTTAACCTTTTCAGGGGGACGCACCTGCCCCTTTACATACAAAGCGTCCAAAGACGCAGCTTTTGTGAACATTGGGTGCGTCCCCGCAGGTAAGGTTGAGAGAACCTGCGTCCCCAGAGATAAATACATTTAGAAAGACTTTCTCTCTTTTTTGGAGTTTGACATGGAGAGCAGAGGCATAAGACTTGCCTAAGAGGGTAGCATGACTGTTGATAGAGTCATCCTAACTGTAAATAGTCATGGTGACATTTTTTAGTGTAACAGATTGCCCCCTAAAGTGCGAAGCCTGAAATAGATTAGGGTTTTGTATTATCTAGGAAGGGTGAAGCGCTTTATCATTTCAAGGATTATCTCGTGGAGAGCCTGGTCAGAACCTGCAATTTTCAACACAAAATACATGTATAAGATTATATCATCACTGAGGTAGGCATTCCCATACTCAGATTAAAACTTTAACTAACAGACTAACTACTCTGATACAGGAATGATCTTGCAGTACATCATAATCATAGACTTTTGTAGACACAGTATGGGTGCAACCATCTGTTTATGATTAGTCTACTTAGATAATGAATACAAAACTCCTCGCAGCCTGGATGGTGGAAACTAGATCCAGGGTCTTCATTTCTACTTCTCAAATTGGTACGATTCTAGCCATGCGAATAAATGAGTTGATGTCGAACATGGTAGAAACCACTTGATTACCAGTCGATGATGTAAACTGTTAACAAGCGTGAGAGAGACCACCAGTAATGTCAATGGTTCTCAAAGTACCCAGTACAATCCATGAGATGTGAATGAATGAGTTGATGTCGAACATTTCACGGAATCCTTTGATCGAAAGTCAATGATGTAAACTGATGTCAAAGGCGAGAAACCTGCCATTGATGCATGCAGACTTCAAGGTACTGACGATTTCTAAGTCATCTCTCTAGATAATGTGCTGATGTCGATAGAAAGCGACCTGTTGCAGGCAAGCCTGCAACACGAAATCATTGTTCAAGTTGAAGAAATGTTGCTGTAAGGACTGACTCAAGGATGGTCAAAGGGATGACAAGTATTTTGCAGATGAAAGTTTTGCTTGCAGACCTCTTGAACACATAACGACACCACAGATGGTTTGGTGATAAACGACTCAAAGTTAATCCCCGGAACCCGGCTAAAGACTTTCAAAGTGGTTTGATCAACTGTGAGGTGAAGGATTTCCCAACCCAGGTGAATGAAAAGTGTCGTGTTCAAGAGTGGTAATAAAGTTTCTTCTGAGACAAAAGGTAACAAATAGGCTCATTCTTCTCTCTTTTCCCCCACCATTTCTGGCAAGTACCTCTTTATTTTTAACAAGCTTGAGGAGGATAACATATGCTTGATTATAAGCTCATCCTTCGGATGAGTCCAACCTAGTTTTGATTCGAACCCTAGGAAGGAGTGGTTCGTTCCTGTTTGTAATTGAACAGGTCCTTTACTGTGAAATTTTTAACGAGCCCAGTATAGGAGAAACTCGGCGTTTTTCAATTTTAGAGAGTCTGAAAAACTTAAGAAGACTCCAAGTTGAACTTTTTTGTAGATTTGTGTCCCTCAAGCCCGAAAAAGTATAAAATAATACCTGGGGGAACCGCTTGATCTTGCGACCAAGGAGTACTTTCATAATTAGTGTCATTGACCTGAAAAGTAAAAAGCGATCAAGGACACGTCGTTTTATTTCCGTATCGAGTTTGAAACGACAAAAACCCGGCAATCTTTTCCTGATTCTACAGTCAGAAAAGAGCTATAAGGGGACCGTCTTTTAATTCCGTTTTAACGAGTGTAAAAGAAACGCTCGGCAATCTTTTCATTTTTTAGGAGTCAGAAAAGGGCTTAAAAGATGACTCTGATATTTTGGTTCGTGAAAAATGACAATTTTCCCTCTAAGTCCCTTTGTCCTGCACAAAAACAACACATTACTCATACCTGTTTAAGATAGGAAAAAATACATCGAAAAACATCTTTCCATGGTGAAAAATGAACAAATTCATCCAAAAAACCTATAAAAAGACTTTTTACCATGTCATTTTTACCATTTTACTGTTGAGGTTAAAAAAAGGGTTTTTGGCAAGAAACTTCCCGTGGTCGCTGCAGAAAATCCGACCGTCAGAATCGAACGCCGTCTCTTCTAGGTATTTTACAACATCCTACTCTTCAATTTCATCCGATTAAAATTGTATTTTAGGTTTTAGTTTTGTTTTTTGGGGGGGTTTAGGTTTCAAAATGCGCTCTGTGGTGGACGCAGGTGCCCTTCGGGTGACCTGCGTCCCCAGAATTTTTCCTATACAGGAAAATGGTCGGGGGACGCAGCCCACCTTCAGGCCAGCTGCGTCCGGACGCCCTGTGTTCTAAACGCGGGGTGCGTCCTCCGTGGAATGTGGAATTTGAAACCCCAATCCTCACAAACAACCATTCAAATTTCCCCAAATTAATTCTAATCATTGTTTCTTGGTGTGTAGGGCACTCACCATGTTGGATTGGAGAGAAAGAGAGCACGAGGACGTTGATTTAGCTGCAATTGAACATCAACCTTCCATTGATGCCCTAAAAGCATGCGGGCTATATAAATATTGGGCCATACCTGGCATGAGGGCTCAGGTAAGATTCTTAGAATGGCTGGTTGAGAGATGGAACGTTCAAGAGCAATGCTTTTACATCGGAGGGCACCAGCTCGAGATAGAGCCCTCTGATGTATACTTTCTCACTGGCTTGCCAAATATAGGCGAGCAACTCAATCTAGCCGGGACTAGGCCGGGTGGCCAATCCCTTGTTAGTCTCCGGGAAGATTGGTGCACACCCAATGCACACCATTCGAAAGGCGTGGAAATCAAACACATCTCTCTGTGTGAACTCAAAGTTATAGCTTTCACGGTTACCAGAATTTGCGGCGCCGCTTTACACATTGCTTCCGGGTCCCAAATGCGGATGGCAATTGACTGTTACCAAGGCACCATTTTCAACTGGTGTGATGCTGTGTCGGCTAATGTGAAGAGCCAACTGACTAAGGCAAAGAACGGACGACTGAAAACTTTTGGATATGGGCCTTTAGTCGTGAGCTTTGCTTTAGAGAGAGTTCCGATGCTGATCCCTCAGCAACTCACTGTTGATATCTTGGGTCCTCGGGAGCCAAAGCTGGTACGATGGGTTGCGGTGATGGCCCGGCATCCTGACGAGGGCGCGGTGGTTGTTCGATTCTCTGATAGTTATTTTCACTGGTTAGAGGACCAGGTTTTTTCGATCCAGGACTTTCCGTATGCCGGAGTAGATTTTCGACATGATCCGGACACGGTTCTTCCACAGGGAGAACAATGGGATGACAGAGGTACTTTATTTTTCACAAGTTTTCAAATTATGTATTTTTTTTTGTTTTTTATATATATCGTCTCAAAACTGACAGTAAAAATTTTCAAAATGCAGATGTTGGTCCACAGCGCCCAGCCAACCTCCGGCCTTTTGAAAGGAGACATCCAGTTGCACCGGTACCGGCCCCACAGGACGCGACTGCAGAGGTACTAGCTGAGTTGGAGCATGATCTAGAGCGTCTGACGGCGAACATGCCTGAGACTACCATGGATGACATTCCTATCAGGCTTCAGCGCTATGTAGTCGCAGTCCCTGGACCGTTTAGGAGATTTTTGCGTAAGGTAGCCCGTGCAGTGGTGTCGTATAGGGAGCACCACCAGTGATTGGCTAGTCACTTTGTAGACACATGCGACATTTTTTACTTTTTGTACTTTATCATTTTTGCCGATCATAAGGTGTTTTTCAACCTATGATCGAAGACGATGTATATTTTTTTGACACACTCCTATCTATATATATCACTATTACCGGCTTATCTTGTTTAACATATGTGATGAAATGTTTTTAAATTTACTTGCATGATTATCGTAAATGTCTGTCCAACATTCGAGAAGCAATTGCATCTGCTAATGTATTTAAAGACCTTGGAATATGCTGATATTCAATGTAATCAAATTCACGTTCCAAGAGATGCACTCTCAAAAACAACCTTAATAACACAGGATTTCTAATGGCATAAACTCTATTAAGCTGTAATACAACAAGTTCAGAATCTAACCTCACTATCAAACGTCGAATTCCAAATGAAATAGATTCGGATAATAATTCAACCACTGCACTGTATTCTGCAATGTTGTTCGTTGTTTGACCGAGGCTTACCCCATGCATAGAAACTAACTCGTCATAGGGTGAATAGATAACCCAAGCTGCGGAAGAGATGTTCCGTGTACTACGACAAGCACCATCAGCAAATCCAATGTATGTTTGGAGAGGCGTCGACATCTGCAATATCAAGAGTAAAACCAAGATAATCCAGAATAACGATGAAAAACACACTCTCTAAGCTAAGCACACTGACTAACTAACAAACATACTAGCTAGAAAGAAAACCTAACCTAACTAAAAATTCTCCATACCCACCATTTAAGCATAATACCTCTTTAGGTAAAGTCCATTTCTGGGTTTACCCAAAGAGTCCCCATCAAAATCAACCAGCTCATAAGCCCCTTTTGCTAGCTTTCGCTTTACAATATAGGGTCCATGCCACATAGGAACGAATTTTCCAGCACCTAGCTTATCGTTAGCTTGATCATATAATAGCACTAGGTCTCCCTCCGAAAAACTTCGAGGGGTCACATTTCTATCATACTGAGCTTTCATTCGCTTCGCGTGAGTCTCGATTGCCAATGCAGCGTCACGTCGAGTCTCATCTAATTTAGCTAAGTACAATAAACGTTTCTCCTCTTCGGAAGTAGCTGGGAGTAATTCGACAGCCATTTGAAGTGATGGGATTTCGCATTCAATGGGTAAGACAGCTTCCAAGCCATAAACTAGCTGGAAAGGAGTGAACCCTGTTGAAGTTTTCACTGAGGTTCGGTATGCCCATAGCGCTGAAAATAACATGTTGTGCCAATTCGACCGATGAATACCAATGGTTCGTCGGATCATGATAACCAGAACTTTGTTGATAGACTCAACCAAACCGTTGGCTTGCGGATAATAAGGAGTAGAGCTATCGTGGCGCAAACCAAGCTGGCTTGTAAGCTCAGTCATCATGATGTTTCGAAAATGGCTCCCATGGTCAGTAATGATTGCTTGTGGGACACCAAACCTAGTTATAATATGATTGAATACGAAAACTGCAGCTGTTTTGCCACTTGCGTCGAATGTAGGCATCGCCTCGGCCCATTTAGTAAAATAATCAACCGCGAGGATGATATACGCATGCCCCCCGGCCGAGTGAGGGTTACAAGTAATAAAGTCGATACCCCATTTGGCGAATGGACCAACGGCAATTATAGGGTGGAGAGGAGCAGGTGGTGCACGCATCTTGCGATCAAACACTTGACAGTTGTGGCACTTCCGGACTGCAATGATACAATCTTTAAACATAGACGGCCAGAAATAGCCAGCGCGCAACACCTTCTGAGCTGTGGCATACCCAGACATATGACCGCCACATGCTCCAGAGTGACAATCATTCAAGACCTTCTCAGCCTCTTCATGAGTTAGACAACGTCGAAAAACTAAGTCTGCCCCCCAGCGATAAAGTGTATCTCCAATAATTTTGTATTGCTGGGATTGAAACCGAATTTTTCGACGTTCTGCTTTGGAAGCTTCAGGCCGAAAGGTTTGGGTTTGGAGATAGATGATTATATCTCCGTACCACGGATCTAAAGTATTGATAAGAAACAAAGATTCGTCCGCAATGGACTCCTTTGCCACAGTCTCTGTGTCAGTACGCGGGAAATCACACATCAATTCCGCAAAAACTAAGGATTTCTTAGACTTGGACTTCTCGAACTCCAAGTCGAACTCTTGCAGGATAACGATCCATTTAGAGTACTTGCCCCCTAGCAGTTGTTTTGTCAAAATATAAATCATAGGGTTGCAATCCGAAATAACTGTAGTTTTACGGAGAAGAATGTAGTGACGAAAACGTTGGACAGCTTGAACGGCTGCCAAGGCCAATTTCTCCACATGCGAATATTTTAACTCAGTGGGATTTAAGGTCCTACTAAGATAATATATCACATGTTCCGCTCCGAATTCATCTTCTTGAACTAACACCATTCCAATGGTGGAATGCGAAGCTGCGAGGTATAAGAAGTAGTCCTGGTTGTAGTTGGGAGGATGCAACAACGGTGCATGGGTCAACGCGTGTTTAAGTGCATCAAAAGATTGTTGGGCAATCTCGTCCCAAGAGAATTGAGCGTTCTGTTTCAACAACCGTGTAAAACCTTTAGTGACCTCGGCGTAGTTTGGGATGAATCGGCGTAAAAAGTTCGCTTTCCCTTGCAAACTTTGGAGTTGGCGCAAACTCGAAGGAGGAGGCAATTTGATGATAGCTTCGACCTAAGAGGGATCGACACGAATGCCGGCTTTTGAAACAACAAATCCCAGCAATCGACCTGTTTCTATACAGAAAACACACTTGTGGGGATTCAACCGAATTCGATAATGCCTACACCTCATAAAGATTGCTCGTAAGTGGACAAGGTGATCAGCTCGATGTAAAGAATGAGCAGGCAAATCATCGAGGTACGGTTGCACAATGTGCTTGATGTCATGAAATGCGTAAGACATCGCCCGTTGAAAAGTGGCCCCGGCATTCTTAAGCCCAAAAGGTAATTTGCAATAAGCAAATGTCCCCCATGGACAAATGAATGCCGTTTTTGGTTGGTCGGTAGGTAGAATATTGATTTGATTATAGCCCGAAAAACCATCCATAAAGGAAAACATTTCACTTCCGGCACAATCATCAATAATTTGATCGATATAAGGCGTAGGATAGTTGTCTTTTGGACAAGCTCGATTTATATCCCTATAGTCGATACAGATTCTTATTGTTCCTTGTTTCTTGTTGACCGGAACAATATTCGATACCCAATCCGTTAACGGGATCGGATATATGAAACCTACTTTCAACAGCTTTTCGACTTCTGCTTTAATTGCAGTCGCTTTTCGAGGGTGAATCTGACGCAACCGTTGCCGGACGGGTTTAGCATCCGGGTAGGTCTTTATTTCATGAACAACAATGGCAGGATCGATTCCTGGCATTTCCTCGTAAGACCAGGCAAACACATCGCGGAATTCTTGGAATAGGGCCTTGTAAGTTTGGATTTCTTCTTCTGTACATGCGGCACCTATATGAATGTTTTCCTCAATTCCGGGCTTCACTGAAATATCAATGGGAATAGTACGAGAAATATTCCCTAAATTCAACTCTGAATCAGAATGTTTCGTTGGATCCTGAGCGTCTTTGACATATTCAGCGGTAAAGATAGATGAAAAATCATTTTCAAAAGCATCATCCTTAGGTAAAAACGAAGATCTGTGATGGAGATCTTCCCATGGTAGATCGTCTACACTTAGGATTTCACGAAGTTGCTCGTCAGATGACACGACTTCGGGAAACGCTATCCGTTCTAAGGTTGAGGTGAAAAGTGATTCTTCACTGACCACATTCATTTGGTCGATTTCGGTTGAACGCGAGTCGGTAAAAGACATGACAGCCTCATAAGCAATTTCATATGGACTCAAAGGCATAGCATCACCGAATGAGTCTATCTCAGATTCAGATGGGACAATCCAAGGATCATCATAAATAATGTTTTCTGATGTAATCATATGAATTGTTGCAAATGAAGGATCTACGTTGAGTGGAGGGAGAGGAAAAGTTCCCAGTAAACCGGAATCTTTAACTAAACCTACGCCAACGTCCCTATAAGGGATTGTCGTCTTACCGACATGCTGGATACTCTCTGAAGAGGCTGGGTCGGATGAAAAGTATGTCAGCTGATCAATAGTCACGATCTTACCGTTATGTGGAAACTTAATTACTCTAAAGACCGATGAAACGACCGCCGTCATAGCATATGACCAACTTCGACCCAAAAGAAGGTTGTAGTCTAGAGGGGCATCAACCACTTCCACATCCAGACTAACGGTTTTACCTTCGACCCCTATAGGCAATTCCTGTAGAATACCAAACGGACGGAACCCACGGCCATCAAAGGCCTTAAGGATGGTGGGGGATTGGTTCAACGAAGGAGAACCAAGAGATCTCCAACATTGAATCGACATAATACACGTAGAGGCTCCCTCATCAATCACAGTCCGATGAATAGGCCTGTTTTTTACTATCACTGGAATTTGGAAAGCCATTTGATGGGGGAGACGTGGTGTACTATTTTCTAGATCGAAGATTATCAGGTTCGGGTCCTGAACATCAACAGCTCCGATAGCCGACAAAAGTAATTTTCGTTGTGCTGGGAATGATTGCAGCACTTCTAACGCCGACATTGCTGAGGGTGAAACAGCTAAGTCCTCAACAATGTTGTAATTCTGGGCTGCTCTCGCATGTGGATTGAAAGCAGACCTTCGAAGTACACCCTTGGCGGGCGGTTTAATTACTAAGTCCGGGTTAGGTTTTTCGATCTGTAGTGGATCGGAACCGGGAGCTGAAGTTGATGGGTTAGAGTGAGAAGATTCTGCTTCCTTACCATCAACAGGAGCTTTACTACCATAATCTTGCGATCGAGTCGCAATCCTCACATGAGACATCATCAAAATGGGTTCTTCACTGGCATTCGAGGAAGAACCTATCATCTTATTCTCCTGCTCCGGGAATGGATTTTTTAACACAGCAGGAGTGGGAGAACCTTTGACTATTTTCACAACCTCGGCCCGATGAGGGCAATCTCTCGTAAAATGATCTTCTTCACAAATAAGACAAGGATATCGAGGTTTGCGCTTTTCGTCATTGGTTTCCGACTTTTCCGTGTTCTCCTTCGGAGCCTTGTCTGCTTTAGCCTTCTTCTTTCCTTTCTTCTTTCCACCGTTTTTTGATTTGGCCGTAGATGTCTCTACAGCGTGAATATCGGCGGTAAGTTCAGGAGAAGACTCTCCTGTCGGGGAATCAGGCAAAGTGATAATAGGAGTAGTTGAAGCCTTGGAAGACTTCTTCTTGCTCTTTGTATTCACGATACCAATCATACCATCAGCGGCATGAGATCCCGAAGGAGCAGCAGCAATTTGATTCGATTTTGGAAGATCCGGAATCTTCTCGTGTAACGTACCCGACTGAGTATAAACTAAGTCAAGGTATTGCGCCTGAGCAATGACTTGCTCCTCAGTAACTACTCCGGCCTTAGCTACATCTTCAGTAATCTTCGGTAATAATGATTTAACAAACCATTCAGCTAAGATTTGGTCCGGGATAAAAACTTTCACTAGCCTTCTTCGACGTCTCCACTCATGAATGTGATCAGAAATATACGTGGACGTCGATTGTTTTAGTGAAGTTAATAACTCCGTGCCGTTATCGTATCTGACCGGCAACTGAAAGTGAGTTAAGAACGAGGTAGCTAACTGGCTAAAATTGTAAAAAGAGGCCCGTGGTAACTCAATGTACCACTTGGCCGCGAGACCAATGAGTGTACGCTGGAAAAGACGTAAGCGGATCGAATCATCCGAGATAGAATTTGAAGCACACCAGAGGTGGTAAGTCATCACGTGATTGGACGGATCCTCTCCAGACTTACCTTCGAACTTGGGTATATCACTGGGCAACTTATTTGGCATTGGCGGCCAGAACTGAAGATATTGAATTGGATCGTTCGTTAGGCGCGTCAAGTCTGGTAAATCCAAAGTTGCGATAAACGGTAACTACCGGTTAGGATCTCTAAAACTCTGGGTCACAATACCAGCCCCAGGAGGAGGATATCCAGGATAACTAGGAACAGGAGTCGCATTTGGGATATTATATCCTCCTGGAAAACCAGGATTAACCGGACCGTACTGGGGTTGTTGAGGTTGTTGATAAGTGTACCCAGGATACAGTTGATACTGGTAAACCGGCTGTTGGACAGCTTGCCCATGTTGGTACTGTCCCTGGTACGGAGGTTGAACAAATTGAGGTTGAGTAGTGACAACCGTACTTATACCAGGCTGACCTACAGGCATCTGGACCATGGTTTGAATCGTAGATCCAGACAATGGTAAAGATGTCTGAGGAGTGGTCACAGGGACAGTAGAAACTGGAGCCGTCGATACTCCAGAAGTAAGTATGGTAGATGTGGCGGTAGTTGCAGCAGCCGTTTGAGATGGAGTACTAGGTGCAATTGGCGGCTGAGTAACTACCGAAGTTACAGAAGTTTGAACACTTGACTGGACAGGTTGTGGTTGCTGGGGTGGACTAGAAACTACGGGTTGTCCAGCTTGAGGTACCAACTGTATACTTGGCTGCAACACCTGTTGACCCTGTGATGGATCCCACACTAACATTCCAGGGCATTGACCCGTAACAGGTTGAGGATACTGAGATCCATAGCCGGATTGAGGATAGGATTGATAATTGTAAGGTGCAGTTCCCATACCTTGACCATATGATTGACCTTGAGGTGGTTGATAGCCTTGACCTGAGTATTGACCTTGAGGTTGATAACCTTGAGGTAAATACGGATACTGGGGTTGACCTTGACCTTGAGGTTGGTACCCTTGAGGTTGATACCCTTGGGGTTGATACCCTTGGGGTTGCCATCCTTGAGGTTGCCATCCTTGAGGTTGATATTGATACTGAGGTTGACCCTGGGGTACATATTGAGGCTGGGGTTGACCTTGAGGTATGTATTGCACCATAGGTGCGTACTGACCTTGAGGTTGCCCCCCAGACACAAATGATGTACCTTGAGGTTGCCCCCCAAGCATTAACTGAGGCTGCCCCCCAGGCGGTAATTGGCCACCTTGAGGTTGGGAAACGGGAACTGAACCTGACATCATGTAAATGTCTCCTACACCCAATGGTATATTACCACTGTTTCCAACTAATAACCCATGATCAACGGGTTGAGGAGATGCCCCCGCAAAGGTACCAGAAAGAGATTGATACCCAGTGGGAACAGAAGGACCGCTGTGTAAGAAAGATTCAGGACTTTGAGTAAACACGGACGACTGACGAGACATATTTACAGGAGTATGAATACCTCCAGGTGGAAAAGGAGTACGAGGTGTAGAAAAACCTAGCCCAAAGTTGTCTAAATAATTGGTTAACGAAAGGTACCAAGTAGTACTTCTAGGAGGACTGTAAAAGATAGATTCACGCTCCCTTAGATCAATAGTAAGTTGATCTTCAAGGTTAGAGACACCTATTTCTTCCTCTGGAGCAAGTTCTTCAATAGCAATCAAACCAGTAGGAAGATTTTCGGTGATAATTCTTTCTATTCTCGGTGAATCAGGAACACTAGAAGTCGGAGTAACAGGTTCAGATATTTCTGGTTCTTCGCCTGTATCACTAGCAGACGAAAAACTACCAACAAGCTCAGAAACTGTAACAGCTTCGGGATTATACCCTGTCTCTAAGCCTTGGTAATCTGAATGGACTACCAAGGAAGATTCTCCTTCTTCAGGTGAACCTACTCTACTGCCACTAGGAGGAGTTACAAGGACCTTTAAACCTTCTAGATTACCTGGGTCGTCTCGAGGAGGCGATCCCCTAAGCCTACGGGATCTTCTCAACAATTCGGCCACAGAAACAACTTCAGGAGACTGGCCCCGAAGTCTACGGGACTGTCTCGGTAATTCCGCCACAGCTAAAAACTTTTAACTACTACACACGAAAACAAAATAAAAATTCAAATCAAACCACCTAAAGTCTCTAAAGAACCAAACAAATTTGAATCACACGCCTAAAGAATCTAGGGCGTCAAACCAAGCACAAACAGTAGCCTTCCAGACCGAAAGCGCTAGTTGGTGATGAAGCCCAACATCGCTGGATTCAGTACAGAAGTGGCGGGTGGAACAGTTACCCCGGCAACCTGCTTAATGAATAGACTGGACCAAGTTCCTCCACTTTAACCGTATCGAGTGAAGTGAACCCCCCAGAAAATCCAAGTGAGTCTAGCCGACGTCTGCTCCAGGTACAGTGGGACCTTCCCTCCACCGTCACCTCGGTAGAATCCTAAAGATAATGGTCACTAAGGTTACCAACCGCAACAAATGCACCTGGGGGAACAGTCTAAACTCCGACAGCACGCAAGGGCAGAGTAGCAAGCTCAATCCCCTTGCCGGCTCCTTGACAATAATCCAAGGTTTACCGACAAGTGACCCCTGGCTCCTCGACAATGGTTAATCCGAGGTTTACCGTTTGTAATACGTGCGTGTCTGGCGTCGTTCCCAACGAGGGGGGATTGATCCCCTCACTGGTTCGGACACGAGCTCGTGCTTCTCCTTTAAGAGGAGCTTTCCCAGAGTACAAGTGAGACAATTGGATTTATTCTATCACAAGATAAGCTACTTGTTTGGTTTTTTTGTCTTGGAGAGTTAATTACTCACCTACTCCAAGACACTAGCCTGATCTAAATTGGTGTTTCAGAGCCCTAGTAAATAAAAATTACTACGTCGATTTTACTTTAAGCGTTAATTTTATGGTTTTTCTTAAAGACAAAAGGTAGCGGAAGTGAAACCAATGGTGTGTAGACTCGACTCAAACCACTACAAAGATGCACCTAAGATGATTTACGCTACTTTTCCCTTTTTCAATGAAATTCTTAACTAAGAGAGTTGAGAGAATGCAAATTTTAGAGAAAACAACTTTCTTAATAAAGACAATCAAAGAAACAATTCTCTTTATCTTTTCAAGCATACAAACATGACCACTCCTTACGTGCACGAAAAAACTCTTTTTCTTTCAAAACTTTTCAAAGCTACTTGAAACAAAACTTTTCAAAGGAGATGTTTTTGTATTTTCTCTTTTCAATTAAGCATATAAACCTATCTTAACAAAAAACAATCTCAAAAGCTATAAAATCTATGAAAACTTGACTCACAAGCAAATCAAAAGGGAAATTACTCTAAGCAAACCTAACAAGGCAAAAGCTCACAAAGATGATTCTAGGTTGTTTTACTTGACCAAAATCAAATCAAGGACCAGCTAATGCAGAATCAAAAGACTAGTCAAAACAAAACTCAAATCTTTTTGTTCTTTTTGTAAAATGGAATTCAAGACTTAAACAACAAGCACTTCGAAATTTGCCCAAAGAGACAACTCAATGGTAAGTTGCTCACACAGGTAGACTTTATGACAAGTCTGACTTCTTAGAATGCTGACAAAACCAGAGAGATCTAAGGCTTGACAACCTCTACCGCCAAAGTCACTACAAGACCTACTCAAAAATCAAACCCTAGGGCTTACACTTCGATGAAATCCACTAAAACACTCAATGCTATCGAAACAAGTTCAGGTGAAGATCTTTGACAAGGGACTAATGAATCTGGGCAGTAAAAACTAAGAAAAAACAAAATCTAAGAGTAAAATTGCAAAAAATGGAATTTTCTCAAATTTTAGCAGGGGACGCAGGCGACCCGTTAGAACAGGTGCGGGCCCGCTCTGTGCACACAGCGAAAGTGCGTCCAGGGACGCACTGTGCAACACTCAGAGGGTGCGTCCTACTGAAAAACTCAAGAAAAACCAAAATGAATCTAATCCTAAGCTAACCCACCCAAAGACAAAGTCACAGAGCCAAAACCAGAAAAATAAACCAATTTTCTCAGAGCAAAGTTCACACAAAGGAAAAGACTTTTCACATCAATGGAGTCCCCAGCGGAGTCGCCAATTTGTCAGGCGGAAAGAGTCGATTGTGCGGACACAACCAACCTCTCTAGGAGCCTAAGACTCTCTAGTGACAAACAAGACAAACAAGAGCAATCCTTCTCTAAACATGCATTTACTATACGGGAAATCAAGTGTTTAGATCCTACCTGTAATCCAACGCTGTTGTAGCAGTCCAGCTCCGCTGATCCGGATGAGCTCCTCCTTCACTTTGAAACCTGCATACACTAACAATCAAACGATTAAATAGCACTTGACAATCTCATAGAATAAAACATATTTAACACATAGACCAAGGAGTACATGAAACAACTCATAAATAACAAGTTATTGAGAAGAATGGACTCATTTGCATTAATAGGTAACAAAAGGAACAAATACAACCTGAGCCTTGGTGTTGTGCAAGTCCCTCCCAGGGTCCATCAAGAGTTCTCCTTTACTTTGACAAAGCTCACCCACTTCCAAATAGAACAAGCAAAGATGGCAATCTCTCCTCACAAGCTTCTAAATGGGAGTCCTAATTCCTGCAGCATTTACCCTTAGAAATGTATAGCTTTCAACCTCTTCTCCTTCTGGCCCAATGCCTGTATTTATAGTGCTCAAGAGGAAGTTAATCAGGTCCACCATCAATAGGATAATCCCCTCTTTGGATGGGATAGCTCCCTTATTGATGGGATAAGTTCCTCTTTGGTAGGAGTGCATGAACCATCTGGAGGCGCTCAATACACGTCGAACAACCTTCTAGAATGCTCTAGAAATGACCACAAGTGACTTTTTAAAGATGAAACTTGCACATTTTAACCTTTTCAGGGGAACTCACCTGCCCCTTTACATACAGAGCGTCCAAAGACGCAGCTTTTGTGAACATTGGGTGCGTCCCCGCAGGTAAGGTTGAGAGAACCTGCGTCCCCAGAGATAAATACATTTAGAAAGACTTTCTCTCTTTTTTGGAGTTTGACATGGAGAGCAGAGGCATAAGACTTGCCTAAGAGGGTAGCATGACTGTTGATAGAGTCATCCTAACTGTAAATAGTCATGGTGACATTTTTTAGTGTAACAGGCCAATGGTCCACATCTCGTGCGATCTTATCTTCTGATGCCTCTAGTCTGCACACTAACTCCAGAGTCCACACTATTGGTTGATCGAGCTTGTACCTTCCCTGGCTGTCGGCTAGCCTCGTGATCCACTCATACAGTTCAGAAGAGAAGGATGTGAAGAAGATCTCATGGATTTCCGTATATACATAACAATCCAGCCAAATTTTCTCAGATATTTGCAGAGTTCTATTTTCCTGTGTCACGAACTCGTGAAGCTTATGATCCAACCACTCTTCAATTTCCCTCTTTGTGGGGTTCTAGTGTTCTGACATCAAACATCCCTTAGGTAGATCCCAGTCCCAGCAACAGAACCATTTGTTGGCTTGTTGGGGCCTGACCCAGGTTCAGAAGTGATTTAGCCAAACAAATCCCAAAACTACTAGCCCTTTCAACAATAGTTCGCGGAGCGCGGACTAAGGTATCACCCAAGGTAGTATGAGAGGGTACTAGAACCAGGTTTCCACACCCTAGAGATGTCTTGATGAAGTCTGGGAAGTTCATGAACCGATCCTACGCGCTTGCGCTACTCCGCGTCGCTGTATGACCTTTGCGTAGCTCTGTAAAGAGCACAAGGAGGTGTTGTCTAGATTCTTTATCCTTACTATGTTATTATTACAGATCTTAACTTAATTTTGTGAGCCCAATATTCTCATCAATTATTCAACATTAATAACAAGTGTGTGCAATCATAAACTATAAAGAGATGCATAAGAATATAACAAAATCATAAACACATAGATCTACAAGCAGATGCACAATATATTAGAATCCACTTATCTTTTATTAAACCTCTATTAAATTACAATTCCAACTCCACCCTATGCACTCAACTACAGGGGTCCACACACACAGCTAAAAACTCTACCAGGCCTCAATGCACATGGCTATAGAGCCTCTCCTTACTACTACATTCCAAGACTCGAACTTACAGACTTAGAACGAAATCCTTATCCTAAAACCATATTACCTCAGGTCAAGACTAAAAAACTCACTTCTACATTAAGAGCCTCGCTCTATTTATACATTCCCATGGTCCGTAGACCATGGGTAGGCTGACACAATCTATATTAAATTACAATATTCTATGGTGGACAACCCTAGACTCTCACGCTTTGCTCCCGCATTTCGCGAGATCTTACAGTACTTTTGACCAAAACTCGGGCTACAAGCCCCAAAAATCCACTATGGGGGGATCCACTGCCCAACAATGGTTAGGGATAAGGCCATTAAGGCTTGTGGTTTTTGGAAAATGGTTAACTAATGACATGTGAACAACTATTATGGGAACTGCTGGCACGTAAGACCCTTAGCGGTCCTAACCCTCAAATCTGCAATGGTTAAAACATAAATATAACTTTTAACCATTATGTGTTAAGAAACATCATAGAATAGAGTTGGTAACGCGTTGTGTTAGCTTGCTAGAGGTCACAGGTTTGATTCTGTCGGACCCTGTTCTGGCCACCAACAACCCCCCTCTTTGTTTGGTATTAGCGATAACACCAAGCAAATGGGGACCCTTAATAAAAATCCAAAAAAAAAACATTTTATCAAAATTTTTGTATTTTGACTCCCTAAAGCTGTATCGCATCGCGAGAAGAGAGTGAAATGTTTTCCTATGCGCATAATAAGCTACGAAGAAGCGACGCGAAATTCATCGCATCGCATATATTTTGAAGCACTCTTAAATGAAAAACTTAAGGAATCTCCGACGGCCGATATGCGACGTCGCATATCGCAACATCGCATAAGCAGCACACAATGATTGGATGACTAAGCGCGATTTTCGATTCGCGATCTGCGATATTGCGATTTGCGATGAATGCGATCATCAATTCCTGCGATGACACATCTTGACGACGCGATCCTCGATACTGCGATGCGAGTCGCAGAAATCACCCATCGCAAAATTTCCTCGACACAGTATTGAAGGAAAGCTGTCTATAGACCAAAATTGGGCGCGCGCCTTAAAAGAAATTAATGATTGTATGCCAAAGTATCCAAGAAGGATTGTGTTGTGTTTTTCGAAGAGTCAGTTCATTATGGGTGTCATGATTATGCATTCATTAGAGCTTAAAGCTTTCATGTCAATCTTTTCATCATTACTCTTTTCCTTTGCGTAAACTGTAAGACAGCAAATAACATAAAGCAATGTGCAGGAAACATCTAAGGAAAAGGGGAAAGCGTCAATACTCGGAGAACAGAGAAGAGATGCCTTCACAAACGGATGCCACATGTAATAGGACCACAGATTCCAGAGTATCACTCAACAGATACTGATGTCAATAGGCTATCCAAAAATCAGAGTCAAAGGCGCACAAAAGCAGCATGTTTACAAAAGATCCTGAAGCTTAGACTGGGTAAAGCAAAAAGAAAAAGGCGCTAAAGAAGGAAATCGCACCAGAAAAGCCCGGAACAAAGAACGGAGGCAGTTTTCAATATAGAAAATTGTTCAAAGAGCAAAGTCCCTAACTTATTCAGTCATTCGCAAGGCCGGAAACTGAAATAGCAAAAGCAGAATCAGTTTGAGAGAAATTTGGGTTATTACCAATTATACACATAGTGAATACACCAAGCCAGAGGAAGATTTTCGAAAATATCTTCTAGTTTGCCAGAAAGCGGTGCCAACACTTGTTATTTCTATTTTCGTGGCTCAAACGAAAGGAGAAGACGACCAGCCGACTCTTCCCAGGCGAATGCTGCATTACTTATAGCACTAAGGAGCAAATACAGAAACGGTTAGAAATTAGATTCAATTTTTAGAAATAAATTTGCTTTAGTAGAAGGGCGGTCATTTAAAATCGTGTCCTAAATTTATGTAATTAAGATTAATTAGTTAGCAGTATTTAAACTCTTCTCAGGCATTTGGAGAAGGGTCCAGAAATTTGTCAAAAAACTTGTCCTCAGAACATGCACTTCTGCACCCTCGGAGGGGGTTTTTGATGAATGGATGGATCGAGATTTATCAATGTTTGCATTTGATGTCTGCTTCTGATGTTGCACTTTTGTACTCTTAGTAGATGTTAGAACAAGTAGAGATAAATCGTTGTTTCTTGAAGCTTATGAGTGGAACCAGTCATAAATGGTACTTTTATCTCTTGACCATTTCTGCTTATATTCTTAAAGTGATATACAGTTTTCAGTTGTTTATATGTTAATGCATGAATGTGTGGGTTACCATTTGACACTTCTGTACGGTGGAGTCATTTATTTGTGTTTGATATATGAATAACTTATTATGCGATATGTTGTTCACAACTGTTTTGCTTAACTTTTTATGCAAAGTGGTTTATCTTAATTGATTTCTATTCTTGTGATAGCTGAATGATCTTTATTACCAGTTATTGTTCGAAATCTCTTTAGATTGCATAATAGAAGAAATATACCCCGGGTTAGCGTAGATTAGATGTGTTGTTTCTCATTATATTACAATAGCATAGAGTTAGTTTAGAAGTTTGAATTAAATTAGCTTTAAATACTCCTAGATCAGCATCATCCAACTCTACACACACACACACCCCTTAGATTGGGAAACTGGTCCCATTATCCCCAGTCGGACCCGCTATACCAAACAGATAAGGAGCTGCCAACCAAGGTCTGGACCGGGTGGGTATCCCCCTTGTTGTCGACCCAATTTTCGGGGCTTCAACATATTTGGCGCTAGAAGGAGGGCCCGAACTATGAATGGCACCTAAATCAAAATCTAAATACCATTCTGAGAGTAAATCGCCCTCATCAACTCCCCCGACTTCCCTAGTACGTTTAAATCCAGAGTCAGAAGTCGCTCGAGTATCAACCGCTGCTACATACCCTAATATTTCAGAACAATTTACCATTGAACCCCCTGAAGTTCAAACTCTGATTCGCAAACTCCAAGGATTTTCTATTTTTACACAAAGGTCTAATAAATCTCAAAGCAGCGTGACTTCGCAGTACAATCCTGCTCATCCCCTGACCAGATTAAAGAGTGAAAAATTTGGCATCCAGCCAACTGAATTCCCTCTCCCCACCAGGAAAAGAGCAAGGAAAACACCTCCAGAGTCTGACAGAGAGACTCTTTCATCTACGTCGTCCATTTCAACTCCCTCACCGCGAAGTCAGCCACCCACATCTTCATTCCAAACCACTCATCCATCTTCCACAACCCCTCCTCTTCAATCATCAAAGATCATAATATCTTCATCTTCCCAGCATCAGGGATCATCCTCTGCACTTTCATTTACTAGCAGCTCAACGATGGCCCAGTCTCCATGGAACAATCGTGGGGCAGTTTTAATGCCTCCACCCCTGAGCCAAATACCGGCCCATCCTGAGAAATGGCTACCCAAATTCAATCCAGAAGCAGGCATGCTAGTTGAAGAGCATATAAATAATTTCATGCTTTCTGTCAATCTCAATGGAGTTACCAACGAGGATGTTGTTGTCCGGCTCTTTCCCTATACAATGCAAGGAACAGCCGGGTCATGGTACTTTTCATTACCTTTCGGGTCTATCACAAGTTGGGACATTTTTCAAAGTCAATTCCTTACCAAGTTTAGTGATGACAGATCAACGGCGACGTTAATCAATGACCTACCCAATCTTAAAGCCGAGGCTAGAGAACCCATCAAAGATTTCAATTTACGGTTCAATAAAATCCTCAACAAAATTCTCGCTGCTTCCCAACCCAGTGAAGAAGTAATATGTGAATGGTATATTACGGCCTTACCATCAAACTTGGCAATCTTCGTGGATAGGGAAAATAAGACAACCTTAGTTGAAAACTTGACAGAGGCGATAGAAGTAGAGAAAAGCGTAGTAGCCCTGGAAAAAAGATCTGCGATAGAGGAACGCAAATCTAAGAAAGTCTCCTTCAAGGAAGACCCCAAGAAGAAACAAACGAAAGACCCTTTCGATTTGGAAGGATTACAAAAAGTGTTAAAAACCATGTCCAATGAGATGATTGACATAAAAAAACAAGTACAAGAAACTTCTTCAAAAAAGCCCTACAGAGCTTTTAAAAGAAGTCCTTCAATGGATGTGAAACCACCCAATGCTATCTCAAACGTCGAATCCGAAGAAGAGGAAGAAGAAGAGAATACCACTGAAGGGTAGACCGATGACGAAGAAGTTGTGGAACTACAAGGAATGTGGGATTTCATCCTTGTTGGCATTATGATACATATGTTGTACTTGATGGAAACCCACTCATCTCAGATGATAAATTATAGTGCAGAAAAGTTCACGCACTTATATGCAGAGAAAAGTTTATTTCATGTAGAGAAAAGTTCACGTACTTTTATGCAGAGAAAAGTTTATTTCATGTAGAGAAAATTTCACGCACTTTTATGCAGAGAAAAGTTTATTTCATGTAGAGAAAAGTTCACAAACTTTTATGCACCCACTCATCTCAGATGATAAATTATAGTGCAGAAAATTTCACGCACTTATATGCAGAGAAAAGTTTATTTCATGTAGAGAAAAGTTCACGCACTTTTATGCAGAGAAAAGTTTATTTCATGTAGAGAAAAGTTCACGCACTTTCATGCAAGGAAAAGCGTGTATATGTTGGAGAACTTACCTTTGGTCCATGGTAGTTAGTCCTTGGTATTTCATGCAAGGAAAAGCGCGTATATGTTGGAGAACTTACCTTTGGTCCATGGTAGTTAGTCCTTGGTATTTGAACCTATGGTTTTGGACCATGGTACCTCGTCAGAAGTGTTGATCTCACGCACTTTCATGCAAGGAAAAGTGTGTATATGTTGCAGAACTTACCTTTGGTCCATGGTAGTTAGTCCTTGGTATTTGAACCTATGGTTTTGGACCATGGTACCTCGTCAGAAGTGTTGATATCACACACTTTCATGGTTGGTTCATGGTATTAGTCCGATAGTTTTTGATCCTATGGTTTTGGCCCGTGGTATTGCATCCAAAAGTGTTGATCTCACGCACTTTCATGGTTGGTTCATGGTATTAGTCCAACAGTTTTTTGATCCTATGGTTTTGGACCGTGGTATTGAGAAAGGACTAAGGCTATAAAAGAGGAAGGAGATCATTTGACAAAGCATCATCTGAATTATTGAATATCTGATAAAGTGATAGATCTGGAATACTGTGATTAGGTTATGGTGCAGATCTGGATCTGAGCTAAAGAGGGATCTCACTGGTTTATGGAAAACAAGATCTAAGGATAGATCGGGATCAAATGGTTTGAAATGAGCTATCTCTATATATTTGATTATGCTTATTCTAGATCTGTATACTGACGCTTGTAATGATCTGAACTGGGTATAACTTGAGTTTGAAATCGCTGCAAGTCATGTTTGAATATTTATAGATCTATACGCGGGTTGGCTTTGGTGTAAGCGCGTATGTATGCAGGTTTGGTTCATTGTAGTAGCGTATACAATTTGAGCTATGATATTTGAAGTCACAGGTGGTTCTGGTTGTTGATGGGTTCTGATGACAGTTTAAAGGTGTCAGTATTCTGCATATCTTGTTTGGTTGATTGTGTTTAGCTTCAGTATTGATGGATGAGAACTAATATTGGATCAGGATCATAATGACTCATATTTATGTGATCTGATGGACTAGATCTGGGTGCTAACACATATATTATCCTTGTATATGTATTGATCTAGTGTTTGGGTGATTCAGAAGATTGATTGATTATGTGCTTCAATGATATTAATGGGTCCAGTATGAAAATTGGATGAAACGTGGCCTTTCAGATTATGATGTTGTGCTTCAGCGTATCCAGTCTGAAAATTGATGAAACATGGTACCTGGAGGAAGAAAGAGAAGGTTGTAGCCTTCGGTAGGTCCGAACCTACGTACTAGTACATCAGCTAGTACAAGAGCCAAGGGGGTGGTAGCTCCCTTCTAGTAGTAGATGGAAAACAAGTAAAGGTTGGAGCATCTCAGCAGGTAGCAGCCTGCGCAAAGGGGGTTGTAGCTCCCTTCCAGGAGAGTCTGGAGAACAAGAGAAGGTTGTAGCCCTCTGCAGGTAGAAGCCTGTGTACTGGTATAAGTCTGCACTAGTACAGAACTATTGTAAATGGTATTTCTTATTAAAGAAGATTGAGACGACTTGCAGCAGGTGGTTTTCAACCACATTGGGTTTCCACCTTACATCATGGTGTTCATGTGTGCTTCTTGTGTGTGATGATCTGTTTTACTGCTCTAGTTTACTGCTCATATGGTTAATAATGTTCTGATGCGCTCATTAGAGATCAACTAATTGAATCATATGTTTAATGGATATATACTTGTTGCATCACATATGAATCTTAATATGGAAAGAGAAAAAGTTATATTGATCTGATAATACTGATTCACCCCCCCCCTCTCAGTATTATTTCCAACAATCCTCCCACAAGAAGAATATCAAGAAGCATTTCCGGTTAGCACACGAAGCAAAAATCAACTTGATCCTCCCCAAACTACCCCTAAGCAGAAGGGCGCAAGCCCTGCAGCAAAAGATAAAGTCGCAACAAAGAAAACGACCGCTAAAGCGACTCAATCTAGCCCAGTCCAATCAGATCAAGCACCTCCATCAAGAACACTGATTGTGTCGGATGAAATGGAGTACAATATTATTGATGACATGAAAAAGACTAGGGCTAATATCACTCTTTATGAGTTGAGAAAATTGAAACATCAACAGAAAATAATGATGAAAGAATTACATGTCGTGCCTACTACATCTTTGCCTACAGTTGTAGCTTCCCACAACATGGGAAGACCTCCAACCAACACGATCAATAAAGTTGACCCAAATGACATCGCCTTGATTGGAGGAAGATCAAGGTCTCACACTCCCCCTTTTCTTCTCACTTATGAAATTTTCAATAAAAATGTGCACAATTGTTTGGTAGATTCTGGTGCTTCAACGAATATTTACCCAGATCAATATGTGCCAAGTTGAATGTTCAACCACAAAAATCCGCAGTGCGCATAGTTCAGCTTGATCGATCTCAAGTCGAAGTGATTGGTGAACTTAATCAAGTGACCATACGATTGTCATCTAACCCGAAGGTGTGTCAGGTTATTGACATTCTAGTAGCTGATATTCTAGAATTCTATGGCTTGATTCTTAGTAGGGATTGGTCCGAAAAACTCCATGGATACTTCTCAACCGACTGGTCGCACATGTGGTTACCCTACAATGGTAAACTGAATCAAATAAAGGTTGAACGAGAGTTACACCAGAAGTACATAGTAACGGAATTGGAAGGAGAAAATGAAGCAATAGCATACAACAACAGTATCATAGGCAATTACTCGATAGATTCTTTCCTCGGCAATTTCAATGCTCATACCTCACCTTACTTAGAAAATTCAGTTTTGTCCCAAGTCGAAATTTTTTCCCAAACTGATAATTCAAAGTGTGTTAATTTTTTAGATGGACCTGTAAATACATCTTTGTTTTGGAAATTATATTTTGATGGCTCTAAATCTAACGAGGGAGCAGGAGCGGGATGCGTTCTAATTAGCCCAGAGGGAAATAAGACCATGCTTATGTGCAGACTTGAATTCGATTGCACAAACAATACACCGGAATATGAGGCCTTGGTGCAAGGCCTATACAAAGCAATCGGCTTGAACGTTAAGTACCTTCAAGTCTTCGGAGACTCTGAGATTGTCATCAAATAGGTACGTAACACCATACATTGCCTATCAGGTCATTTGAAACACTATCAATCTTTAGTACAAGATCTAACTACACATTTCATAGCATTCAATATTTCGTCAATCCCAAGACTCCAAAATGCGAGCGCAGACCTGTTAGCTAACGTAGCCTCTAGACTAATTCCCTCCAAAGATTTTAGTCCAGATAGATTCTTAATAGAATTAATCTTTAGACCGTCCATCCCTGACAACATTACAAACTGGAGAGTATTCAATGACGATCCTGACATTGTAAATTTCCTCACTTCTGAAGGATCCTACTCCAATCAAATAATTGACGAAGACCATCATGATCGACAAATACAACAAAATAGCACTGATAATGCTATACCTAAATCGGTGGTTAAGTTAGAAGACTTATATGATTTGAAAAGTTGGTTTAAAAGGTCTACCAATTCTAAGCTCTATAGTTCAACTCTGAACTACGAATTAGTAAACCTAGGAACCGATGATAAACCGCAAAACGTTAATCTAGGCCACGGCCTAGCCCCTGAAGAAAAATTAGCATATATCCGTCTTTTGAGACAATACAAAAATGTTTTTGCCTGGAATTACGATGAGCTGAAGACATACGACACTTCTATCATTCAACATACTATCCCTATGATTGACAATGAAAAACCTGTCCAATAGAAACTCAGAAAAATCCACCCCAATTTAGAAAATCAGATAAAAACTGAGCTAAATAAGTTAATGAGAGCCAGAATAATTTTCCTCGTCAGACATTCCAAATGGGTCTCCAATATGGTACCCGTTAGAAAGAAAAACGAAGATATTAGAATCTGTATCGATTTTCGAAATCTCAACAAAGCCTGTCAGAAAGACAATTTTCCCCTCCCACCTATGGAGCAGATATTACAGGTAGTAGCAGGCTCAGAATTAATGTCTTTTTTGGATGGATTTTCAGGATACAATCAAATGCTGGTACATCCCGATGATTAGTTAAAAACCACATTCCGAACTAAATGGGGCACATAGGCATATCGGAAGATGCCATTTGGTTTGATCAATGCCGGCGCTACATTTCAGAGAGCCATGGACATCACATTCAAAGGTTTAGTCAATAAATCTGTAGTGATTTACCTGGATGATATAACAGTGTACTCCAAGAAGCGAAGCAACCATCTCAAAGACTTGAAACAAATCTTTCAACGATGTTTAAGGTATGGGATTTCACTTAACCCAAAGAAATATTTTTTCGCATTAAGTGAAGGAAAACTTCTAGGATTCATATTGTCAAAATCTGGTATTCACATTGAGCCTGACAGAATCCAAGAAATTTCTGAAATATCCATGCCTCATAACAAAAAAGCCATGCAATCTTTCCTTGGTCAAATCAATTTTGTGAAGAGATTTGTCCCAGATTTTTCACGTATTGTTTCTCCTTTGCAAAACATGATTAAAAAGAATTCAAATTTTAAATGGGGTCAAGATGAACATGAAGCATTCAACTTGATCAAACAAGCTATCATTAACGCTCCATCTTTAGCAACCCCGAATTTTTCAGAATCTTTTATCTTATACACATTTGCCTCAGAGAAATCATATGCCGCGATTCTAACTCAAGCAAATCAAGAGAAAGCGGAAGCTCCAATCACATTTTTTAGCTCGAATTTACAAGGTGCTGAACTCAACTATTCAGACGTGGAGAAACAGGCATATGCTGTTTTCAAAGCGATCAAATATTTCAGACCTTTCTTACTTAAAGCCCATACTAAGGTCATAGTACCATTTCTACCAGTAAGAAATCTTCTAATACAGAAGGATGTGGGTGAAAAAAGAGCAAATTGGATCATTGCTTTACAAGAATAAGATCTTGAGATCAAACCAGCAAGTATTGTAAGAGGTCAAGGCTTCTGCAAAATGTTGGTTGGAGCATCGCAAATTCCTAAGAATTCATCTGAAGAGGTACATACGTATGAGGTAAGCCTAAACGATGCAGAATCATTATATGCTGACACCATTTATTATCTTAAGAAAAGGGTATGCTCCATCACACCTGGATCACACCAAGAAAAGAGCTCTGAGATTGAAAGCTAAACAATACCAGCTCATAAATGATGTTCTGTTTAAAAGGAATTACGATTCTGTGCTTCTTAGGTGTCTTGAGAAAACTGAAGTCGAAAAGGTTTTGTAGGAACTCCACGATGGACCAGCGGGCGGACACTATGCTAGAGATGATACTGCACATAAAATCTTACGTGCAGAATATTTGTTATGAAACCAGCTCAAGAAAAGATAGAAAAGATAGATCAACGCCTTAGAATTCAGCCTCTTCGAGGGGGCAACCTCCTTTACATTACATAAATGAACAATTCTTGGATGATACAAATGAAAAAACCTCCTTTCTATATATAGGAGTCTAAGGAGTCACAATATAATCCAGCCAACCTAACAATAATAATATAAAGCCACAAAAATAACAATAGAGGGATTCTATGGGGCACAGAAATAACAATATGGGGGTAATAGGGGCACAACAATATAAATAAGGGGTATAACTACAATAGTAATGGGGTAATCACTAGTATTATAGGGACCCAACATGCCCCTCTCCTTCAAAAAAGTGTTGTCCTCAACGCTTGAGTAGCTTTGGATACTTCTGCATAAAATTCTCATCCTCCCATGTGGAATCTTCAGCAGATAAGTTCTTCCACTTGATAAGATACTCTGAAATTGATCGATTTCGTAGCTGTCGAGTTCTTGTTTCTGTGACTGCTTCCGGTTCCAATATAATTTTTCCTTCCTCATCAAGTTCTGGTAATATTGTTTGAATTGGGAGCTTGTCACCTATAACCTTCTTTAAACATGAAACATGGAAGACTGGGTGCAATCGAGAAGCTACAGGAAGCTCCAATTTGTATGCCATAGTACCAATCTTTTGCAACACCTTGTACGGACCATAATACTTTGGTGATAATTTATTATCCTTCTTAGCTTGCTTTAGGGACATTTGCTTATATGGTTGTAGCCGTAGGAATACCCAATCACCTACATCAAAACTTCTTTCACTGTGATGATGATGTGCCTGTTGTTTCATTCTATTTTGTGCCAACACGAGGTTATCCTTTAAGAGTTGGAGGACTTGTTGTTGATGTTCGATGTGATGTTCCACTGCCTGAACCTTATAATTTTCTCTTAAATATGATGTGATGGATGGTGGTTGATACCCATAAAGTGCCATAAATGGGGTCATTTTTGTTGCTGTATGGAAGGAAGTGTTATACCACCATTCAGCCAGAGGCAACCATTTGACCCATTGTGTCTGTTTATCAGATACAAAGCAACGAAGATATCCTTCCAAACATTTGTTTACTATCTCAGTTTGCCCATCAGATTGAGGATGATAAGATGAGCTATGAGCTAACTGAGTACCAAGACAAGAAAATAATTCTGTCCAAAAATTTCCAGTGAAAATGGGATCTCTGTCACTTACAATAATCTTTGGGTTTCCATGTAGCTTTTGAACTGTTTCCATAAATGCAGTAGAAACTGTACTGGCTTTAAATGGATGTGATAATGCACAAAAGTGTGCATACTTGGTAAGTCTGTCAACTACCACCATGATGACACTCTTTCCCTCAGACTTGGGTAAACCTGTGATAAAATCCATTGAAACCTCCTCCTAACGTTGGCTTGGAATGGATAAAGGTTGTAATAGACCCGGTGTCTTAATTGTTTCAACTTTATTTTGTTGGCAAACCAAACATTCCGCCACAAACTTTTGAATATATGATTTAAGGCCATCTCAAAAAAATTCCTTCTTAACCCTGTGGTAAGTTTTTAAAAATCCTGAGTGCCCTCCTAAGGGAGAAGGTTGCAATTCCATAAGAATCTTTTGTTTTAGCTGGGAATTCTTACAGAGGTATAAGCGATCTTTGTACCATAACGAATCATTTTTCCAGCTAAATGTATCAGAAGTACTGGAATCTTGTTGTAGCTTTCGAATAAGTGCCCACACTTCTTCGTCATTCTTCCATTCCTCCCTTGCTTCGTTTATCCAATCTGGTTGGATAATAGAAATGGCACACAACAATGCTTCCACATCCTCATCCTTTCTTGAGAGTGCATCTGCCACCACATTTTTCTTCCCTTTTTTGTAGATGATTTCAAAGTCATAACCCAACATCTTTGTGACCCACTTTTGTTGCTCTTCAGAGGATAATCTTTGTTCTAAAAAGTATTTAAGGCTATCATGATCCGTTTTTACCTTGAAGTGTCTTCCCATTAGGTAGGGTCGCCATTTCTTAAGTGCATGGAGTATTGCCAACATTTCCTTCTCATAAATAGCTTTGCTTAAAAACTTTCCCTTGATTGGACGACTTTCAAAAGCAATGGGTCTTTCATCTTGCATTAGAACAACACCAATTCCATTTCCTGAAGCATCACATTCCACAATAAAGGTTTTTGTGAAGTCCGGTGTAGCTAAGACCGGTGCTTGGCACATTGCCTCTTTAAGATGTTCAAAGGCCTTTGTTGCTTCCGGAGTCCATGAAAATGAATCTTTCTTCAATAATGTTGTTAGAGGTGCTGCTATTCTCCCATAATTCTTAACAAACTTGCGATAATACCCTGTCAACCCAAGAAATCCTCGCATATGCTTTATGGATGTGGGGATTTTCCATTCCTTAATGGCTTTAATTTTGCTAGGGTCTACCTTAACTCCTTCATGAGATACAATATGACCCAAATATTCCACCTCCTGGACTCCAAAGAAACATTTGGATCTTTTTGCATATAATTGTTTCTCCTCCAATAGTTGTAGCACCCTATCAACATGTTCAACATGATCCTTCCAAGACTTGCTGTAGATTAGTATATCATCAAAAAATACTAACACAAATTTTCTAAGGAATGGTTTGAAAATTGAATTCATCAAACCTTGAAATGTTGAAGGTGCATTGGTAAGGCCAAAAGGCATGACCAAAAATTCATAATGACCCTCATGAGTTCTAAATGCCGTTTTTGGAATGTCTTCAATCTTCATTCTGATTTGATGATATCCCGAACGAAGATCCAACTTGGTGAAGTAAATTGATCCATGCAATTCATCCAGTAATTCATCAATAACAGGAATGGGGAACTTATCTTTAATAGTGAGCTTGTTGAGCTCCCTATAATCTGGACACATGCGCCATGATCCATCCTTCTTGTGCACCAATACTACTGAAGCTGAGAAAGAACTTTGACTCGGTTGAATTATACCAGCCTCTAGCATTTCTGCAACCATACGTTCAATTTCACTTTTTTGGACATAGGGATATCTGTACGGCCTGATGTTTGGAGGAACACTTCCTGGAATCAGATGAATAGCATGATCATGATCACGCATAGGTGGGAGACCCTTGGGAGTCTCAAATACCTTGGAATGATTGTCCAAGACTTTTTGGAGATCTGGAGAAATAGATGATTCCAATGTGGAAACATCTAGCGAACATAATTGTGCAATTACACCTCTTTGCTCCTTTCTTAGAAGCTTTGTCATACCATGAGAGCTGATTATCTTTCTTGGTTTCCCTGCAATACCCCTTAATTCAACTTCCTTTCCTTCTGAAGAAAATTTGATGAAAAGTTCTTGAAAATTAAAAGCTATTGTACCCAAGGATTGTAGCCATTGGACTCCTAGTACAACATCCGCACCTCCCATTAGAATGGAAAGCATTGGGCTAGTCAATACATATTCTCCCATGGATAGCTTGATATTATGGCACTTTCCAGAGAAATTTATTGTTCCTCCATTTGCAATCATCACTTGACACTCTGGTGCTGGATATAGGAAGCAATTCAATTCTTTTGCTACCCTACAATGAATAAAATTGTGGGTGCTTCCTGAATCAATCAACACTATTACCTTTTTCTTCTTGATTTGTCCTTCTATCTTGATGGTTTGAGGAGTGGTAATTCCCACCAATGCATTACAAGATATGGTCGGATTTATTTGTTCTTCATCTAGGCTTTGTTCCTGGAGTATATCTTCTTTTGACCTTTCTTGCTCCTTTTCTTCTTCCTCTTCACAATCTATGTAGAATAATTTCTTCTCAGCACACTTATGACCTTTAGTGTATTTTCTATCACAACTGTAACAAAGACCTTTTGCTCTTTTTTCTTCCAATTTTTGTGGTGTCAACCTTATAGGTTGTGGAAGAATAGGGGCAACAACACTTCCGTCTTTATAGTTGTGAGTGGTATGCTTCCTGGTTGCCATAATTTTGCTTTCCATTTTTCTTGCTAACCTGAATGCCTTCTCTAATGAATCTGGTTCCCAAAGGCGAACATCATGTTGGATATTATCCTTTAAAGACCCTATGAACACATCAATCCTATGCTCCTCTGGAATATCTTTTACCCTTATGTTCAATTTTTGGAACTCCTCAATGTGCTCCATTACTGAACCCTTTTGTTTGAGACTTATCAATTGGCTAAAAAAAGTGTTGCTTTTTGTATCTTCATAATGTGCTATCAATTATTCCGTAAAAATTGCCCAAGTGATAAATTGTTTACGAGAGCAAAGCCATTGATACCATAAAAATTGATTTGGTTCCAAATATACAGTTGCCATACGTACCTTTTGTGCATTTTGCACATTATTGAGATCAAAGAATTGCTCCATCTGTAATATCCATGTAGCGGGATCCTTGCCATCAAACTTCCTCATATCAATTTTTGGAATATGGTGATTCTTCGATCCAACATTAGCGTCTGTGGTATCATGATTAACATTTCTTTTGTTCTCATCATGAGTTTCCTTTACTACCTTTTCACCATTAGTGACCCTTTCTTGTAGCAACTTCTTCAATTCTTCCATATCTGTCTTCAAATCTATCTTCAAATCTGCCATCTCTCTCTTCAAATCTGTCTTCGAATCATCCATCTTAGCTTCCATGCCATTTATCTTAGATTCCACGCCACTTATCTTAGCTTCTGTTAGCTTTTGTGAGCGTGACATTTGTTGCACTTGTTCTTGTAATTTTGATATATCATGTAGCATTTCTTCTTCTTCTTCATGAGTCATGCTAGAGCTTTCAGGTTCCTTACTAGGTGTTTGCATTTTATTTCCTCGGGGCATCAGTTACCGATAATAATGCTTTAATATGCCCTTTGAATTCCGTTAAACCAAGCTTACACAAAAATTTAAAAAAAACTACACACCTTTTTTCACTTTATAGAAGCCTGATATTGAATCTGATGTATCTCTGTAATTTCGGATCATCCAGTTCTGAAATTGCTACCTATAGTAGCCTTCTGTGTCCTCTTTCCAATGCCACAAGTCTGATCCAAATTGGATTCTCCAAGGAAGAGTTATGTGAAATCTCCCACAGTGACTTGCTTTTAGACTGGTTCAGTAGAGCGAACTTGTACGACGTGCCATGAGTCACTATTTCAACCTTTGAATCTGAAACACACACACAAGAAACTACAGTCCATCCTATTTTTGTACCTTTTTACGAAATTTCAATCCAATCCTCAGAGAGAGAGTTATGACGATTTTCCCCAGGTCACCTGTTTTGAATGTAATTCAGGAGTCTGCAAAAAGGCCAACTTCCTCAGATCATATCTCCGAAAATATCCCGCGAGAAGCTCTGAAATTCGGACCCAAGATTCAGCACCAATTCTTCTCAAATGGGTTTTTTTTGCAACTTCTGAAACGTCACAGAAAAAACGTTATAGCGAAAATTCCACGATGACCTATTTGGAGCAGCGAAACCCTAGAATCCAAAGCTCTGATACCAAATGTTATGAAACCATCTCAAGAAAAGATAGAAAAGATAGATCAACGCCTTAGAATTTAGACTCTTCGAGGGGACAACCTCCTTTACATTACATAAATGAACAATTCTTGGATGATACAAATGACAAAACCTCCTTTCTATATATAGGAGTCTAAGGAGTCATAATATAATCCAGCCGACCTAACAATAATAATATAAAGCCACAAAAATAACAATAGAGGGATTCTATGGGGCACAGAAATAACAATATGGGGGTAATAGGGGCACAACAATATAAATAAGGGGTATAACTACAATATTAATGGGGTAATCACTAGTATTATAGGGACCCAACAATATTATTGGCCCACGCTGTTCAAAGACTCACACAATTACGTGAGGAAATGCCAAGTCTGCCAGACTACTGCAGGGAGACAAAAGAAACCATCCATGCCACTACAGCCGGTAAACATCGAGCAACCATTCATTCAGTGGGGCTTGGACATAATAGGTGAGATCTTTCCTCACTCTTCTAAGCAACATAGGTACATCCTCACAGCAACAGATTATTTTACTAAATGGGTAGAAGCAGTTCCTCTCAAGACAGCTAATTCTGAAAACATTATTGAATTCATAGATCAATTTATAATCACTAGGTTTGGATTGCTAATGGCCTTAATGTTTGATAATGCCTCATACTTTTCTGGAAATACAATGACTGAGTTTGCACTTAAAAGAGGGTTCAAACTGATCCCCTCTTTGTCTTTAGTACAACACATCAATGAGGTATCTACTTCCTCCATACAACTAAGACAAATGGAAATAATTAAATTAGAAGAACGACGAGAACAAGCTAAGAAAACCCATGCTCATCACCAAGCGCTGATAAAATCCTCTTTTGACTCAAGCATAATGACCAGAAAGAATTTTCAGATGGGAGATTTAGTTTTGAAATGGGATAAGGCTCATGAAGAAAAGGGCAAACATACAAAATTTCAGAAAATGTGGCTTGGTCCTTTTCAGATTGTAGAAGTCATAGGCCCATCAACGTTTGTGTTGTAGGATTTAGCAGGTAGAAGGGATTCTTTGCCTGTTAACGGACAGATCCTTAAAATATATTTTCCATAGAAGATCACTCTTCTATTTTGTAGGATAGTTTTAGTTTTTATTTGTTTTTCTCTTTCTTATAAATAAAACCAGTTGTAGATGGTTACTAAAAGGGTTCATGAAAAAGACACCAAGTCTCTATCAGATTTTGAGCTTTCTCGCTTGTACAAGTAGCAAAATTTTTCGAAAAATCTGATCTTTATTATTGATAGGTAGAGTTAACCTTAGCCTAGACATGATACTAGTTTCAACTTCAAAAATTTGATGAAAGCAACCTTTGGTAAAAAATTGTTTTATATCAGCACAATGAAAGGTATTAATAATAAAATAAATATTCTCTGTAAAACTGCTGTTTTCAAACTCTATTATTGTCATCCAGAGCTTTCTTAAGGAAAAACAATGACTTCCTCCCTGCTAAAGGAAATCGAAGCATTCAGAGGAACAATCCGAGAAAACATTGTATCTCAAAGAATAAGAGGTCTCATCACGAGCCGGCTTATCATGATCACAGATATTATAACTTGCTGACTTTGCCAATACTGTACACCAAAACAAGGCAACGACTCAAGATTGTTGCAATCAAAAGACAAGGGGTCTCATCACGAGCCAGCTTGTTCAGCAAAAGTGTAAATCAAGTGAATGACTGTGTCATAATTTGGCCACCAAACCAAGACATTGTTCTTTAGAGAATAAAAAAAGGGAAAAGTGTCGAAAAGGGTTTTTCTCTGAAAAGTTGTAAATAGCCTTAAGCAGGATAAAGGATCATTGCTTGGTAACAGGTAACCCTGTCGAGGCTATGGACGCTTGCGGGCAACAGAGGCTCTACCTACGACAAATGAGCGTATTTTAAAAGCCAGCACGCAGAGAAGACCTTATTTTATCTTTAAAAGACCAAGTAATGTCTAGTGTGAATACAAGGACTAAGCCTCAGGAAAAAAACAATTGGAATATGAAAAGGTTGAGACAAAATATCATTGATAGGATAAGGCGTAATGTACTCTATCTGTCCATAACAAAATTTAGACATATGAAAATTTTTCTGCTTCGGAAGTTAAAATTCAATAGAAAAGCAGAGATAACTGGTTCTTCACAGTGAATCGCCATTGTTGTGGCCACCAACAACCCCCCTCTTTGTTTGGTATTAGCGATAACACCAAGAAAATGGGGACCCTTAATAAAAAAAAAAAAAAAAAAACATTTTATCAAAATTTTTGTATTTTAACTCCCTAAAGCTGTATCGCATTGTGAGAAGAGAGTGAAACATTTTCCTATGCGCATAATAAGCTGCGAAGAAGCGACGCGAAATTCATCGCATCGCATATATTGTGAAGCACTCTTAAATGAAAAACTTAAGGAATCTCTGACGACCGATATGCGACGTCGCATATCGCAACATCGCATAAGCAGCACACAATGATTGGATGACTAAGCGCGATTTGCGATTCACGATCTGCGATATTGTGATCTGCGATGAATGCGATCATCAATTCCTGCGATGACACATCTTGACGACGCGATCCTCGATACTGCGATGTGAGTCGCAGAAATCACCCATCGCAAAATTTCCTCGACACAGTATTCAAGGAAAGCTGTCTGTAGACCAAAATTGGGCGCGCGCCTTAAAAGAAATTAATGATTGTATGCCAAAGTATCCAAGAAGGATTGTGTTGTGTTTTTCGAAGAGTCAGTTCATTATGGGTGTCATGATTATGCATTCATTAGAGCTTAAAGCTTTCATGTCAATCTTTTCATCATTACTCTTTTCCTTTGCATAAACTGTAAGACAGCAAATAACATAAAGCAATGTGCAGGAAACATCTAAGGAAAAGGGGAAAGCGTCAATACTCGGAGAACAGAGAAGAGATTCCTTCACAAATGGATGCCGCATGTAATAGGACCACAGATTCTAGAGTATCACTCAACAGATACTGATGTCAATAGGCTATCCAAAACTCAGAGTCAAAGGCGCACAAAAGAAACATGTTTACAAAAGATCCTGAAGCTTAGACTGGGTAAAGCAAAAAGAAAAAGGCGCTAAAGAAGGAAAATGCACCAGAAAAGCCCGGAACAAAGAATGGAGGCCGTTTTCAATACAGAAAATTGTTCAGAGAGCAAAGTCCCTAACTTATTCAGTCATTCGCAAGGCCGGAAACCGAAATAGCAAAAGCAGAATCAGTTTGAGAGAAATTTGGGTTATTACCAAGTATACACACAGTGAATACACCAAGCCAGAGGAAGATTTTCGAAAATATCTTCTAGTTTGCCAGAAAGCGGTGCCAACGCTTGTTATTTCTATTTTCGTGGCTCAAACGAAAGGAGAAGACGACCAGCCGACTCTTCCTAGGGAATGTTGCATTGCTTACAACACTAAGGAGCAAATACAGAAACGGTTAGAAATTAGATTCAATTTTTAGAAATAAATTTGCTTTAGTAGAAGGGCAGTCATTTAAAATCGTGTCCTAAATTTATGTAATTAAGATTAATTAGTTAGCAGTATTTAAACCCTTCTCAGGAATTTGGAGAAGGGTCCAGAAATTTGTCAAAAAACTTGTCCTCAGAACATGCACTTCTGCACCCTCGGAGGGGGTTTTTGATGAATGGATGGATCGAGATTTATCAATGTTTGCATTTGATGTCTGCTACTGATGTTGCACTTTTGTACTCTTAGTAGATGTTAGAACAAGTAGAGATAAATCGTTGTTGCTTGAAGCTTATGAGTGGAACTAGTCATAAATGGTACTTTTATCTCTTGACCATTTCTGCTTATATTCTTAAAGTGATATACAGTTTTCAGTTGTTTATATGTTAATGCATGAATGTGTGGGTTACCATTTGGCACTTCTGTACGGTGGAGTCATTTATTTGTGTTTGATATATGAATAACTTATTATGCGATATGTTGTTCACAATTGTTTTTCTTAACTTTTTATGCAAAGTGGTTTATCTTAATTGATTTCTATTCTTGTGATAGCTGAATGATCTTTATTACCAGTTATTGTTCGAAATCTCTTTAGATCGCATAATAGAAGAAATACACCCCAGGTTAGCGTAGATTAGATGTGTTGTTTCTCATTAGATTACAATAGCATAGAGTTAGTTTAGAAGTTTGAATTAAATTAGCTTTAAATACTTCAAGATCAGCATCATCCAACTCTACACACACACACACCCCTTAGATTGGGAAACTGGTCCCATTATCCCCAGTCGGACCCGCTATAACAAACGGATAAGGCGCTGCCAACCAAGGTCTGGACCGGGTGGGTATCCCCCTTGTTGTCGACCCGATTTTTGGGGCTTCAACACACCCCAACAAAATTTTACCATACCATTCTAGGGCCACGTGGCGGCCTCTAGGCTTGCCACGTGTCAACACCTAATTGGTCAACCAAAAGGAATATTTTGGTGAATACTTTTTTTAATATTTCCAAAAAATTGATTTATTCTTGGAAATTTTAGTTTACTGGACTTTTTCAAATTGCAATAACTCCTTCATATGGTGTCAGTTTTTGGAACTGTTCATGATGCCAGAATCAAGAAGATGAGATCTATCTGGTCATTCAGGTTCAAAATTCTTTTGAAAACTTTGAGATTTGAGCTTTCATTAAAGTCCTGGATCAATATCTATTCAAGTTCACAGTCTCAAAATGACTACAAGGTGTCTAGATGATAGGTGTATGAAATCTTGAACTATAATATGAAGTTCCAGTGTCGCAAAATTTTAACAATCCCATATGACTACAAAAACTTGGTGCCGACAGTCCCTCATAGCATCTCAGGTGAGACTTAATCCACTTTGTGGATGATGCCAAAGGGGATGAATCGTGATGTTGAGCTGGTTTATTGGCCAATTGCACAACAAATCCCAGGTTTGATAGAATCTCACATGCTAACATATTTCATGTCACAAAACATAAATGTACACAATCATAGTCACATTGGAAGTGGGACGTGGATTGCATATGGTGAGATTGGTTCCTCGTCATCATCATAGTAGGATATATATTCTAATTGACGAGCCAATAAGTTAGCATATTTCGGACCTAGAAGGCTGCTCCATGTGAGGGTTGGGAATTAAGCGATAGTTTTAGCCAATCTCAAATTCTATATTTTCTATCTCATGATGGAGAGGAGTGGGAACCATTTCCTAATACATTTGGAATGTTTAGTGGCTGTGCGACTGAACTCGTCATTGGGTTGAAGAGACTAATGGAATATTAGAATGTGTGGAATAATCATGCATGGCTATGTCTTAACAAGTGATCTAAATGAGTAGGGGACCATGTAGACTCTACTTCATATCTAAAGTGGTCTCATCCATGTAGAGTCCGAGATTGGCAAACTTATCAAAAATTTGGTTGCCACTTCTCTAGATGTGATAGAGACGGGGGGCTTGAATTTGTAAAAGGAGAGAGGTGACCTTTGAAATCTAAAATTCAATTATTGAGCTACTTGAAACTTTGGAGGGATGGGTACCACATTCGATTTTCTTTAAAATTGTGATAATTAGTTGAGAATATCCTTTAATTAGAAGCTCATGGTAGCATTTTTGGAGTGATATTGTCAATCCTTGTTCTTGGGCCCAAATATCTAAAACATTGTTAGTTGTGTACATTCTTGCTTCTACATATATGTGGAGAATTTTCCCCTAAGAATTGTGGAAAGAACCACCATATCTTGCTTTCCTAGGATTCCTTTAGATGTTGTGTGTGGAGCATGATTGTTCAGAGGTGTTTGTTTCAGCCGAATGTATACCCCAGGAATTTTTGTACACCCCTCCACGCGGGGAGCTGCGAGGGGGACTTGTCCCCCCCGCGGGGGTCCGGAGGGGGCCCATCCCCCCCGGCTGGGGGGTCCGGGGGCCAGTGGTCCCCCGGCGGGGGCTCGGGGGTAGCGCCCCCGAAGCCAAAAAATAAATGTAAAATTGCCTTGTAAAAGTATAGTAATTTCTAGTCAATCTGGGCCGTTCATCAGGCAGATGATCTGACGGTAGAACTTATGTTTAGTTTAGGTTTTTTGCCCTAGAAGGCAACCCCTCTCTTTGTATGAGGGAATTGTATTTGAGGCTGTGTGATAGATGTGTATTCTGTGAGCGAGAAACATAGAGGTGAGACTGTGAGAGAAAACAGAGGATATTACAGCGGATTTGCTGTAGGTTGTGTCTCTTCATTTTGCTGGATAATAGAAAGGAAGGACTGGCTATTCAGGGTGGACGTAGCCCAAACTGGGTGAATTACGTATATCTGTGTCTCTCTTGTTTTGTGCGTTTTCTGTGTTTATATTTCTGCAATATTTTATGTGTTCCATTGCTCCGTAATATATAATTTTCTAACATCAGAGGCACCATCAAATTTTAGCTTGATGAACTCTTGAGGAGGAGTCCACTCAGATAGGATGGAGGGTACCATAGTAGTGGGAGTAGCCGAGGAGAGAGAGAGATGGGAGGAGAGGCCCAAATTGCTTAAGATAGATTGTTCTCTAGGACAAAATTTCCAATATTGTGATGACCAATTCATGATGACTATTGTCCCATTAAGTTTTTCAAGATCTACTACAAAATAGAGTCAATCATGGAGTAAACATTTTAAAAACGTGGCTATTACATTCCTTCCATAGTTCCCAGAGAAGAAAGCATGCGAAAATATCTCAGGATTGATTTAGAACATGATTATGGAAGGGAGAGTCTCTCCAATTTTCAATTATGGTAGCAATGTTTCTAGTTGTCATGTCTTTCTACCAAAATAAAGTGGTAAGTTGATGCTAAAGGGTGGAAGTGACATAGCAAGTATTGAACAGGTGGCTAGAGTATTCATTGTTAATGTAGTAGAGTAAGCTTGTCCCAAGTGAGATATTTTGTCCAAAGTAAGACCTAAAGGAATAAAGTGATTTTTGGCCAGTGCTTGAGATATAGGAGCTCTTCCATTTACTTGAGGAATCAGTGTTCTCTCTGTGAAGGAGAAGGTGACATGCTTCTTTGATGTTGAAATTTCCATAAGGCCCATAGCCCCATCTTAGAATGTCATCCCCAGTCTGAGGTTATTTGTTTCTTCTTAGAAGTTCCTAGGATACTAATGTGACTTCATTATCCATGAATGACATTGAGAGTAAGGGGAGTGAGGATCCCAATAGTGGGTAATATGAGTAAGACCCCTAGAGATGAGAGCATTTTTAATAGGTTGATAGTGCTTTATGGATGATATCTAGCTATTTATTCCAAGAATCCTCCTAGAATAGAGCCATTTAACCATCACAAAGCTCCCAAAAGATATGATCCTATACCAAATGCTTGTTACTCCATGCATCATTCCATATGTGATATCCCCTGATTTCTCTCGCTATTTGAACATTTTGAGAATCTAGGACAACATTAGAATATTTATTCTTCAACATTATGTTGTAAAGAGTAGTTGGATTCTTGCGCTAGTGCCACCATGTCTTGGAACTCTCTTACACGTCATTTTATTGCATTAAGAAAATAACCATCGGTTTGGATCTTTCACTATCCATAAGTGTGTTCCAAAGCATCCCTTGCATGGATAAAACCTGAAATATCCCAAAGAGAGTGAAATTCCTAGATCCGATGGCTCAAAATATTGTTTTTGGCTTCCTGCATAGTTCCTTAGTCAATCTTTCTGCATATGCAGAAAGGTCCATTAGAAAATGCACATAAGTGTGCTTTGTATTACATTGTGGCCTGCACACATGACTTAACAAATGTAAAAATAAAAAGTAAAGTCTAGAAGCATTGTTAGTCGTATCTTTCCCAAGAAACAAGCTTCTAATGTGATCCATGTGGATATTGGTGGCCACCCACATATTCCACTTGGACCCCCACCATTGTTTCTTTCAGTTTTCTAGTTTCCTTAATTGTAGCACATTTTAATATTTTTGGCAGTTTTTTTGGGTCGTGAACTTTAGGAGCCGTTTTGAGGCCCTAAACAACTTTTTTTTGGCAATCTTCCTCAGGCGATTTCATTAAGATCGAGTTTTCAGTTGTAGTTGTTGGAGAGGTCTTTCCAACGAGGTATCATGAGCGTCCAACAAAGATAATATGACCAAGCTATGACCCAAGGAAGTTCGCTACCCAACTAACCCCAACGAGGCCCATAAACTCTTGGTGTTACATCTCCTCGGGTTAGGGTTTTTGTTGTTTAGGTTTTTATCTTATTTTTCAATAATAAAAAGTCCCTTAAGACTCATCGTAACTCAGTTGAGAGACATGTAGACACCACATCTCTTCTCAGAGATAAGCTACCATCACCTGAGCTAGTCTCATTTCCATTATGTTTGTAAGAAAATTTCATTATTTGATATTAATGAAAGGAAGTGTTATTTGTGCTACATCTCTGTATTTATAGTTATATTTGTAATTTTTTGTGTTCCTATTTAAATTTAGATCAATGGTATCAGAGCGGTCTGCTCTTTCTCTATTTTTCTTTGCATGTCCCCAACGAGGTCAGGATATAAGGAGTTAGGGCTCGAACTGGTCGAACCTTGCAAGACCAACCTCGTAAATATTGATGACCTCCCATGGGGGTAGAAAATAGATACAAAGGAGAAGGAGATCCTTTCAAAATATTGCTCGAGGAGGCCCTCGGGAAACAAAGGAACACGATGATGGATAACTTTGCCTAGATCCTTCAACAGTTGCCCATTGACAGTGCATCCACATCCAACAACCACTCTGGAGGCTCCACACCTTTCAAGGTACAAGTAAAATTTGACATTCCCATATTTTAGGGCCAAATAGATGCAGATGATGTAGATAAATGGTTGAATCTAATAGAAGGATATTTTTTTGTTCATGATTTTTCCAGCCAAGAAAAGATTACTTTTTCTCTTCTCAAATTTGCCCCCCATGTCAAGGACTGGTGGGAAACCTATTGTGAGTAGAAGGATGATAGTATGACCTCACTATTTTCAGCTGCTCCCACTTTGAATTCATTTCGGGATGCCATCAAGGAGCAGTACTACCCTTTCGGGAGCTACGAGGAAAAATACATAAAGTGGACCACGTATCGGCAGGGAAGGGACTAAGTTGTGCCAGAGTTTACCAATGTTTTTCATACCCTTCGCACGAAGTTGGGTATCAAGGATTCTGAGAAACATTTGGTACTCAAGTACCTCAAATACCTACATAGATACATCCAGGACAAGACGGATTTCGTGGACATCTCCTTGCTTAGCATGACGTATCAATACGCTGTCAAGATTGAGCATAAGTTTAAATGGAAGAAGTGAGACTTTGGATTTCCACACCAGAAGCATGGGAAAGGTACCCCCAAATTGCAAAGCAAAGGAGAAATCCAAGGTGGGATTACCCAAGACAACCTGCTAAGGCCACAAGAAAAGAAAAACACTGTGAAGTCGAGGAAGGACACCGAAAAGTTGTGTGAGTTCCATAAGAGCTCCACCCACAACACAAGTGAGTGTCGGGTGAAGTAGTCATCGGTGGCCAGGTTGAAGGCTTCAGAATTAGATGCATGTTCCGACTCAGAGTCAGAACCCAACAAGGGGAATGACAAAGGTAATCATATTATTCATGTGGAGCCCAATACCACCGTCACCACCACAAATATCTAGAAGGAGGAACCCGAAGATCTAGAGGAGGAGGAGCATCTCTTCAACTCCTAGATGTGGGTAAAGGGTTCCCCGCTACAATTCATTATCTATAGTGGGAGCCAAAATAACCTAATTGTAGCAGAGGTCATGAAGTGATTGGGCTTACTGGCCATAGCGCACCCACAACTGTACACCATTGAATGGCTTCACCAAGGACAAGAGACAATACTACCTTCCATACAACATCAAGCCCTTCATGGATGAGGTATATGTGACGTTGCTCCCCTTGACGTTTGTGATGTTTTATTAGGCCAGCCATACTTATGGAAGTGACATCCTATGTATGAGTCAAGGACTCGTGCTGTTATTGTTACATTGGGAAATAAGTTGTATAGGATACCGGAGGTAGCACCGCCTACCACCATCTCTATGGTTACTGTAAAACAACACAGTAACCTCATTTCAAAAACTAGGACATTTGCTTTCCTCATGATATGCCCTCAAGGAAAGAAGAATATTATGGCCACAACCTCCAGATAGGGTCCCTTCGCATGACAACAATAGATGGAAAAGGTTATGGAGGAGTACAAGGACATCTTCACCTCCCTCGCAGGGGTGCCTTTACACTGTCAGGTCAAGCACTCCATCGATCTGACCCCAGATGCATCGTTACCCAATGGACCAATCTATCGATGCTCCATTCTAGAGAACGATGAAATCAAGAGGAAAATTGAGGAGCTACTATAGAAATGTCACATTCGACAGAGTTCATCACTCTGCGGGAGCCCGATCGTGTTCGTACAAAACAAGGATGGGACTTGGAGACTCTGTATTGATTATCGGGCACTGAACAAGATCACTATTTGGAATAGGTACTTGATCCCATGGATTTATGACTTTCTGTACCAACTCAAGGGGGAAAAATATTTCAGCAAGATCGACTTGAACTCTGGATATCACCACGTACCAATCAAACCCTTCGATGTGTGGAACACTGCCTTCAAAGCCAAGGAGCACCTTTTCGAATGGTTGGTTATGTCTTTTGAGTTGACGAATGCTCCTGTAACCTTCATGAGGCTGATGGATGACATATTGCAGCAATTCACCAACTCATTTGTAGTGGTATACTTAGATAACATCCTGATCTTCAGCCGGAGTTGGGAAGGGCACCTCCACCACATCCAACAGGTTCTTCAAACATTGCGGAAACACAAGTTGTGTGCCAATTTGGAGAAATGAACTTTTGTCATGACCTGGGTTCAGCATCTAGGATACATTATTGATGAATTGGGGGTGCATGTGAATCCATCCATGATCCAATTCATTCGGGATTGGCCAACCCCAACCACTCTGACATAGCTCCACAACTTTCTGGGTCTTGCCAATTTCTACTGCAGGTTCGTGTTGGGCTATCACTTGGCCCTTGAGTCAAGTCACCAAAGGAGGAGTGAAAGAAAAAATATTTTGGTATAAATCTCAACAGAAGGCATTAACAGAGTTAAAACATTGCCTCTGCTCTGCACCAGTGCTCACATTACCATATTTGCAACAATTACTTGAGATCGAGATAGATGCCTCTAACTATGTTATTGGGCAGTGCTTACTCAACATAGGCATCTAGTGGCATATCACAATGAGACACTTTCATACACAGTCTGGAAGTATCCCACTTATGACAAAGAGATATATTTCATTGTGCAGGCCTGCCGACAATGGAAGCATTGCATTTTGGGGAAGGAACCGGTCATCCACACAAACCACTGACCCCTGTAGTTCATATAGACACAAGGGAAGTTGTAGAATGATCGTCATAATAATTGGGCCACATACCTGCAACAATTCCATTTTAATATCAAGTATAAGAAAGGAAACACAAATAATGTTTCATATTGCCTTAGTCGACCACCGATCATGGTGTTAACCACTGTGCTCAACTCTTGTGGGCACAAGACTTCTGATTGGCCACTTCTCTAAAAAAGTGACCTAGAATTCGGCCACACATACGATACGCTCTTGGAGGGTCAACAAGTTCCATATTTTCACCTCTCGGATGCTTTGTTATGCCACCTGGGGCACCTTTGTGTTCCTTCAAGCGAGTGTGTGAAGATGATTTGGCAAGGGCACTATGATCAGGGTGCTAGGAATTTGGGGGTCGAGAAAATGGTGGCAGTACTGTAGAAGTATTTATATTGGCTGAATCTTCGAAATGATGTTGGGAAGTACATTAGATCCTGCACTGCTTAAGCCATTACCAAACCTACCATCAAGAAGCAAGGTCTCTATACTCCACTGCCTACCCCTAGTTGACCTTGGGAGTCCATCTCCATGGATTACATGTCAGTCCTTCCTTCAACTAGGCATGGAAATGACTGTGCTTTTGTGGTCATCGATAGATTCTTGAAGATGGCCATAATGGTGGCCAGTAAGAAGAGTATCACAGCAGAAGCCACTGCTAAAATAATCTTTGAACGAGTGTGGATACACTTTTGGATAGCCTAGTCTATCATGTCAGATCGAGACCGCAGGTTCCTCAGTACATTTTGGTCCAGTCTCTAGTCGATGCTGGACACTAAGCTCACTAAGTCCACAACTTTCCACCCCGAAACTGATGGAAAGAAAGAGGTTGTCAACAGGATGATCATACAAATTCTGTGCATGTACAACTCAAAGCATTCACGCCCATGGGATGAGAGTCTCCCCTATGTCTAGCATAGCTACAACTAGGCTCTCCACAACTTGACTGGCCACAACTATTTTCAAGTGGTCATGGGATTCTAGGCAGTATGTCCCATTGATGTGGCAATACCATTTGCTGAATCTGGCAGATTCGGCTCATGTCTAGTCCAAATCCGACAAGGTAAATAGCTTCATTGAGCAAATTCAACACATCCACCAACAAGTCCAGGACATATTGGACAAATCCAATGCTAAGTACAAGCAATGGCATGATCAACATCGGGTGCCACACAAGTTCTAGGTGGGTGACAAAGTTTGTCTACATTTGCAGAAGGAGCGCCTCGCTGGGCCCCACTGCAAGATTCGTTTGTTTCAATATGGGCCATACACCATCACCAAGGCTGTGGGATATAATGATTTTCAGCTCAAAATTCCCCCATTCCTTGGCCTACACCTAGTGTTCAATGTGGATCACCTTCGAGCATACTTTCCACCATTACTAGATGTTATCACTCAGGTTGTTCCCTTTGACTCCTAAGGGAATACGACCAAGGTAACCACTAACCAATCTTTTGGCCACAGGTCCTAGCCTACCTGTAACCAGAGAGGGCTCTCTCTTTCTGATTTAACTTTGTTTTGATGAGTTTTTAGGCTAGTTATGATGCACAAGGTTTTGTTTTGAATTTGCTGGATGATGATTTCAGTCAGAACAGGAATGTTTTTGCAGGGTGATCTAGGCCATTGGGCATGGAGTCCTTGATGTTTAATTGCTTGAAATGTCTGTTTTGAAGAAACAGTGATGCTACAGAGCCAGACAAGTGTCTGTGGAACAAATTTTCGAATCTGTGATTTGAGGGGATGAAATCAGGGAGTGAAAGGCAACCAAGGATCTTTCAGTAAGCTGATATGGGGAATAGTGGGAACATTACTTAGGAGCATTTAAGAATTCCTGAATAACATTCATATTGATAGAACAAATAAAAACATGAGCAATTAAGAATTCATGTTCATGATTAATTCTGAAGAAAACATATTTAACAACAGAGATTGAGCATAGGGTGTAGATAAACAATTCCTATACTATTCTTTTTCTCTATTGCTAAGCTAGTGAAACACATATATGAGTTAAATAAACATGAAAAGACAAAACGTAGTTTGAGATAACTTATTGTTCCATTAGACACCACAGGAATTCTGTAACAGCACGCAGAGCATCATTGAGACATCAAACAGTCAAGAGACAGTGAACTTTTCCATCCTTTGCATTAGATCATCTGAAAATATACAATATAGCGTCTGAGAGAGAAAATCACCAACCCCAAATACGTTGTAAGGGGAGGTATATATACAAAATTTAGATAAAAAAATATCTATCTGATGAATTGATGGCTCATAAATACTGTGCCAACTCCTGAAGATTTACAGCTGAGAGAGTAAATGGTGAAATAACTGCTTAGTGCATTAGCTATCCAAAATTGACAGAAAGTTTTGACTTTGTGACCCATTGAGTCAGTTGGAGCCGTGTTGCCCAAAAATTTGCGTGTTTCCTTTGCCTTGCTGTCGTAGTATCATGCTGAGTCACTTCTTTTACCCGCCTTGCCTGCTGTCCTGATGCTGCTTTTTGACTTTGGTTAACTTGAAGCTGATTAGGATAGATCAAACTGAGATTATTGAGGCAAAATCTGCAGCATTGCCTGCCACCAATCTTCCTTGGGCAGTTGGTGTCTTCGTATTTTTATCAAAGTTTCATCTGCCTCTGTATACCTGTAAAAATTTGGTGGGACCTCAAACAAGTGATTAATCTCATGCTCAATGTAGAATAAATTTTCAAGCTTGTCATATAGGCTCTGCCCTGATGGAGGTCCTGTTTCCTCAGAAGTACTGGTGGATGCTGTAATTTGATTTTCAATAAAATTTGTCATCCTAGTGGCATATTGCTCACGGGTGAGCAGCCTTCCTGTGCCGGTCAATAGGCTGGGAAATCCTTTATTTTGCAATGCTCCCATTCTAAGTTTGTAGTCATCTACCTCAGCCTGCATTTCCTGACATTTCCTTTCCACAGTCTGCACAAAATTTCTGAGGGTCAGCACTTTTTTAACTGTTAGAACAACATCTGTTCTGTTGCTGATGTTCAGGGCTGCCAACTCGTCTTTGGTGTGATTATTGAGGAAATGTATCATCCTGTTGGCTTGCTCAGGCTTATTCCATAGTGCTGTTCTGGCCTTCTGGCTTTCAAATTGTGCTTGACCTATTAATTCCATCTGCTCATGCACTGTTTTGATTGACTTCCACTATTTGGTAATGGAGTGGTCAATCCCGACCCACAAAATCTTTTTTATTTCTGCCAGAGTATTTTCTAAATTTAGCTCCTTCTCTAAGGCCTTTATTTTGTCCTTTAGGGCTTTAATCTCTCTGGTCGGCTCTGCTACTGTCATTTTGGATCTATCATACTTAGTTTCCAGCTCTGCCAATTTCTCTTTGGCTTGTTTGATCTCTATAGCCTGCAGTTCCAGTTCTTTGACAGCTTTGGTCAAATCATCCAGGTTTATGTTAGCCTCAAGAGCTGTTGTTGTTGCTGCTGCCGCATCTGTTGTTGTTGTAGTCGTTGCAGGGGTCGCTACTGCCTCTGTAGTTACTGCAGTAGTTGGGGCAGTTTGAGGAGGTTGGGAGGTTGATTCTCCTTATTTGTCTTGGAGTGCTTTTTCTAGATCCCCTTCCAGATCAATCACTCTTTGGTTCAGCTGCATCATTAGATCCAATTGATCCTCAGATTCCTTTTCTTTCTGCAATTCTCCTGTTTGAGGGTGCTCAGTAGGAAGCAATTTTAGTCTCTTCTTTAATGCAGCAATGTCATCATCTTTCTTCTTCATAAGGGCCCTCATACCCTTAGGATCCTTAGGATCATGTCCTAAGTCCACAATAATGTCCTCCAGTGTCTTGATTCTGTTATCTTTGGCCGTGGAGGACATTCTCTCTAAGTCTAGCTGAGTATTGGTGTTCTTCAGAGATTCTTTTAATTCATGGGCCATTGTGGCCCTGTCTACCAGTGTTTCATAGACCATTTCCCCCGTTTGCTTATGTAGCTCTATCTGATCCATGGGGTGAATGTCTTTTGCCATGACCTCTAGTTTTGTTCTAACAAAATCTGCAGCTGAGTGAGGCTGCGGTATTTTGGGTTTGAAATGGTTGAGGACTATCTTTTCCTCTTTGATATCATATGCTGCCATTAGCCTTTCTTGCTTAGCCGGCGTTGCCTTGAGAAATTGGTCGTATAGCTACACTCTTAGCAGCTCATTTTGTGCCTTAATTTCTTTGAAAGTGGCCTTGGTACTGGATGGCTTCTTGCTTTGATGTGTGGAGGAGGATACCTCCATGCCATGTTGTCTTTCTTGCTCTTGTTGAAAAGAGCTTGTGGTTGTCTGCTGGCTATCTTCTTTTTCTTTCCTTGGGCTTTCAAGGACCTCTTCACTGACTTCTTCTATGATTGGAGAATCAACCCTTTTCCTTTTGGCTTCGGGTTCCTGAGTGGACCCACTAGCCGGTGTAGACTCCTCTCGGTCTCGTTTCTTGCCTCTTTCCTCATGTGCAGGGCTCTGTAAGGCAGGCACTGTTGGTGCCTCTATTTGTGGTGGAGGATTCTGTTCTTGTTGCTGCCCAATTGAGGAGGAAGGATTTTCTGTGACTATTTCTTTTTCTGCACCCATTATCCCCTTGCCCTTTTCTGTAGCTGTTGCTGATGTAGATGGCCCTTGGGTGGCTGGTGCAGTTGCAGCAGTGGATGTGCCTTCCCCAATTTTGTGTGGCTGTTTGAAAGTTACATGCTGCACAGAATCTAAGTCAAGAGTTTTTTCTAAATCCTTGACATTTTTTTCCATTATTTCTTCTTGAGTTAGTTCCTCAACTAATGTGCCTTGCGACCATTCATCTTGGTTGGCATACTACTCAATTTGTGGATATTTACAGTGATCATATCCTAGCAGCCTGTATTTGACTCTTCTAGCACTGATGAAGCCTTCAGGGTCATAAGGGACCCACCAGAAGCTTCTCTTTAGTTTATATTTATCTCTGAGAATTTGATTAGCCTCTTGCCAACCCTCTTTTTTATTCATGATAAAGGGGCCCATATGGTCTTTGAATTTGAGGTGGACTTTCTTCTTGGCACTATGAAAGTGGGTGAGGTCAGAACTAATGAGTTGCCTATAGTATTCCAAGGTGAACAATCTCATCGGTACATATCTTGGGAGCCTATATGGACAGAGCTCACAGCCATAAATTCTGATGATTGTATGGTTTTGATATAGGTACCAATCACCTATTTTATAATTCTTGGACAACTGCAGAGTTTTCTGGATCTCAAATGATAGTCTGGGAGGAGGGGATCTCATCAAGAGGCAAGAGACTGGGTAAACAAATTGGTCAAAAAACTCACAGTAAGAATATGGTGAATCTTGAACTTGGTGGAAAACTGATGACCAGAAGATAACAGACCTCTTCTCTCCCCTGGAATCCAGTTTCTTGATGGGGCATTGAAAGACTTCAGACTCGTAATACATGAATAAGTGGTATATATATGATGAATATTTGAACACACCCTCCCTATCCACTTTCAAGAGCTGGTCATGTATTTTATTGGCTATAAACTTGGCAAAGTTATATTTGTAAGCAGGAGGCTGGCCTGGGCTATATGCAGCTAATAATACCAGCACTGTCCCATCAATGTGCTCACTGGTTTTGAAGCCAAGCACATAAGAGATCATATCAACTAGGATCCTGCCTACATCAGTGAAATGGACATATAAGAAAGGAGGTGGCCCTATAGGCTGGCGGTCTGCCCTCATGAATGTCTTGGTGATATTTTCAATGTCAGCAGTGGAAAGTTTGGCGCCTGCATCTAGCAAATAGTTCATGGAGAAGGGAAACAACAGCTGAGTCTGCTTGAAATTGAGCATTTGGTTGATGGAGTCAGGATTGATGTGGAAAAGTATGCTCCCAGATGGAGACTTGACAGTTCTTTGAGTTGGATCATAATTCTCAGCACATAGGCGGATGATTTCTGGAAAAATATTAACAGATGGCAGGAAATAGTAAGGCAGATTGGACTCCCATATCTGATATGTGTCATTGTTGTTCAAATAGCTGTCTCTCAATTGGCAGAAGGTCTGTAAATGGTTCCTGTCACCCACAAGATCTTGGATAAGGTAATCTCTGTCAGCAAGAGGCATGGCTTCAAGCTCCTAGTTTAGTGGGTTCATAGGAGTGACACTGAGAGCTGATGGTGTAGCCATGTAGAATTTTCAGGAGTTGACTATAGAATCTAGTTTCTTAGTATAACAATCTGAATATGATAGCTTATGAGGCTTAGAAGTGAGGTGACAGAATGAGTGCAGCTGGGGCCAAATTGCCTTTTGAAAGGAGCAACTTGAAGAATTTGACTGAACTTTGGTTTCTTCTGTGAATTCTCAGGATTTATAGACAGTGAGGGCAATTTGCAGAGGAGAGCAGGATTACAACTTGGTGTAATGAGGTCTTTAAATCAAAAACTCGGCAAAAGGGAACAATGCCGGGCAGTTGGGAGAGTAAGTCAAATTTAAGCCCGAAAACGACTGTGCAACGGTGAAATTACGTATGGTGCCTGGCTATTTTGAACAGAGGGTGCTTTAGATCTTTTTAGGCTAATCATTAATAGGCCAACACCATTAATTTAGGAGTTCTTAGGAAATTCAGTGGAAAATTTGCAGAGAATGGGAAGAACACGGGCAAACGGGTTGGTTTTGGCAAATACCTGGTTTAGCCAATGCCGAGGGTCGTCGAATTGATGAGAAGACAGAGAATGCCGTTGAATTGGTGAGTGGCAGCATCCGCAGCAATGAATTTGAACTCTGGAGGTAGTTGGAGGTGACCAACGAAACGGCGCAGCTGCGTTGTATCGTGAAAATGGCACAAAACGGTCACTTTTGGTCTTTTTAACAACAAATTTGCCGCATATGCGCTTTTGGTGTTTTTCCGCGATGACATCAGCATGACGTCATCAGTGGGCCCTGGGTACGGATGGTGATGTGGATGCTGACTGGGATGACAACTTGGCGGGACACGGTGGTAGAATGCGAGAGCAGAAGGACAAAGTGGTGGATGATGTGGGAAAGTGGCGGGGGCCCGGGCATGATGTCGTGCTGACGAGGTGCTGACGTAATGGGCGCGGCGGTTTACGGGAGGCGGTTTCTGGTTTCCCCGTACCGCCTTGGGGAAAGGTGGTTTCAGGGGGGAGGGCTTCGAACACCCCGGGCTGCCGACACGTGGCGGGGGTACAGCGGCAAAACCGCCCATCCCCCGGACGTTAAAGGTCGGCACATCCGAGGCGCATATTGCCCGCCCACCATTGGATCAAGCCCGGTGGGAGATCAACGGCTGGCGGGGGCTGCTGTGTGGCGTGCATGTCTAGAAGCGGGACCCGTCTCATATTAAATTAATATTTCATGTCGCGGGCCCAAACCTTGGTCGGGTGGGTTTTTTGGTTTTAAATCAATGTATGCGATGCGCCACAATACATAATAAAAGGTTTTTTAACCATTTTTACCAAAAAACATTGGGTTTTAACTTTGAGGGGGTAAATACTTTGCAAGGGTTTTTGGGTGAACTGTGGTTTAGGAATAGGCTATTAATTTAACCAGGGGTTAGATTAATTCTGGGGTAAGGACTCGGAAGGGTTGACTATAGTCCCAGTTGGACTAATGTCTCCCATGACATGTTATTTAGCTATAATGCTAAAGGGGGGGATATTTAATATATATTTTTTGGGAATTTTCTATAGTTTTTGTAAGAAATAGGGGTGGGGATGTACTTAGGGAGCTATATAATAGGGTTAGAAGTTAATATGGGTATGTGTAGTGCAGTGGGAAACTAGAGATGGATGAAGTGTGAAGTGATGACTTTACACAAGAAATGTGGCTTCCTTTCGAAAAAGAAGGTGACAACCTGCAATGGCTTTCACAAAGGAGAAGTGCAGGGAGGACTGTTTAGGCAGATCCTAAAGTCCTCAAGGGGATGTTAGTAAGAAATCCTTTAAAGGGAAATGAAGGAAGTCAGACATGATTTGACAGTTTTGCCAAATAGACCATTGTTCTAGCCTTCCTCTTATTGGTGAGATCAGATATGATTTTCCATATGCCATGTGGCTAGACCTTGTTTCTGAAACCTCCAACTGCCTACCCTGGCTAATAGACCTAACATTTTTTCTTCTTTTTGATGGGTGCACTTAGCCTTGAAAACCCTGATAACCCTCTTTTCCTTTTTGCTGCCCTCCTATCTAAGTCTACCCTTATATCTTCCAAGGACCCAGATTAAGCAATTGGGCTCCTCCCTTTCTCTATCCAGCTAATCATCTACCAAGCTTGAGCTATTTGAACAGGTATTCATTCTCTAGTCTAGAACAGGCAATTTAAAACATGGCATGGCCCAGCTTGAACTGTTGGGTCATCCATCAAGATAGCAGTGGCCTCTTGGCTAGCCACTTTCCTGGTCTTTCTTTGGGGTTCATTTCAATTATTTTTTCTGACCAATTCATTTTCTTGCCTTTTGATTATTCTTTTAAGGCATACCCTCTTTACATTTTTTAATTGTCTGCTTCTTTCAAAAAAGATGGAACCTTTGTATCACCAAAGATGAACATTTTTGGCACTTCCACTGTCAATCATGAAAAATGAGACCCTATTGGTATAGGAGACTAACACTAGACACATTCGACATTGCAGAACATCTCACACCAATAGAGTTAAATCTAAACTACATGGAACAAGCTCCAACTGATAGGATCATGGACATGTAGATCAAGAACACTCGCTAGTAGAATATCCAACTGTATCGAGTTGTCAAAGCTGACCAACTCTTACACCAAGGAAAATGGCTCACTAGGGACCAAGTTCAGCAGAAGTTTCCTCATCTCATGGAGGAACTCCACGCAATGGAGACCATTGCTTCCTAAGGGGGGAGGAATGATCTAGGTGGATATTGGTAGCCACTCGCCTATTCCATTTGGAACCCCACCATTGTTTCTTTCATTTTTTGAGTTTCCTTAATTGTAGCACCTATTTTTGGTAGTGTTTTCGGGTCCTGAACTTCCGAAGCTATTTTGAGGCCCTAAAAAACATTTTTTTTTGGAAATCTTCCTCTCGGTGGTTTCCTTGAAATCACATTTTTAGTTGTATTCCTCGGAGAGATCTTTCCAACAAGGTATTATGTGTGTCAAATAGGGATAATGTGGCCAAGTTATGACCATAGGAATTTGGTTGCCCAACTAATCCCAATAGGGCCCATAAGCTCTTGGTGTTATGTCTCCTTGGGTTAGGGTTTTGGTTGTTTAGGGTTTTCTCTTATTGTTCAATAATAAAAATGCTCTTGAGCCTCATTGCAAATCAGTTGAGAGGCATGTAGCTGTCACAACGCTTCTCAGAGATAAGCTACCATCGCCCGAGCTAGTCTCATTTCCATTCTATTTGTAAGCATATTTCATTATTTGATATTAATGAAAGGAAGTGTTATTTCTGCTCCATCTCTGTATTTATGGTTATATCTATAATTTTTTGCGTTCCTATTTAAATTTGGATAAGAATGGATGCCTATGAATCCCTGATCCCTCCCATCATGGAGCTACGCCCTCTCTTTATGAAACCCCTATCCCACCATTAATAGATCTCATCCCTTGGAAAATGGATCCCAAACTTCCCCTCCTTTGCCTATAAAGCTAACACAGGCCTGAGGATTGGGGAGGACTATTGCAAGTAGGCTTATGCTACAAAAATAAGACTAGGAGGCTATTCATTCAAGGAGAGGGTTGGAGATTGTGGGAGGGGACTTGAAACTTGAAGGCTTCAAGTTTGTAATTGTATTATCCATTTTATTAATATAAAATCAATTTAGTCTTTGTTGATAACATTTGTGGGATTCCTTGATCACCCACATAGATTATGATTTCATATTGATTAGTTTATGATATACGATTGAGTTAATTATTTCATTTATCTCTTATGTTATATATTGGATGCTTTGATCTTGTGTATCAATCTATCTAAGTAGATCTCCTTCAGGACATTATGGAGTATTGAAGGAAGTGTAACTAGGTTCAGGCTTCATAGTGACATGATCTTTGTAAATGATGAAATAAAAAGAATAAAATTATTTGTGTATGCCTTGCTGCATGGGTTTCATGAGAAAGAGGTTTATTTATTTGCTAGTGGCTCCCATTGAGAGTGTTAGGATTTATTATTAAGTCAAGAGTCAATGTCTTGTATGAATAATCTCTTCTTGAGCCTATGTGTAATATATACAAGTCTACAAAAAAGTCTAGAAGCCCTCCAAAGACAAGCACAATCCCTCTTGAAGAAGTCGACCTCCAAATAAGATAAAACACAATCATGTCATCTCATATAAAGAAACCCAATGGATCATTGTCATGTTAGCTTAATATATGGGTTGAACCATTATATATGTGTGGCTAGGTTCAACACAGAAAAAAATAGAACTCAGATTCTCTCTGATTTTTGGATGGGTAGAGGAAGTACAAGAGGACAATTACAGGAAGAATTTTGGATGTCATTTTTGGAGATCTGTCCACAAGCTCAAAAACTTCAAATGGGTACAGTAGGGTACAATCTTGGATACCTTTGCAATTTTTTTGGGTAATTAGAGTGAGAAAATTACAACATCATCCTCCTTGGTGGTGACAATCTCATCATATCTATGATGATGATCTCAATGCAAGGAAAATAGTCATTGTCTCGGTGTAGTTGTAATGATAAATATCTCAGTTTTGATCACTATATTTGTGATGAAGAAGATGGAGATGATACACTCTCTAGACACTGATCTCTGTCTCAGCATAATTGTGATCCGATGGTTATTTTCTCTTGGCATACTAGACAAGGTCATGGTGAATATAAGAAGAGACACTCTAATAATAACAATTGAATATTGTGCTAAGAAGAAAAAGTTAAAAGTACCTCACAAATAGTTGTCATGACTAGAAGAATCTCATTAACTATATTTTCCGTAGATTCTTCAACATGGGATCAAAGCTAAGGGGTTGAATTCAAAGGAAGGGTAGCAAAAAGAGACATTCAAGGATCCGATTTAGGAAGGACATCAAATAAAGTTCAAGGACTTTATCAAGATTGAAGGATTAGTCTACAACAACAAGGGTTTTTGTTTATATAATCAAGGAAATAATCTACTAAAACAAGGCAACTCAGGATAAGTTCAATGCTAGGATCAAGTAATCTCAGTCAAAATATGAAGCATTCAGAACTCGGATCGCAGTTAAAATAATGAAATGAAGTACCTCTCACAGTCTCAGTGCTAGCCAAAATTTGGGTGCCATTACAATCTCTGTCATACCACAGTGATCTCAATAACTTATACTCTGGAGCCATTTCGGTGCTTGGTGCTGGATAGTGCTAGAAGGTCTCAAAGGAGATCTTTGAAAAATGGATTTTAGTTTTTTATGCTAGTCAACTTAAGCAAGGATCTACTAGTTAAATTATCTAGGATTCTACATCGGCAAGGAGCACCACAACAAGACCACAAAGATATATAATAAAATCACATCAACTCGAAGATCACCTAGAGGAAGCATCAATTCATATTCAACATGATCATGGTGAAGATTTTATATTCACATGTCAAGTAAGTATTTTCATTAATCAATTTGGTAAAACTACTTCATGATTTCAAGGATATCTATAGGTTGGATGGGTCATCAAAGGTCCTTTCATGGAATAAGGAGGATTGTGTTTGTCATAATCCTCATAGATAAGAGAAGTCAATGGACATATCAAGGTCTCCTTTGAATTCATGGGAGGGAACTCTTAAGGTCCTCTCATCCCTATGTAACAATAAAGGAGACATAAAATAGATATATGAAATTATAGAAGATATACTCTATGAAATGCAGTGAAGAAGGTCATATCACTTCGACCTAATTGAAGGTATTAATGAAAGAAAGAAAATCTTCAGGAGATATCAATTGGGAGATCTAGGAGAGATGATAAGAAGATAATCATCATTGTTCTATCTGATAAGCAAGAAAGGAAATGCAAGTTTGGTCATCCAACAAATAGTATAGCCAATATTCAATGCTATGGAAAGATTGTGGAAAGAGAGGTCATATCATTGGAAAGATGGATGAAGCTGTAGTAAAAGGCCAAGGAAAGAGGGAGTAATAGATCTCTACTATGATCGAGATGGTATCCCTCACAAAAGGGTCCTATCATAAGATCCTAAATCTTTTATTATATATATTACCATGATAATAAGATGCATCATGGCATCATCGAAGCATTAGAAACAAGAGCTCATGACATCACCATGGGAATCATGGAGGACAAAATCTATGGAAGTCAAGAATGAAGGATATAGCTCTTGGGAGCCTCATTGGACATTGAAGGAAAGGATGAAGTAATGTAGGAAAATGTTCATCATACATCAAGTCAAAAGGAAACATTTTCCAGATGGTGATATGTAAGATCCTCAAGGTTCTTTGATGGAATCCTCATCAGAAGGTTCACTAATCTAGAGAGAAAGAAAGTGTTTCATTACAAACTAAAACTTATGAAATTGATGGGATGATGGTGTGATGACATGAAGAAGATCAAGGGATTTAAGATATTTTCATTCAAGGAAGGTGCTGGAAGAAGCCTAGATGACCTAAAGGTAAAATGAGGTATGTATACTTGTGTTTAATATTATAATGTCATGTCATATGGTTGCAGGTAACATGGATCATTACTTTTATCTTAAGAATCGTGACCAAGAGAAAAAGGATATCCTTGTTGGGTCTTGAAAATGTCATTCATTTCCATTACACTTTCACTATTATGTCCATTATATCACCTCCATTTCACTACTATGTCACCACATTCATCCCACTCTCATTATCATTGGGCCACATTTATGTTTTTCAAATATTTATTAATTCTAAGCCTTTTAAGTGAGTTTGTGGTTAAAAATTAGAAAATAATGTGCATATGCTTATACCTAACAAGTGGGTTGAGATTGTTGACATGTGTAGGTTGAAAGGAGGCTTCTAGAAGACCCTTATGTGGCACTCTAAGGCCAAATTCGAATTTGAGTGGAAAGAATCATGGGATCATGAGGATATGTGTCACATCTCCTAATTGTATTGTAACTGTAAGAAGACACGTGTCTTATCAGTTCCTATTTTGATTAGGACTCTAGAGGTAGAGGGAGAGATTCATGGACTCTCATTAATGAGATGGCTCTCATCTTTTTGTATAAATAGGAGATCTCTCTCCTTCATTTGTTAGTCTCAGCTTGTTAACTTAGAGCTTAGAGTTTAGAGCTTAGCTTGTGAGTTTGTAGTTCTTCCTTGATGGCTTTTGAAAGCTTTGGAGAGCTTTGTTGTACTTTGTAATTTTGAAGAATTTGAATAAAGCTTTGATGTTCTCAACATGGAAGGAGATGTGAAGTAGATGTCATGGAGCATATTAGAATGTAAGGTAGAGTAGATTTCATTTTGTAATTTTGCTTTGATTTCATTATGTCATTTGATTGCTTTCAAATTTGATAGATTAGATTTTCCATTCATGCAATTTTAATTCATGTAAGTGTGTTCAACTGGTTGATTGTAGATTAGTTTTTCTTTACATTTTTTTGCATCAAATAGTGACATGAGATATACCTCTCTGCTGACTTTGTTTTTTTTTAGCTTTTCAATTTTAGTTATGCTTTGATTTTAGTCTTATTCATTTGCTTTGTTAGTTAGTTTAGATATCAGATTGCTCAAGTTATTGATGATTACCTCTGAAAGCCATAACTTAGACTACCTGGCGAGGGATCAGACTATGAATTGATGTGATTTGATTTTAGTTTTACTTTTCTACAATTAGATATCAGATTTCTCAAGTTATTGATGATTACCTTCGAAAGCCATAGCTTAGACTACCTGGTGAGGGATCAGACTATGAATTGACGTGATTTGATTTTAGTTTTACTTTTCTGCAATTAGATATCAAATTGCTCAAGTTATTGATGATTACCTCCAAAAGCCATAGCTTAGACTACCTGGCGAGGGATCAAACTATGAATTGATGTGATTTGATTTTAATTTTACTTTTCTGCAATTAGATAGCAGATTGCTCATGTTATTGATGATTATCTCCGAAAGCCATAGCTTAGACTACCTGGCGAGGAATCAGACTATGAATGATGTGATTTGATTTTACTTTTTAGTAGTTTGTAGTTTTTTTATTTGTTTGAGTCCAATAGATTAACTTTTATTTCCATATTTAGACAAGCAGCAGAGACAGTGATTTCATGATTAGTATTTCATCTTTTGTTTGATTGAAGTAGCTACATACTTACACTTTTGTTTAATTACTTATTCCATCAATAACATGTTTTGAGATCTTTTGAAGTGTTAAGTTTTGGAAGTTACCACTAGGGACATAGACCTTGTCTTGAAATCTACATCCATACTTGACCTTTAAAAGTATTCTTAAGACCTTAGAATAGGATTTCCATTTGCATTAGACACTTTAGGAGATCAACAAAAACAAAACCCCAAAACAAAATAAAATCTATAAAACAACGAAGTAAGAAAAAGGTTAACTAAGCACATATGGTGCACCACACTTCATCAGTTTACGATACCCGGATTGATAATTTATGTAAAGAAATTTAAGACATTAAATTGACTAAACAATCCTCCTCTGAAAGGATGTAGGAAGGCATAAAGTCACACTAGATGAAATCAACATAAAATGTCCTTATATGAAGTACGAGGAAGTTGACTACAATTAAGAAACTTTGATTGAAATCTTCTGGGAATGGAATGTGTGAGGAAGGCAGAGATCGTGAGATATGCAACCATGATGAGGGTGATCAACATCCAAAAGACCAAGAATATTTTACTAGGATATCTCTTGGAAGGATATGAAGACTCTGATAAAAGTATGAAAAGATGAAGACCCTTGACAATGGATATCTTTTGGAGATGTGTAAACATGTATGAAGGATGTTGATACCTATAGGAAGATGTCATTATGAAGAGCCATCTTGAAAGGTACAATTTAATTTAATGTTATGTTTAGATTTCTTGAGTAATATATCGATGAGTTCATGCAAGGCTACTGGAACAAGAATTGTAAGTACAAGTACAACTATCATTCATGTGGTGGGTGGAAATTCCTAAAAGAAACATGATGAGGAACCAGAAGCCATATGACAAGGGTTCCATATATGTATCAAGAAGGTCACTTTTCATGAAGGAAGGAGTTCCATGATGAACTAAGAAGAAAAGTGATGGATGGTTAATGCCCTACAAGGAAGAAACTCAACTGAATTTCATGACATCAAGGAAAGAAGTTGATCAAGCAGCTCAAGGACCCATGAAGAAGAAGATACTAATGAAAAAGTAGAGTCCCTAGTTATAAGGGAGCTCTTACAAGTCCCTAATTTAGAGGGAGCTTGGATAAGTTCTTGGTTAGAGGGAACTTGGGTACATTCCTTTACAAAAATGGGCATATCTTCCCTAGTTGAGAGGGAGAGATAGACACAACATTCTTGTGTTCACTTGGGAAGAAATAATGGAGGATTGGGTAATCATTTGGCATCCAATGCTCTTTGAGTATGTGTAGGGAATCCAAGATAAGAGTAGGAAAGAGGACTGATATTATTTGAGGGTTGGGAACCTAAGATAATAATAGTCATAGAAGGTCATACTCAATTAACACCTGGGTGGGTATGTACCTTGAGAGACAATGATGAAGTTGTCTATAGTCATTAGTCTCACCAAAATTATGCTCGAATCTAATGAGAGATAGAATTGTCAGCCAAGGCCTTGTTGTGGAAACAATGTTGGTTACTATGATGCTATACAGATGGGTTACCAATCTGATTCTTCTTATGAGAAATTGTTCAGATTGAGAATGACCAAGTACCATTATGAATACCTCCCTAGTTAAGAGGGAGTTTTGGAGGAAATGTAACTAGGTTTGGTCTTCATAATGACACGATATTTGTAAATGATGAAATTATAAAAAGAATAAAATTATTTTTGTATGCCTTGCTACATGGGTTTCATGAGCAAGATGTTTATTTATTTTCTAGTGGCTTCCATTGAGAGCCTTAGGATTTGTTATTAATTCAAAGAGTCAATGTCATGTATGAAGAAGCTCTTCTTGAGCCTATGTGTAATATATACAAGTCTACAAAAAAGTCTAGGAGCCCTCCAAAGACAAGCACAACATAATCCATCTTGAAGAAGTCGACCTCCAAATAAGATAAAACATAGCCATGTCGGCTCATATAAAGAGAAACAACGATTCACTGTAATGTCAGCTTAATATGTGGGTCAAACACTACATATATGTGGTTAGGTTCACCACAAAAACATAGAACTCAGATTCTCTATGATTTTAGGATGGGTATAGGATGTACAGGAGGACAGTTATAGGAAGAATTTCGGATGCCATTTTCAAAGGTCTATCCACAATCTCAGAAACTTCGGATATGTATAGTAGGGTACAACCTCTGATACCTCTTCAATTTTCGTGGATAATTACAGTGAGAAAATTATAGTCTCATCCTCCTTGGTGATGACAATCTCAACATATCTATGATGATGATCTCAGTGCAAGGAAGACAATCATTGTCTCGATGTAATTGTAATGAAATAGATCTTAGTGTTGATCACTATATTTGTGATGAATAAAATGGAGATGATACACTCTCTAGACACTAATCTCTGTCTCGGCATAATTTTGATCCCACAGTAATTTCCTCTTGGCATACTAGACAAGGTCCTGATGAAGATCTCGATGCATTGATGAAGTCATGGAATCAAGGTCATAATGAAGATCTCGATGAAGACAAGAGACCTCGTTGACATGGTAATGATCTTAGTGATAGTGCAACAAGTATGTAGGTGAATATACATGGTGCAACTGTAATGACTTTTATGGTGCAATAATGATGACCTCAGTGAAGCACCCGTGATGATGATGAACTTAACAATGAAAAAGTAGAGGATTGGTCTCGTGGTCTTGGAGTGGCCTAATAGGTCAAGGGTCATGGTATTGTTATTCATCAATTGGAACCTCTATAAGAATATTTTTGTGTGGGTATTCCTCCCAAAGAGTGAGAGGTTTTGGCCTTGGAAGAAAGCCAACATCTTGTGTTCTTGTCTCTTTGTTTTTGGTAACTATTTGATGAATATAAGAAGACACACTCTAATAATAACAAGTGAAGATTCTGCTAAGAAGAAAAAGTTAAAAATACCTCACAAATAGTTAGAATGACTAGAAGAATCTCATTAACATCATTTTCCCTAGATTCTTCAACATGTAGAAGCTGTGGGAAGCACTGGAAATATATCTAAAGCATCGAGGAGAAGCGAATGGTCGAAAGCTCTGAAAGGGACTTCATTATGAATTTTGATTAAACAGTAAGTGACCTCTATCATATTTTTTTTTTGAGTCAATCGCAATCTAGGGGAAGGTAGCAGTTCATTACTGTTTCTTACTAGATTTTTTTGAGGTCTAGGGACATCTCTCTTGTCCATAAGAGGGATAAGTTTTCATAACAAATTGGAAAATCCAACGGGGATTCATCTCACTCTCCATTATTTTCCTTGTTTGACTTTTTGAACCTTTGTAAAAGCCCTCTCTGAGTGTTTGGAAATCATAAAAATTTGGATTTTGGGTTTTATTTGACTTGTTTTTTATTTTTTCCAAAATTTCCTACTGTTCACACTTTAGCTTTACGTAGAGAGCTCACTTCTATGCACTTTTATTTCTGCAACAATGCGTATGCATGATGGTTTTCTCTATGACCTGCGCACATACCTTGAATTTTTGAAATTTTAGTTTTATCCTCATTAAGTCTAGAGATTTTGTTTTTTCCTATTTAGTTACACTTGTCTATACCTTCTTTGAGTTTTCGTAAATTTGGATGAGTGTTGTGAAAGGATTTTCTTGTTTTTAAAATTAAGGTAAAGTCTCATCTGGTCAATGGTCGATCTATCAAGAGTGAGATCGTTTGGTCTTGCCTTGTTATCTATCTGTGTTTCTTCTTTTGACCAAATCAAGTATTGAGTTTAGTTTTTTCTTTGGTGAAAGATTGTTTTGTTAGCGAAAAGAAATTATTTACAAGATTGGGTATTGTTTATGAAAAATAATTCTTATGCTAGTTTCAAAATGAAAAGTCATTTTTCTTCTGTTGTTGAAGTGTTTATGAATTGTACTATTTACTACAAGTGAATTCATAACATTCAATTAGGAAAAATTCATTTTAGTGTTCATTAGTTTCTTCTTGCATTTTTGAAAATTTTCAAGTGATTGTATGTTTAAAGAAAAAATTCTTGATTTTTTGTGTTATTGGGCAAAGTGAAAATTTTGAAGTTAATTTCAATATTTGGGTAATTTGAAGTTGCACATCTACATTGTAGGAAAATCGATATAGTGGGATTTAGAGTTTTTTTTTTTACATTTCCGTTGAAAAAATTGAAAAAATATTTCCTTACTTTAGATAGAAATTGATTGAAACAAAAATAATACAATTTCATTTTTTATTGCATTAGGATTTGCATCAAGTCATAATTCCATTAGTTTCACGTGCATTACCTTTGAGTAAATAACAACTCTTAAAATCAACGCTAATAAAATCAATCTAGAATTCTTTTATCTTAGGGCTCTTTTCCACCAACATTAGATTAGGTTGTAAGGCTTTGGAAGAAGGAAGTGAGTTAACTTTCCAAAGTTGCAAACAAACATTAGCATCTTGTCATAGGGAGAAAAATCCATTTACTGCAATTTTTCTCTGGGAAGCTCCCCTTACAAAGGAGTCAAGCATGAAATGATATCGGACCTATTAGAGTGATCAACCCCACTTCATTGGCTAGGATAGAGTTATTTACACGTATTAAAAATCATGCCAAAAGGTACTTGGGAGTCACTTAGAAGTAAACCTCAAACTGAGCATGTTGAGGAACTTTCAAGGGGATTGAGCTTTGGTACTCTGCCCTTGCGTGTACGTCTCATCTGCAAATGTTCCCTGAGGTTAAATTGTTTTACGTGGTAACTTTAGAGACCATAATCTTAGGAATTTTACCTGAGGCGACGACAGAGGGGAAGTCTTTGCTGTACCTAGAACAAGCATTGGCTAGACTCACTTGGACCTTTTTGGAGGGTATTCTTCATTCGAGATGGCATAAATTAAGTTTACTTGTATTAGCTCATGTAAATTAAGCAGGTTGTTAGCGTAAGTAGTTTCAATTGATCTATCTATAGACACTTTTCACTTTGATCTATGCGATATTGGGTTTCATCATCAACTAGTGATTTCGTTGTGAAAATCTTGTTTTCATGGATTTAATCCTTAGATTTACTGGTGCATGCTAATTGTTTATTTTGATGGTTTTATAGACCTTAGGTGTGGATTGTGATTTTCAATTGTTAATATTGATATTAAATTGATTTGAGTTGAATCTAATGGAAACAATGTTGAAAGTTATTGATAAAGACCTCCCTTTTAATGGGAACCGTAATCCTCTCCCTGATTTTGCAAATTTCGTTCCTCCTTATATGGCTACATTGTCACTTCTTGGATTCACAACAGTTTTATTGGCGTGGTTGTTTTCAACTCATTTGATCCAAAATACCCAAAATATTCCACCTCAAACCAGTTTTCAATCTCAACCGAGAACATCATCTCAACATCACCAGCCTCTTGTTGAACCTCTACCTTCTTTACCCAACATGTCATCTTCTCCTTCTTCTCCTTTTCCTGGCAAAAGCCTTGATGCCGATAACTAGGTGACTAGGAAGAAGAAGAAAGGGAAGAAGAGGATGAAGAAGAAAGATAAGAAATATATCAACCAACCAACCATGGTTGTAGGTAATAGTTATGTTGAGGAAACTTCCAGTATGCATCGCAAGCTGAGATACCCTTGCAAGCTTTGTAAGGGTGACCACTTCCTTATTGATTTTCCTGGTATTCTTAAGGTCTTGTAAGTGTGGTAAAAAAAGTCTTATCAACCTACTTTTGATCCATAAAATAGTGATTGTGAGGTTCCTGGGAAAAAGGGTAAAGTTAGGTTTCTGTTGGAAATAATACTGAGAGGGGGGGTGAATCAGTATTATCAAGCGAAATATTCCCTTTTAAGAATTAGAGGATATACGCTACTTCAGTTAGTAAAACCCGCATATATACGTAACTATGTAGAAGGAAACCTGCGTATACAATGCAAACTTATGATTTACTTTATCTTTCAGATGTTGATTATTAATCTATGTATCTGAGTGAAATAAACAGTAACCAGACTAGTAAAACAGAGCAAAAGATATAAGGTGGAAACCCAATGTGGGTGAAAACCACCTGCTGTAATTCGTCTCTATCTTTCTTTAATTAGAAACTTCCTTTTACAATGTACTGGTGCAATCCTTTACCAGTACGCAGGCTACAACCTACAGAGAGCTACAACCCTCTCTCGTTTTCCAGCTTCTCCTGGAAGGGAGCTACAACCCCCTTAGCTCTTGTATTAGCAAAGGTACTAGTACGTAGGTGCTGGCCTACTGAAGGCTACAACCTTCTCTTTCTTCCAGGGACCACGTTTCATAAATTTTTAGACTGGATCCATGAACATCAATCATTCATCAAGATTTCTGCTTCAACCAATCTCCTTTCCACCGAACAAAACTGATTCACAATAAACACTTCTTTGACAGCTGTAACCCGACCACAGTAACAGTAACCATATACCAAATTCTAAACCGAGAACATTGCAGCAACAAACAGAGGCAGCTAGATCACAATAAAATATGTATACACTACTTAAACAACCTAAAACATGCATGCATACACCCCTGTGTATGGAGCAACCTACATATACGCAGTTTTCCTTTACTGAACCTGCATGTATACTCATCTTCGCTTCATTGAACCTGCGTACAGATCTATAAAGGAGAATTTACTCTTTCAAACAGTCAAATGCTAAGTAACCCAGATTATCAGATTTATAGATCAAGGATGCGCCACATATAATAGATCAAAATCATGCAAAGATATTATCATTCAAGCCAAAAGATAATGACCCATCAATAGAACTTATCCTTCTTTGCGCTAAGGTTCCTCCTTCATTCAGATCCAGATCTGCACCATAACCCCAATCACCAATATTTCAGATCTCACCCTTATTAGATATTCAATTAATTCAGATGTCTTGCCAAATGATCTCCTTCCTCTTTTATAGTCTTAGGCCTTTCACAATACCATGGTCCAAAACCATAATAACATAATACCATGGACCCAATACTTGGGATCAACACTTGACGAGATACCATGGTGCAAAACCATAGGTTCAAGTACCAAGGACTAACTACCACGGACCAAAGGTAAGTTTTCCAACATATACGCGCTTTTCCTTGTGTGAAAGTGCGTGTATACGCATACGCGCCTTTGTAACGTCTAACCCGCGTGTATACGCATCTTCGTCCAGATGAACCTGTGTATATGTCTTTTCCTTCATTCTGAAAGCTTGAACTGAGATCTGTTATCAAAGAGAGTTGCCACCAAGGACAACACCTGTGCCATAATTCCAAAAATCTCCCCCTTTGGACTTGATGGCAACCCCAAGATCCTCAAAGTCATTCTCCCCCTTTCTCATCAAGGGCAAAGGGTTGTGCTCCCCCTGAGTACATGCTGAAATATCTACCCTGCTGTGCTGACCATGCTCCCCCTGATTATAGGCAAGATCTGCAAAAAGATGTTCTTCAAGAAGAACCATGACTTATACATCATAAAAGACCTTCCTATCACCAAAAGACTCAATACATACATCCATCACCCAACCAAGTGGGGATCATCCACCCAACCAAGTGGGGATACATCAGAAATTTACATATGACAACCAAGTTCATTACATGTTCATCCCAGGCATAGTGGGGAAACCAAAATAGGCTGTTACATGACCTTGAAACCATAAGAGAGATACCACAAAAGAGATACATGACATAGAGACGAAATACTTATGAAAGTCACCAATAACTGATAGCAGCAGCATCTGTCAATCACCATTCAGATCAGCAACCAAGATTTCCTTCTATTCTCCCTCTGCCTTTGTTCCACTTGAACTCAACAATAGCTTAGAACCAAAAGCTTCTAAGATAATGCCAACAATGCATCATTAGAAGTTTATCTGCTCCCCCTGAACCTGTGCCGGATGGTCTCTGTCAGACCCATATCAGAATATCTTCAACCAGAGCCTGTCCCTACTGATATCCATCAAACCTTCATATACGTGACTGTCTCTGCACAAACTGGCGTATGTACACGGATCCTCCTCAGGCAACTCGCGTACACGCATTTTTCTCTGAAACAGACAAGATTTAACAGCAATATGATGCATCAACTACCCCCAGCTTCTGTCTGAGGTATTCAAAAGTTTCCCTGGGCAGTGGTTTAGTGAGAATATCAGCAACTTGTTCCTTAGAAGGAACATACTCCAATTTGAACTTTTGTTCCAACACTTGTTCCCGGAGAAAGTGATACTTGATCGGTATGTGCTTGGTCTTTGAATGCATGACTGGGTTCTTTGAAATGTTGATTGCACTTGTATTATCACATAAGATGGAGATAGGTGGTGTACAAGTGATTTGAAAATCCTGCAAGGTCTGCATCATCCAAAGGAGTTGAGTGCAGCAAGATGCAGCAGCCACATATTCCACTTCAGTTGTAGATAAAGCAATCGAACTTTATTTCTTGCTGAACCAAGATACTAATCTGGAACCCATGAAGAATGCACCACCACTTGTGCTCTTCCTATCATCCACGCTTCCGGCCCAATCTACATCTGTATAAGCATGAAGTGTGAGATTTGTATCTCTAGGATACCATAAGACATCGTTTTGAGTTCCTTGAAGGTACTTGAAGGTTCTCTTAACTGCCTGAAGATGAGTTTCCTTAGGATTTTCTTGAAATCTTCCAACTATTCCCACTGCATGCATGATGTCTGGTCGGGTACCTGTCAAATAAATTAGACTTCCAATCATAGATCTATAGGTTGGTTGATGCACTTCTGCTGATTCATCATTTGCACTGAGGCTGCATCCTGTAACCATGGGGGTACATACTAGTTTTGCATCTTCCATGCCATATTTCTTCAAGATTTGCTTGAGATACTTGGTTTGAGACAAAAACATACCGCCTTCATTTTGTTGGATTTGCAATCGAAGAAAATATGTTAGTTCTCCAAGCAAAGACATTTCAAATTCTTTTTGCATCACCAAGGCAAAGCTTTGACTCATAGCTTCTTCATTGCTGCCAAAGATAATATCATCTACATACACAACAAGTATTAGAAATTTGTCATTTTCAATTTTTATATAAAAATTGCTATCTGCTGATCCTTTTGAAAAACCTTGTTGATGAAGGTATTTGTCCAAACGATAGTACCAAGCCCTTGGAGCTTGTTTAAGACCATAGAGGGCCTTCTTAAGTCTGCATACAAGATTTGGATCATTCCCAAGAATGAAACCATCTGGTTGCTCAATGTACACTTCTTCTTCTAAGTCTCCATTCAAAAAGGCTGATTTCACGTCCATTTGAAATACTTTGAATTTTTGAAAGCTTGAGAGAGCAAGGAACATTCGGATGGCCTCAAGTCTAGCAACGGGAGCAAAAGTTTCTTCAAAATATATTCCTTCTTGTTGAGAATACCCTTTACAGACAAGTCTGGCCTTGTTTCTAATAACTTTCCCATTTTCATTCAACTTGTTCTTGAAGATCCATTTTGTTCCTATGACATTCTTATCCTTTGGTCTAGGGACCAACTCCCAAGTGTTGTTCTTTTCGATCTGCTCAAGTTCTTCATCCATTGCCTTGACCCATAATTCATCTTTGCATGCCTCTTTTACATTTTGTGGCTCAGTGGAGGAGAGCAAAGCCAAATAGCTTGAGGCTTCTGCAATTGTTCTTCTTGTTTGTATATCTGCCTCTTTTTGCCCCAAAATTTGAGATTCTGGATGATTCTTCTGAACATACCTGGATGGAGTCTTCTCTTCTATCCTTATCTGTTCCTCTGGTGCCTCTTGAGGTTCTTCTTCATCATCAGTCTGATTTGGAGAGTAGTCTTCATCCTCTTCGATATTTTCATAATTTACTTGCCTAGGAATGTATCCTTTTTCATCAATCACTACATCAATTCTGTCAACATTTCATCCAAGTCTTTTATTGTAACACTTATATGCTTTGCTGTGGGGAGAATAACCAAGGAGAATGCCTTCATCTGCTCTAGGTTCAAGTTTGCCAAGCTGTTCATCATTATTCTTAATATAGCATTTGCTTCCAAAATTTTTGAAATGCTTTACTGAAGGAGTCTCACCATACCAGAGCTCATGAGGAGTTTGAGTGTTGTTCACTCATAAATTTGTTTTGTTGAGAATAACAACTGCAGTAAATGCAGCTTCACCCCAGAAGGTTGCGGGAGTTCCAGACTCATCAAGCATAGCACGAGCCATTTGTTGGACCATTCTGTTCATCCTTTCCACGACTCCATTATGCTGAGGATTCCTAGCTGTAAAGAATTCCCTTCTTATTCCATGTTCTTCACAGAAATCGAAAAATTCATTTGAGGTAAACTCCCCACCTCTGTCGGACCTAAGGCACTTAATTTTGTGATATGATTCGTTTTCACCGAAGGCTTTGAAGGATTTTAATTTTTCGAATGCTTCGTCTTTGTGCTTCATAAATCCTAACCAAACCATCCTGGAGAAGTCATCAATGAATAATATAAAGTATTCTTCTCCTCAAGGTGACCTTGTCCTAAATGGACCACATACATTTGTATGGACTAGCTCAAGAGGCCTGCTAGCTGATCCTTCCTTCTCAGGGAAGTTAGTTCGGTTTGCTTACCAAACTGACATGATTTTCATATTGTGTTGTCTGGAATTTTGATATCTGGAAGACCACGAATTGCCTGGTATTTGCATGCTTTCCTTATTTGTGAAATTCTTAGATGCCCCAACCTCTGGTGCCATAACCAGTGTTCATCATCCTTGCTCAAATAGCATTGTTGTTGTCCTTCTTCAAATATGTATAAATTATTTGGAGTTCTTCTACATTTGATCACTATTTTTCCTGTATCAAGATCACGAACACTACATCCATTTGATCGAAATATTACCTCGGTTCCTTGATCGCACATTTGACTGACACTTAGTAGATTATGCTTCAAGCCATCAACATACAAAAAATTTCCAGCTTTGACCTTTTCTTTCAACTGAGCAGTGCCTGTTCCTTTTATGACTGCAGGGGTATCATTTCCAAAAGAAACTTTATTTCCCTTTTCTAAAACACTATATGATTCAAGTTTTTCTTTATCACCTGTCATATGCTTCGAACATCCACTGTCGATGTACCATAGATTTTCCTGTCCTTCTGCATAAAAAGCTATCCCACATCTTTCTAGTTGTGGTTCCTTTATTCTCCATGTTCTGGTGCTTGAGTCTTGTTCCTTTGTTTGCCGAAACCCGCTCCTGCATTTAGAATCTTCATGACCGAAGTTATTACAAATAGAACATTCAATTTCATTTTCAAGGGCCGAAAAGTTGTTATAGGTCCTTTTCGTAATCCCAGTCATACTTCTTTGTTTTTGAGCTTCTCGAGTCATGATTGTCTTATAGGCGACACATTGAGCTGCTTTGTGACCAAAGTTATGGAAAGAGAAACATTGGCCATTGAAGAAACTTCTGCGATTATCAAATATACCAGCCAAATGATTGTAGTTTCTATTGTCATCCATTCTTGAAGCAAATTGAGAAGTTTTTACCTGTGGCTGTTTGTAGCTTTTGTTCACCCTTAAGATGGATTGCCCATGATTTACCTGGTAGTCTTTGTTTATTCTTGATGTAATTCGTCCCTGTTTTACCTGGTGATCTCCATTGGGCTTTTGCTCATTCCTCCTTGCTGCATCAAGATAACTCTTTGAGGTGGATGCTTGAGATACTTCTCCATTATACCCCATGCCTGTCTTGATTAGTGGAGAACACTGTACATTGATAATCTCATCCAAAGTATCAGATCCTTTAACAAATTTAAGATTAAGAGCCTTTGTTTTCTCAATTTCTTTTCTAAGGCCAACAATTTCACATTCTAACTTCTCAAGAAATTTTTCTTTTTCATCAAGTTGGAATTGCAGAGTATCAATGATCATATCCTTTTCTTCTAAACATGTTTTGAGTCTAGAAATCTCTTCATAAAAACCATCTATGTCTATAGCATCCATGTAATCATCATCTTCAAAAGCCATTAAAAGTTTATAATCATTACCTCGTTCATCTTTGTCACTATTTGATAGGCCATCACTGTCTTCATGAGTGTAGTAACTTTTCTTAGTTGCATTCTGTTTCATGTTCCATCTAACAGGTTCCTTCCCTTTGTCAATCTTATCCTTATGAGGACACTTGGCAGCATAATGACTGACTCTTCCACAAGCAAAGCATTTGAAAGGTAACTTACCTTGGAATCTTCCAGCACCCCATTGAATATTCTTGACAAAATTTGATTCTTCTTCTTCTTCTGACACATGTCCTGACTCATATTAGTCTCCTTTGCCTGAAGCCTTGAAAGCAGCTTCTCTCCTATCCGATGGTCCTCCTTTCCTCATTTCATAAGTAGTTAGAATCCCGTGCAGCTGTGACATGGTAAGGTTTCATAGATTCTCTTTTTCTTCTATTGCAGAAACTTTAGATTCAAACCTAGGGGACAAAGATCTTAGAACTTTTTCAACCACAACAACCTCTTTTATTTCTTCGCCCAAGTTTTTCATACAATTAACAATCTCATCTACATGAAGGAAATAGTTAGCCACAGTTTCATCATTGTGCATTCTGAGATTTTCATACTGAATTCTGAGGGTTTGAAGTTTTGCTCATTTTACCTGTTCATCTCCTTCATAGCTCAGAACAATCTTGTCCCATATTTCCTTTGCGGATTTATACTGCATAACCTTGACGAATTTTGATTGAGATAGACATCCTAATAGGGTATTGACTGCCTTTCTATTTGTTTCATATTTCTTCTTCTTAGCCGGATCTGTAGGAGTTGCCGATGGAAAGGTGTACCCTGTATCAATGATATCCCAAACTTTTGTACCAAGAGATTGAAGATAGGCAGTAATTCTTACCTTCCAATATACAAAGTTTGTCCCATCAAAAATTGGTGGCCTGATAGATGCTTCTCTCTCGTAGTTGCTCATGATGATGGATCTTCCTCCAAGCGATCAAGCTTCTTCAGAAGGACCTGCTCTGATACCAATTGTTGGAAATAATACTGAGAGGGGGGGTGAATCAGTATTATCAAGCCAAATATTCCCTTTTAAAAATCAGAGGATATACACTACTTCAGTTAGTAAAACCCGCATATATACACAACTATGTAGAAGGAAACCCGCGTATACAATGCAAACTTATGATTTACTTTATCTTTCAGATGTTGATTATTAATCTGTGTATTTGAGTGAAATAAACAGTAACCAGACCAGTAAAACAGAACACAAGATATAAGGTGGAAACCCAATGTGGGTGAAAACCACCTGCTGCAATTCGTCTCTATCTTTCTTTAATTAGAAACTTCCTTTTACAATGTACTGGTGCAGTCCTTTACCAGTACGCAGGCTACAACCCTCTCTCGCTTTCCAGCTTCTCCTGGAAGGGAGCTACAACCCCCTTAGTTCTTATACTAGCCAAGATAATAGTACGTAGGTGCTGGCCTACTGAAGGCTACAACCTTCTCTTTCTTCCAGGGACCACATTTCATAAATTTTCAGACTGGATCCATGAACATCAATCAATCATCAAGATTTCTGCTTCAACCAATCTCCTTTCCACTGAACAAAACTGATTCACAATAAACACTTCTCTGACAGCTGTGACCCAACCACAATAACAGTAGCCATATACCAAATTCTGAACCTAGAACACTGCAGCAACAAACAGAGGCAGCTAGATCACAATAAAATATGTATACGCTACTTAAACAACCTGAAACATGCGTGCATACGCTCCTGTGTGTGGAGCAACCTGCGTATACGCAGTTTTCCTTTACTGAACCTTCCTGTATACGCGTCTTCGCTTCACTGAACCTGCGTACAAATCTATAAAGGAGAATTTACTCTTTCAAACAGTCAAATGCTAAGTAACCCAGATTATCAGATTTATAGATCAATCATGCGCCACATATAATAGATCAAAATCATGCAAAGATATTATCATTCAAGCCAAAAGATTATGACCCATCAATAGAACTTATCCTTCTTTGCGCTAAGGTTCCTCCTTCATTCAGATCCAGATCTGCACCATAACCCCAATCACCAATATTTCAGATCTCGCCCTTATTAGATATTCAATTAATTCAGATGTCTTGCCAAATGATCTCCTTCCTCTTTTATAGTCTTAGGCCTTTCACAATACCACGGTCCAAAACCATAATAACATAATAACATGGACCCAATACTTGGGATCAACACTTTTGACGAGATACCATGGTCCAGAACCATAGGTTCAAGTACCAAGGACTAACTACCACGGACCAAAGGTAAGTTTTCCAACATATACGTGCTTTTCCTTGTGTGAAAGTGCGTGTATACGCATCTTCATCTAGATGAACCTGCGTATATGTCTTTTCCTTCATTCTGAAAGCCTGAACTGAGATTTGTTATCAAAGAGAGTTGCCATCAAGGACAACACCTGTGCCATAGCTCCAAACCTGTGCCATAATGCCAACAGTTTCCTTATAAGTTATGTAAAGGTATTCATCATAGTCACCTTTTCTCTCATAAGGATGAACCCTCAAAAATTGTTGGAAAAAATTATTGTTTCACAGCAACAAATTTCGACTCGTTCAACCTACCATAAGTTGACAAAATGATTGATCTAATTCCAAGTATGATCAATCCCACTCTTCCATTGAAGAGTGAAATACATATCAGTCAAGTTGATGAGAAATTGGTCATTGGAGGAACTTTCAGGTCTAGAATGGGCTCCTAAGAAAAATGTACAACCAAAATAAACTTTATAAGAACCAATAGGATTCAAGATGACGATGTCAACCATGGGGGATGATTCCCCACTTTTGGATTAAAAAAGTAAAAAGATTAAAAAATAGTAAAATAATAAAACTATTTTTTCAAATCGTATTTTCAACTTATCTCACTAATGTTTGACTAAAATTTCAAGTAGGAGTACTCATTGGATGCAAAATTTAATCTAAAGTGTACCCATATTGCATACTTTCGATGGACCTTGCTACACAAAAAATGAGAAATACATGAAAACATGTGATTGAAATCATGTTTTTCATGTATTTCTCATTTTTCATGTAGTAGTGTCCATCAAAAGTATGCAACATGGGTACTACTTTGATGAGGAATCAAATTATGCATCCAATGAGTGTTCCCGCTCGAAATTTGAGTAAACCCATAGGGAGATAAGTTTAAAATATGAGTTCAAAAAGTAGTTTTTTCTTTTCTCCCTCTAAAACTTGATGATGTAATATAATGTTATTTCATTATTTCCACTATTATTTATAATTTCATTAGGAGGCTAATTTTAGACCTAAAAATTCGTCTAATGTTGATCACATGGTCAACTTGATTCTATCTTCAGTTGATCCCACTATCCTTTTAAAGAGTGAAATTAATACCACTCAGGTTCTTCTTGTTACTTCAAATTCTTCTACACATGGGGGCATTTTACTTATTTCCATTGAGTCCCCTCCAAGTTGTGAGGCTACTTCCTTTGATTGGAGTAGACTGAGAGGACCTCATCTTACCTCTTCCACCCCTTTCCAAATCATTGTGAAAGCATATGGTAAGAACGCATGGCACACAAATGGAGATGAAGGTGCGTCTATCTATATTTTATCCTCATATGCTTGGCAAGCTTTAGGTTCCCCTCAGCTTTCTCCTGTTAAAAAGAATATTTTGACTTTTAACCGAGCCATTAGCAAGCCTTTAGGGATCCTTCCTAAGTTACCTAGTACTTTGGAATGTAAAAGTGTCTATATTTATCTTATAGTAGTACAAGGCCCCTTGGATTTCGATTTGATCCTTGGGTGAGACTATGTCTATTCCATGGAAGCTATCATATCAACACTCTTTCATGTGATGTCTTTTCCTCACAATGGAACCATTGTGGCTATTGACCATCTTTCATTCATTGATCTTGATTCGACTACCATCCATATGACATATCTAAATGTTCCTTATCTGCAAGTCGTATCTACCCCACCATGGGTTAATTAAATGGCAACCACTCCCATGTCTCCAGTTATCGATGCAAGCGAGCCCCTCACTGTTTTCTCAACTTCCGATGACGTAGGTCCAGTAATTATCATAGGGAGCCTTATGGGGGAATTTGAAATGGATTTTCTTACCCCTTTTGATTCTCTTCACATGTATTCCTTCTAGAGGGCTATTCTTCCTTCTGATGAATATCTCTTGGAATCCATGGTCGGGAAACATCCCTTGGCATGTGTTTCTTCCAAATTGGATCCATTATCCAATAGACTAAGAGGATAGTTCTTTTACTGTGTCAACCTAGTTAAAAAATGAAACAAGTTCCTATGAGCATATTTATTTTTGTTTCAATATCACATAAAAATGAAACAAACCATGAGGATGGTTCTTTTACTGTGTCAACCTCACTAAAAAATGAAACAAACCATGAGGATGGTTCTTTTATTGTGTCAACCTCGCTAAAAAATGAACAAAAATACTTGTGAGGATGGTTCTTTTACTGTTTCAACCTCGTTAAAAAATGAAACAAATACTTGTGAGGATTGTTCTTTTACTATGTCAACCTCATTAAAAAATCAAACAAATCACTGTGAAGATGGTTCTTCTATTGTGTCAACCTCATTAAAAATGAAACAAGTTCTTGAGAGGATGCTTCTTTTATGATGTGAACCTCATTCAAAAAATGAAACAATTGATTGTGAGGATGGTTCTTTTGTTATACCAACCTCGCATAAAAATGAAACCACTTTATGAAAGTCATGAGAATAGTTCTATTTCAAGCTTGTTAAAAATGAAACATGTCCTTTTATAAACCGAATATTTTATGTGATTTTATCAATAAATTTTTATTTCATCTTCCTATATCGATTACTTAAGTAGATCAAACAAATCTCGGGGGGCATGTGCCTCTTCATGGGTACATTATAATTATGTTTTTTGTACAACGATGTTTTGAGCATCATTTTACAATTCTCTACTACTTTTGCCTGTTATCTTGTGTTACATTTGATTACTGATGCATTGAAATTGGTAAAGATCTGTAAGAAAGTAAACAAATTATTCATCCATATATTATACAAGATAGAATGAAATAGAAGTAGTAGTTTTCATTAAGTAAAATGTTTGTAAAATGTATTTTTTGTACAAAAATGTCATCCAAATACATGAGGCCTCATGACATTTATTATCTGGACATGTTGATACATCATCAAAGAGCAAAAAGCTAGCCCTAAGACTAGCGGCTAAGCATGATGATCATGGTAGAAAATAACAACTCAATCTACTCATCATAGCAAGTGACTAATAGGCCTGGGAACCCCCATAGTGTGCCTTTGATAGAAGAGAGGCAAGTCATCAATCCCAACATCTGGGATGTCCAAGGTCAACCTCTCAAGGTTGTGCTCTAACTTTGTCAATGCCTCTACTACTTCTGGGTTTTGCACTACAGGAGCTATTGGCTTCTCATCGTGTCTTCCATATATGCATAACCTTTCTAGTCTCACTGGGGCCACATCTGAACGATCATTTCAAAAAATAAGTTTTGGATGCCAAAAAACAACAAAAAATTAAAAAATTCACAAAACAACCAAAATGTTAAGTTTTTACCTAAATCACCCCACTGCATTCTAGGTGGAAGTGGCATATCTCGATCACCTGTGTAATCCATTCCTGTGTATGGAAAATCTTCAATCATGATGATTTGATTTTCTATCCACCCTAAGAAATCAAGAGTATACAATATCGTTGGTCCTTCACCACCTCTGTGGCATTCCATTAGTGTGACCCATTTCAGCATGCGAGGGTCGAGGGTCCTGAGGTCCTCCTCTCTCTATAACTAACCACGGAGCGAGAAGAGGGATCCCTTCTAGAGAAAATGAGATGAGAAAGGAACCATGCCCAAAATTTTTGAGTTTGTCGATTTTGACCCTAGTTAGTTTCCCTTTCAGATTGGCAACTACAACCTTTCACCAGTTGAATATAGTAGGTCACAAACACTGTATGACGGTTTGCATCTGAGCCTTCGTAAGCAAGTCAATTGCACATATTGAGGGTGATTTTCTATTTGAAAAATCTCCCCAAAAAAATTAAATACATGGTGAAATACGAAATAAAATACATGAAAATGAAGATCTTGGACAGATGATCTACCTGGAGAAGATGGCTCGTGATTTCGTCCAATGGTTTGCCAAGAATCTGCCTCTCAAATTCTTGGTGAAAAATCAACTCTATCACTCTCAAAGGGTAAAAAATAGAAATGATACTTTTTTTTTTTACTTTTTTGGGTTTTTATAAGTTTTTAGGCTTATTAAAATATCATTTTTTTCCTATTAGCCTTTAAAATCCAAATTTATAATGTTTTTGACTATATTTTTGAGTAGTGATGATGATTTTTGAGTTTAAGTGTGCAGGTCACAGGTTATTTATGAAAAAAAATCATTTTGGTGTTGAGTATAGTATTATCACTTTTTCAAACTCGTTAAAAACTTATGAAAATGTGAAAACAAGGAGTTCTCTTTACACCCTTTTTAGACTCCTTAAACATGAAAAGATCACTGATTACTTGATTGTTTGAACTCGTAAAAGTAAATGAACAACTGTCTATTCAGTATAAGTTTACCCCTTTTACATACTTAATTAAACTATCTATGAAAAATGTATACGTTGACTAATCATGTTCAATAGAGTTCTCTCCTGCATTATTTTACCCTTTTCTGAGCTTGAGGGACTCAATTTACGAAAAAGGACATAGTGGAGTTTACTTATGTTTTTCTCCTGACTCCCTAAAACTGAAAAACACCAAGCTTTACTTTCTCTGGAATCATTAAAATTTACGTTGAAAGAAATGAACAAGTTTTCTTTTTGTTTCTTTTCAAACTCTTTGAAAATGAAAACGACATCTAGTCACCCCTTAACTAGACTCTTACAACTTAAACAATGTAGGAATCGTTAAGAATGATGGTATCAAACCACTCCTTCCTAGGGTTCGTTAAAAATACTTCAAAGGACTCATATGAAGGATGAGCTTGCAGGAAAATCATATGTTATCCTCCTCAAGCTTCTAAAAAATAAAGAGTCACCTGCCAATAATGGTGGGGGAAAAGTGGGAAAGAACCTTGTTTTTGTATTGTAAAAGGTAGTATGTCACCCTTGAAAATGACACTCTATCACTTTTGTGTCCGGGTTCGAAAATCCATTTATCTCTTAGTTGACCATACCTCATTGAAAGTCTTCAGTGGGTTTGGGTATTAATTTTGAGTCAAATTCTTCCAAGTCATCATATCATGTCTCCAATATGTTCCAGAGAAGTGGAACCTCAGTCAAATTACTTTGCTAGTGATATCCTTCAGTTTCATCGACCATCCCTGAGTCAGTCCTGGATTACTCTAAACTATTGTTCTTCAAAAATTGACATGAGTTTCGTGTCATAGGGCCTCCTACGATGGTTCACTTCCCATCAATTTCATCTCATTATCTAGGAAGTTGATCTAGAAACATTCAGTACCTTGGAGCCTGCATGCCTTAATGGCAGGTTTCTCACCTTCGATGATATTTTCTCATCATTGATCTTCGATCAAATAATTCTATGAGTGTTTAACATCAACACATATATTCACACTTCATAGATTGTACTGGAAGTACCTTGAGAGCCATTGTCATTATTGATGGTTTCTCTCGCACTTGTTAATGGTTCACATCATTGATAAGTAATCAAGTCGTTTCTACCATGTTCGACTACGAGACATTCATGTGCATGGCTAGATTCATATTACGAATCGAGAGATGGAGATCAAGACCCTAGATATAGTTACACCCATCGAGGCTGCATGGAGTTATTAAATATTCATGATTGTAAACATAGATCCATTGATGGCTACGTATACACTATGTCTTCTGTTGACATGGATCTTCAGACATATTTCCGCACTATTTCTTTGAGACATTTATGCTCTGAGTATGGGAATGCCTACCTCAATGATGATTATATATTGCATTGTAACATTTGATTGATTTTTTACGTCTCTGATTGCAGTCTCTAACCAAAATATTGGGATGATAAAGCAGTTTAGTCATCAAAATATATCTCCTGGCATTGTACTTTAGGGGGGAATCTGTTACATGTCATTTTGTCAAATTAGGAAAATAACCATCGGTTTGGATCTTTTGATATCCATAAATGTGTTACAAGGCATCCCCTTGCAAGGCTAGAACCGAAAATATACCAAAGAGAGTGAAATTCCTAGATCCCATGGCTCAAAATCTTATTTTTGGCTTCTTGTGTCATTCCCTAGTCAATCTCTACATATACATAGAAAGGTCCATTACAAACTGCACATAAGTGAATTTTTTCTTACACAATGGCCTACACACATGACTTAATGAATGTAAAAATAAAAAGTAAAGTCCTGAAGCATTGCTAGTCATATATTTCCCAACTAACAAACATAGAATTGATGCATATTTAGCCCTGATCCCTCCCATCATGGAGCTACTCCCTCTCTTTATGGAACCTCTATCCCACCATTAGTGGATCTCATCCCTTGGAATTTCAAACTTCCCCTCCTTGGCCTATAAATCTAACACAGGCCTAAGGATTGTGTATGACTATTTGAAGTAGGATTATGCTACAGAAATAAGGTTGGGAGGCTATTCATTCAAGGAGAGGGTTGGAGATTGTGGGAAGGGACATGAAACATCAAGGCTTCAAGGTTGTAAGTCCATTCTCCATTTAATTAATATAAAAGAAATTTTTCTTTCTCAATTATGTCTTTTTTGATACAATTTATGGGATTCCTTGATCACCCACATAGATTATGATTTCATATTGATCAGTTTATGATATATGATTGATTTAGTTAATTCAATTATCTCTTATGATATATGTTGGATGCTTCGATATTGTGTATGTTTCTATTTATGCATATATCCTTTAGGACATTATGAAGAAGTTGTGGGAAGCACTGGAAAGATATCTAAGGCATTGACAAGAAGTGAATGATCGAAAGGACTAAAAGGGACTTCATAAGGAATTTCAATTAAACGGTATGTGACCTCTATCATAGTTTTTGTTTCATTCAATGGTAATCTAGGGAAAGATAGCAGTTCCTTGTTGTTTGTTACTAGATCTATTTGAGGTCCAGGGAGATCGATCTTTTCCATATGAGGGATAAGTATGAATAACAAACTTAGGGCTTGACTTGTTATACTTGGATCATTGAGCCCAACTCCTACATTAATTTTTGGTTGACATAGGTTGTCTCAGGTGATAAGGGCCCACCTCCTTTCTCTTTTAGCTCCTCCCCAGAGGAAGGATTTATGCATATTTATCATTTTTTGATGATGTTTTTGGGAGAAGCCAGGGTTGAGAGAAGGTGTTAGTTCCAGTCTGCGCAGCCTGTCACTAGGGATTGAAATGGGATCTTACTATGTCTAGATTTCAAAGATGTTTTGCACATGATATTTAGTGCAAATCATATCCTAACTATTTCCATCATAAGAAGCTCAGAAAATCATTTCCAATGGTATATCACACTCTCATAACCCGTTTCTGGATCAGAAGATATGATTGAAATGAATGAGTGATTCTTGGTTATGCATGTTTTGAGGCCAGTTGTTGCACACAATGATAAGTTTACTACAAGATCAGTTTCTGAAATAATGGTAAGAAAAATTTCAAAAGTGAAAGAGGTTTTTGTCCATCACATACCAAATAACAAAAAACTCCTTCAGTTTATGCACAGGTGCTACTATGTGGGCGATATGCAGTGATATTTGGAGCCTACATTAAAACAAAGCAAATTTTTCATATTTTTTACTGTTTTAGTCATTTTAGTGTTGTGCCATTTTACAACAGATGGAAAGTAATTTTGAAAAACCCAAGGAGGTTTTTCTTAAAAACGAGCCATATAACAAAAACATCTTTTAGTTTATTCATAGGTGTCGTGAATTTGAATATGTGACTATATCTTTACAGCTCATTTTGACAGATTTAAGTTTTTAATGATTTTTTGTTTTAGAGATGATTTTGTGGCACAAATTACGAGCAACTAGAAATGAATTTATAGAATTTGAGAGAGGCTTTTCTCCAACATGACCTTATCTACAAAAGGTCTCTCATTTTTGTAACAGGTGCTATGGTTTAGGAGATACGAGTTCATCTTCAACACATATTTTCAAAAATTCGGTCCAAGTTTAATGTAACTGATCCTATTTTGAAGAAGATGGTTGAGCTTAATTACCTTAATATAGGGATGAGCTAAATGTATAAATTTTACGAATTTCGTAATGTAGATGTTTGATTTTGGTAGTATAGAGGCTGTCTTGGCTTTGTGTAAATTTTTTCCTGAATATCATTTTAATAAAGTAGTCGTTTGCCCTTTAGATCTAGGATTCATCGTGGTGCTGATCTTTAGTATGCTTTTCCTGTAATTCATTTACACTTTATGTTTTTTCTACCTTGTTTCAGCATTATCTAAGTGATATGTTAGGAATTCATCCGTAATGATACTCCTTTCATGATGATTTTTCTGTTAGTTGTAATGGTTGTCTTAGCAGAATTCATCCTTGGCTAGATGCTCTATTGAGCAACCTCCTGATTCTCTTTCATCTAAAGTTGTTGTTGTAGATTCATCCTTTTTCTGATGCATGCAGGGCAGCGATCTTTCTCCCTCATACTTCTCAAATTTACAATATTCACTTGGCTAAACATGGCACTTAATTTTTCCCAGGTTTTTCGACATAAACGGGCATCGATTCCATAATCCAGGTCATCCTTTCTCTTGCTATTTCGAACCAAACAAAACCAAAAAACCTAGTGCTACTATCCCTAGCCTAAAATCCATATTCAATTCAGTCATCTCAACTAAGATTGACAAGGAGATAACCCTCTCCTGACTTGGTAGGTCTAGCTACCAGGTCAAGCATGGTTTGATGTTATCCTAGACCTAGCTTCCTTTAGCTTGAGGTAGATCCAGGCTCTAACATAGTAATATGTTAATGCCTAAATCTACCTCAAGCTGAGAAAGGCAGGATCTAGGGTAACATCAAACCATGCTTAACCTGGTAGCTAGCCCTACCAGATCAGGAGAGGGCTCTCTCCTTGTCAATCTCAGGAAAATATAGCAAATGAGACTTGAGATGACTGATATAAAGACCAATTTTAGGCTAGGTATATGCTTAGAGGAATTTGATTGAATTTAATGTTGGTTTGTTGGCTCAAATGTGAAAGGCAGATTTGGGTCCAGGGAATGGACTCAGTCTTGCAGAGGTTTCTATGGGGCGAGGTAGGAAAATGCTTTAGTACTTTGAATTAAGTGAAATTGAGAGTCTTAAGACTGGTGAGGAGTTGGAGAGGGCATGAAAGTCTCAGGAATCCTCTTCAAATATTTGAAAACATGAATAGTTAAACAAACCCTAGGTAGAGCACTGCAACATCAATGATTTCTTCCTTTATCCTTGATTCATTTAATTAAGCTAAAAAGAGAGAGATGATGGCATACATAAACACATGTAACTTGAATTACAGAAGGAAAAAAAATACTAAGTCACCTTGCCACAAGAATCCCACAAAATGTTGCAAACCCTGGTCTATTCCTTTGCCAAACTACAGAGATGAATGTACAATAATTCTCAAAGCATTCACAAGAGTTCAACCTTTACAAATGACTAAAAAACTACTAGATATAGGCAACAAACAACTCATTCTAGCCTTTAGGGGTCGAATTCATGAGTCTAGGAGTTGTTTCAAGAAGATCGAAACTAAGAATTGAAAAGTAGGTAGTGGAACAGCTTGCCTCTAAAACCTAGGAAACTGATTCATTCAGTTCAAAACCACCTATACATGATGTATCTACTTCCATGAGTGAATTTTTATCATTTTTACATAAAATTCCATCCATTTACATCAAGTTATATCATGAGTTTGACCATGAGAGAGAAAAAGTCAAACTGAGAAAAAATAGGCATAAAACAAAGTTTTTTTGGCAAAAATGGCAATTTTCCATCATGTGCGCCACACCACTTTTCCTGTGCGTAGCACTATTTTTCAGTTGATTTTGGAGGCCTTCCCGTGCAAAAAAGTTTCTCCAAGTGGGCTTGTTGGAAATTTCTATCTATCTACTTTCTATAACAAGTGGAATTTCTGAATTTGGTGTCCATTTGCCCCTCCAAAAATCAGTTCTCCCAACACTGCTTCCTGTGTGGCCAAAAAGGGGCAGAGAGGGCATTTTTGAGGTGTTTTTGACCCTTTTGGAGGCCCAAAACTTGACAAAAATTTCTAGTAATTTTTGGGTATGCATGATTTTTCACAAGGAATCCAAAAATATATAGTTTTCCTCCACATGAGGTCCCTAGCAAAATCCAGCATCGAGTGGTGCTACGCACCAGGCAAAAAAAAACTGTTTTTTCCTTCAAATTTTCAAAATTGTCAAAAAGCATGCCAAATTTCTTGAAATTTGGGACGAGTGACATGCATCAAGTACTATGTTGGGCTAGGGAAGCTTCAGTCAAGATCTTTAGCTTCTCTTGCTCTTTCTTGCTCCTCAAAGTCTTCCTCAACTTGGCTTTTAGGCTCCTTATTCTCGCTTTGCAAATCTTGTTTCTTGCCAAATAATGAAAAGCCATGTGCCTCAACATCTTTTTCTCCTTATTTTATTTCTCAAACAGCTTCTCCAAGTGCATGTTTTCCCTCTTTAGCCAAGATTCCCGATCAGCATCAACCTCTTGCTCAAGCGGTGTCAACTTGACTTTCCTCCTCTTTGTTGCTTGCTTATTTTCCCTTATGTTTTGCAGCTTCATGATTGTTTGTTGGTCTTCCAACTACTTGTTCCTTTGCTCAAGGTATTTTATAATCCACTTAGCTCTTTCAAGGTTAAGAGATAAGTCATGAATGTCAGCCTCTTGTTCTTTGATGATTTCCTTGAGTTTTGAGCTTTGGGAGCCCAAATCAGTGTCCTCATCTTGAATCAAAATGAAATCTTTCTCCTGGCCTTCAGAAGGCCCCTCATCATGAAATGGTTGTTTACCTTTGTCCTGTACCTGATTTGTTGAAGAAGAAGGCAAAGCCCCTTTCACCCCGGGTGAAGATAACATTTGCCTATGATCTGATGAAGGAAACGAGGCCCCTTCCACCCCGGGTGGAGATAGTACTCGTTTGGCAGCTGTAAGTGCCCTTTTGATAAGTGAAAAATACTGGCACATTGGTGGTTTGAGTCTCATGCACTTCTTGCTGACTTGAAGGCCCTCCTGCCTCATGAAATACTGATGGGGTCACTTGAGGGCTTTTGAAATCCTCATGTGAAATGAAATCATCCCATGAAACATTCAGCAAACTCAGGTGATGCAAAACAACTATCTTGATCAATGCAAAGTGATAAATGTTGTTGTACTATTGATGAGGGGGTTTTCTTTGCACCAATGTGGTCATTTTCTCAATGTTTCTGCATATGAAATAAGGGATGTTCATCATCCTCACTCTAGTGAAATGCATCAATAATCTGACATGATAAGTGTACAAGCGAGAAAATCTTCCTTCATAGCTGAAGTATTTGATAATGAGCTTCATGAGTGGAGCATATGTTTCGAGTAGGTATCTGAAAGGAAAGACCCTACTGATTTTCTTCTGATAGCTAGCCTTGATATAAGGCTCATAATTCTCTTTGTCCACAAGTTTTCCTTTGTTCTATTGTTCACCCACATTCGGAATATCGGTTGCTTCAGCTATAGTTTCAGGTGTCAAAGTGAAGGTAACACCTGCTAAATTGACCTGGCGATTGTGAAGATGAAGGACAAAATGTCTAGCAAGATTATGGTGATATTTCACCCTTTCCACCATCTCACAAAACTGGTAGCAACATTGATGTTTGAAACATGCTACTGCAAGAGGACAAGCCAATAGCTCTGTGAGTGTAGTAGGCTCCTCTCGGATGTGTTTTCCTCCCTTGTGTGGTTTTCTTGGTGCATGAATTTCTTGGGAGGAATCACTCACATTTTCCTCATCCCTTTCATAAGCTGAATATGTTTCCATATTTGCCACTATTTGGTGTAAAATGATGAGTATGAAGAGATTTAATATCAAGAATAAGTGTTTGTTGTTTAATGAATGGGATTGATGAGGGGGACATTGAATGAGGCATTTTGATGCTGGTTGTAGGGTTTTTGGGAAGTGAAAGGGTTTGGGAATAGTGGGAATTAGGTATTAGGGTTTTTAGGGTTTTGGGGATAGAGGGGTAGGATGAGTGGAAATGAAAGGGGGATAAGGGAAATGAAATGAGTGAAATTTCAGTGGAAAGGAGTGTGAAAATGATGTAGGGAAATAAACAACAACAATGACAAAATTGTAAACCCTAGATAGTTTTCTCAGTGTAACTGTGCAACAAACTAGGGTTTTATCTTTTACCTATTAGAACACCATTAAAGCTGATCAAATCTCTTGCAATGGAACTTAGGGATGATTTACTTTCTTGTAGAATGGTATGGGCAAAGTTTTGGAGTTTGGCAAGATTGATTGGATGAAATTTGGGCTTGGAGGGCAGGTGCACCGTGCCCAGACATAAGTGCGACACGCCAGTCTGGTGCACTGCGCCCATTCAGTTCCTAATGTATTTCCTGTGCTTTGTGCGCCGCTCTGACTAGGTACGCCGTGCCACTACCCAGGTGTGCCGCGCTAGGAAGCTTTGCACGATTTTTTGCTACATTTTCTCCTTTTGAGCCTCAAATCACGATTTTTCTTGTTCACTGTCTTTAACATAAGAAATGAAGTTTTAAACATGAGAAACACTTTATATACAAGTGGCTTTAATTTTTAATTTTAAAAGAACCCACTTTCTAATGTTTTCTTTTTCACTTTGGTCTTTAAAACTCTGTTTTGGCAGTTTGACTTGCTTTTTGACTTTTGATGGACTAATGCTTTGAATTTCTTGTCTCTTTTGCAATAGCTGGAGTGCAGGATTTTGGCAAGGTGACCAAGGCTGCATTTCCAGACTTATTACATATATAAGAATTAAAATTACATGAAATTTTATACATAGAAGAAAAAACTATGTTTTTCCTCAAAATAGGGTTTTGAGGAAAAATAAATCACTGAGCATGTGATTATTGAAATTTTTGATGCTAAGACATTATTTGACCTCCTCATGTTCCTGTTTACCATTATTGAGCTTTTGCAAGACTTTGATGACAAACCCTAGACCTAATGAGATTAAAACCCTAAAAATGGCTTTTGCAGGTGTAAAGATAGAAAATTACTGTAAATGACGTGAATTAGTGAAAATAGGCCAGCGAGTAAAGACCATGAGGGAAAATTGATAATATGCCACTACCATCAAATGATCCATGACCTAATGGAATGCAATTGATTGGATGAGACACCTAAGAATGCATGCAACAAGAGAATTTTGATCACTGATGGAGGGATGAAGATACTGACATTAACAGAAGGTATATAGGCATGGATGGCAATACTGACTTAAGCAAAGTGAAGTGCCTTCCAATATTGAGAGCTCTGAAGGTCCAATGAGAAAGTTTGGATTCAAATTTTAGTAGGTCTTCCAAAGTATCTTTTTTAAGAGGGTTGGTAGTCAGGAGAGCATCAATGCATTTGGTCGGAAGGGAGCTCTTTTAAAAACCAAGTAAATAGGAGATGTAATTTTGGACGACTAAAGGTGTATTAAAGAAAAACAACTAAGATTGGAGTTGTTAATGGAGGTTCCCAAAGAAAAAGAGAAAGAGTGAAGGATGTTATTTATCATAATTTATTCTTGGATAAAGGGGTTCCCCATGAGGAGAGTATCATAAAAAAATTGCTGGTGAGTAGAGGATAGGGAGTAGGAGACTAGAGGAAGGACCTTAAGATGCCCGTGAAGAAGTGTGGCTTTGATGGTGTGTCCAAAGCCTTGAACAGTAAGAAGAGAGAGGTAAGTGGGTATTAGATCACCTTGCTTGGTTAATCTTTAAGGACTGAAGGTTGGAGAAGGGAAATAATTGATTACAATAGAGAAGAAAGTATTTTAGATGAGAGTCATAATCCAGTGGATCCATTTTTCACTAAACCTAAATGTTGTAAGGACATGGTAAATGAATCTCCATCCTATTTTTTTGAAGGCTTTGGAAATATCTAAATTTATGATCATGCTCAGAAGTTCGAAGGGAATTCATATTTTCATGAGCCAAAACATTTTTTTCCAAGATTTTCTAACTTTGCACATAATTTGTTTTCTCAAGAGAGATAAGGGAAGGAAGGAGAGGCTTGAGGCAATTGGCAACAATTTTAGAGATAATTTTGTTTATGACATGGCAAAGGGAAATAGAGTGAAATTATAAGGGAAAGGATGTTTTGGAGGAATTGGGAATCAAGGATATAAAGGTAGCTTCAAAGGCTGAAATAATGGAGGTTGAGCACCAATAGTCTTCCACAATTTCCCAGATATCATGTCCCAAAATTTTTGAGCATGCCTAGTAAAATTCAGAAGTGAAGCCATTCAGACATGGAGATTTCCCTTTTGGAATTTCAATGATTTCCATTTCGACCTCTTGCATGGTCACTTCTCTGAGAAGAAGGGAATTCTATTCATTGATGACCAATATGGGAATGTTTCTGGTAACTTCATAAATTGAAGGCCTTCTATCTAGGATTGGCTTCATGAGGAGGAATTAAAAGTGATCATGAATTGTCTATATAATATTTTCATGATCTTCTACTCTTTGATTCTGGTCATTTTGGATGTGGAGGATGATTTTGTCATTTGTGGTTGACCATAGATTTGTGAAATAAATTTTTTTTACCTCCCCTTCCTTTAACCATTGAACCCGTGATTTTTATTTCCAAAGGGTTTATTCTTAGGTCAATCCTTCCTCAACTTGAAGTTGAAGAAGAGTCTCATTGGCTAACATTTCTTGTGGACAACGTTCATGAATAATTGTTTGCTGACCAAAGGCTATTTCTTGCTCCAAATTTTTTTCTTCTATGAAGATATTTCCATAGATTTATACATTCCACTCCTTGATATTTTCCTTAATGAATTTTAATTGCTTCTGAAATAAATACATGATATTTTTAGAAATGGAATTAGAATTTTACAAACAAGTCCCCATGTTGGAGTTAAATCTGAGTGTCGAAGCTAAAAGGCCTCAAATATGAAAGACTTGTTCTGATTTCATCAGGATTAGTCGAAAAAAAGGCACACATGTCAATGATCAGAGCCATGGTTGGGGAGGATGCAAGCTTCAAATCTTATGCCAAAATGAAAAAGAGGCTAAAATATTAAGAATTTGTCAAGCCTAGAGGAAATTTGGGATGTCTTGGCTCGCTTATTATCCCATGTAAAAGTATCATTAGTTGTATTGATGAAAATAAGATTGCCTTTGTCAATGAATTCATTGAATAAGTAGGACTCCCCCTCTAGCCTTCGAATCCCTCCTCTTTTTCTCTTGGAGGGATCAAAATGTTGAATTTTGTAGCTATGGTTGATCTTCAAAATTTATATTTTATCCCTTGTAATGTATAAATAATTTTTAATACATTTTCTTTATGTCATTTTCATTTTTTAGCCCTTGAAAAAATTAACACAAGACATGTTAGTCAAGTCAAATTCAAAAGAGAAAATTTAGAAATTTGTTTTGAATTTTTTGCTCCAAACTTGTCAAGTTATCCCTCCCTCAAGTCAAGCCAACCCTAGTGAAGAGTCACACACATACAGACATGCATCACACTATATATAGAGAATTGGACCTCCTCCAAAAGGCACCATTTGACTTCACTGAAAGAAAGTAATATTATGGTAATCTCAAAGAAGTGCAGGACGAATCTGTAGTGGATGGAAAATCAAAAGAGTAAGACAAATTCTTAGTGTAGGAAGAATTGGTAGTTCATGATGAATCTGTAATGTAGGAAAAAATAGCAATGTTGGATAACTTTGTATTGCAGGACGAATTTGTAGTTTAGGGCCGAAATTTTGGGAAATTTTTTTGGGTAGTAGGGACAAAGTTGAAGGGTATAAGTTTGAGTTGAAAATAAGGATGCTTGACTAGGTTTGACCATACAATTGTTAGTAAGTTTGACCTCATAGTTGACTAGTTGCATTAGGTGTATCTCTTATTGAACTGAAGAATTTCTCTAAGGAAAAGGTGGTTGGGGTTTTTCCCTTTTCCTAGGGTAAACCTTGTGTTCCTTTTATGCATGGTGATCTTTACTATCCTTATGATTTTATGGTTGAATTTATTAAATGTATTTTATTAATGATAAAATTGAATTGTTAAAAGAAGATCTATATCATTAGAAGTAATTATCAATAATTTAAATATTTGTGATTTTATCTATTGCACTTGAAAAATAAACACATAGAATATTTAAATCCCCACCCAAGGCCCAAGGGTAAGTACACATGATCTTATAAGAAGTGAAGAGGTGTTGAATAAAAACTCTTTTGTCCATAGGGAATTTGGGCCTATAAACAATGGATATAAATCTAGATTGTGAAGAATCGATTGGTTGAAAATAAACAAGAAGGATTCTAGGAAGGGAAAATGAGTATTTTATTGAAATAGTGGTTGGCTTCCAAATAATAGATAGGCCTCCCAAGGAACCTTAGGCACAATGAGATAGGAAGGCATTGTGTTTCCAAATGTGCTTTCTAATTCTACCAAAAGTTTTGGAGGAGCATTTAGTCTCCGAGAATAGTAGGATATTAGGATTTTCCTTGCATATTTTTTTTCTTGAGGAGTCTTTGTTTTGAATTTCCATTGAGTCCTCTTGCATTCAATGTGATTATATTCATCATTGGGGATAGGGTGTGGGGTGAAGTATGACATGAATTGCCACAAATCTACCCAAGTTGACTAGATGGTCTCCTCATTCTTAGATCAATCGAAAGTTAGATTTTTGACCTTTTTTATTTAGATATCTAGAGGAATTTAGAGTGTATTTGGGAGAATATAGTTTTATTCCATGGGTTTATGAGGAGGTGGGAGGAGAGGGAGTACCATAATTTTGAGCTTGTTGAAGAAGGAGGTACTAACATTAAAGAAAATCTTACATGTCTATCTGAACCTCTTCTTTTGGGATTACTATGGGATCATTGTGTTTCCATTGTTTTGCTAGGGATTTTATATCAACATCTTCTAGCTCCATATCTTCAATTTCTTCTATATCCATAGGATATTGTATATAATGCTCCATTTCAATATCCTTTGATATTGTTCAGAAGCAGACTTGCCTTTAGTTGCCTTGGCCACTAGATGCTTCGATAGAGGAGGTTTTTCATTTTTTGCCACATTTGTTTCTTTATTTTCTAGATAAGCATCTTTTTTAGCTAATCCTTGCAACACCATATAACAAATATGGCTAGTATCCTCACCCACTACTTTTCCTTTGCGGGTTTCCTAATTTATTTTCTTCTATTGGTCAATGTGTTGAAATATAGCAACAAGAATATTCCAATTTAATTTGTCCTTGAATTAAATTGTGAATTAAATCAAATTTAGTCTTAACAACTACTTGGAAATAATTAATTAATTTATTTTAAATTAATTATTTGCAGAAATTCAAGTTAGAAGTCTTTCTAATGTCATGCAAGAGTTATCCCTTAAATTAAGGAGATAAGATTGATTTATATTTGAGTTGTAATTAGTTAACTTAGTTTACTGAGATAAGACCAGTTAAGTTAATTCCAAACTATCTGAGGAACTAATAGTGAGTTAAAAGTCAGTTGATGCATTAATGCACTCAACTAGTGCTAGTCCAGTTAACTAAAGATTCCCTCATCATAAACTCATGCATGTCTATTCTTAGAAAGACCCAATTGAGATTAATGTTCAAGGAAAGTGTACTATTAGTTGCATGTGTTTTCTCATGGAGAAAACTCATGCATGCAGTCAAGAATTCATCCTTGAGGATTGCACAGTTTTGAAGGCTTATTTTTCCACTTGGTAATAGGCTAATCATCCACAAGGAACAACGCAAGGAAATAGGAGCTTGGAGGGAAAAGAGGAAGGCTGGAGAGAAGCCAAGATTTCCTATGAGCATCTGTGAGGATTGTACTAAGAGTTGGATAGCTGTGAGAGCTAAGGCTTTGTATAATTCCTATGTATTTCTACCATGTATGATAATACAATAGCGTGGGGTTTTTATCTGAGACTTTCCCAAAGTATTTTCATGTGTATTGTGCCATTAATTCTTCTTCTTCTGGTTATATTGTTCAACTTGATCTTTAAGCTTTCACAAATTGATAGTAGAAGTAGGTTATAGTATTCTTCTTTGATTTATGTTGCATTATCAGGTTAACCTATCACAGATTTTCTACATGGTATTAGAGCTGTGAATAGTATATTGAGAAGAGAATTCGAAGTTTGAAGTTTGGGGTTGTAAGTGAAAATCGAATTCATATCATACTTCAAGGTTGGCCAATGGCATTCTATGGCTTGAGACTTGAGTATGCCTTGGAAGGTAGCTTGAATTACATAGCATGGAAAGATATAATGGAGGCTATATTAGAAGACAATGGCTTGAAGGAATTCATTGATTACGAAATCCCAAAGCCAGCTTCAACTAATGCAAAAGAGTTGACTGAGTGGAAGAAGTGTGTGGCGAAGGTTAGACAGATCATCCTTGAGGGAGTTCGAGACCATATTGTCTCAAGTCTCCATGGGAAGGATACTCCATTTTCAATGTGGAAGACATTGAAGGACCTCTATTAGAATAGTAGCGACCAGAGGAAATTGGTGCTCAAGGATAATCTTCGAAGAATCAAGATGGAGAAGGGCGATACTATTTCCCCTTATCTTAACAAGCTCACCACCTACAGAGATGAGCTTGGTAGTGTGGGAATAACTATGACTGTTGATGATATGGTGAGCCTCACTCTCCTTGGCCTTCGAAAGAGTTGGAATAGCTACTAGGACTTTGTGAATGGAAGGGAGAAACTATCGGATTGGGAATGACACGTGGTTGGATATTATACAGGAGGAGATCAGGAGGAGCACACGAGATGGTTCTTCATCCAAGAATGATGATGAAGAAAATATGGCCTTAGCAAGTAAGGCAAGGAAAGGGAAGGAGAAGGCTTCCCATTTCAAATCAAATTCTTCTCATGGAGGGAAGAAGGGTGACATTTCTAAAGTAAGATGCTTTAATTGTCACAAGATGGGACATTATGCGACTAATTGCCCATCGAAGAAGTCTAAGAAGGGATCCTCGGAAGGATTGGAAGGTGAGGCATTAGCCTCTCAGTTTGAAATGGACTTTACCCTCATCACATGCATGGTGTCATCGATGGTGGGTTGTGTCTGGTATCTTGACAATGGATCCTCATTCCACATGACCGGTGATAAAAATTTATTTAGTGCCTTGGAGGAGAAAGACCTCAAGATGTGCATAGAGATGGGTAATGATGGAAGGTATAGTGTTTTAGGAGTGGGCACGATTTCTTTTCAGAGGGAGCATGGAGCTCCTTTCACCTTGATTGATGTGATGTATGTGCCTGGACTGAAGAAGAACTTGGTATCAGTTGCGATGTTGGAGGAAAAAGGTTACGATGTTGTCTTCAGTAAAGGAAAGGCATTCCTAAGACACATATCCATGGGTCAGACCAAGAGGATAGGGATTTGGGTGAATAATCTCTATAAACTAGAGGTAGATGATTGTGCAGCATTGAGTACGAAAGCAAAATTGGTGCAAAGCCAAGACATTGGTGAGATGTGGCATAGGCGGTTGGGCCATTTGTATCATGGGGCTTTGAAGATAATGCAACAAATATCTACAAGACTTCCCAAAGGTAAACTTGATCAAGTTGACACATGCAAAGGTTGTACCTTGGGAAAGTACACCAAGTCTTCCATTCATGATCAAGACAGTCGAGTAGAGGCTATCTTAGAGTGAGTTCATACTGATTTGTGTGGACCATTCTTGACGGCATCCACAATGAAGTAAAGGTATTATGTGATTTTCATTGATGACTATTCTCATAAATGCTGGATTTATTTCATGCAGAAGAAGGATCAAACCTTCACAAAGTTTTGTGAGTTCAAAACTATGGTCGAGAAAGAGTCAGGGAAGAAGATCAAGGCCTTGAGAAGCGATAATGGTGGAGAATATGTCTCTCAAGAGTTTAAGGACTTCTGTGAAGTGGAAGGAATTAAATGAGAGTTTACGGGACCTCATAACCCACAACAAAATGGGGTGGTTGAGAGGAAGAATAGAACTATTGTAGGGGTAGCACGGGAAATGCTGCATGACCAAGGCCTACCACTTCACTTGTGGGCTGAGGCATGCAACATAGTGGTCTATTTGCAGAATAGAAGCCCACATCACATACTTGGGATGAAGACACCAGAAGAATATCTCTCGCATAAGAGACCAGATGTGGGTCACTTCAGGATATTTGGCTCATCGGTATACTACCATGTGACAAAGGATGCATGGAAGAAAATTGAGTCGACATCAGAGTTGGGGATGTTTGTGGGGTACACTGATACACCTCACAACTATCGGGTGTACTTGCCTACCAGTTGGAGGAAAATGGTTCACAGAGATCTCAAGTTTGATGAGCAGAAGGCCATGTGAGTTTCCCTTGAGAGGGAGCTCCAAGTACGGGCTATGGAGGAACTGTTGGTTCCTAAGGAGGAGGAGCCTTAGACTGATATAAAGTAGCCGCATGTAGAGGTTCTAGGAGTGGAGACATCCACTCAAGCATAGTCTTCCAGAGATGGATGGAAGCACACAAGAGAAGATGATAGATTGTTGGAGGATGTGAGAGAGAATGTGGGAGCACCATCTTCTCACATCAGACATAGGAGGTCACCTGAGAGGTACACTCGATACATGGCCCTTGCTAGGGAATGTGTTGAGACCAAGCCATCTTCATTTGAGGAAGCAGTGTAAAAGCTTATTTGGGTTGATGCTATGGTGGAAGAGTTTGAATCCATAGTTCGTAACAGTGTTTGGGATGTGGTTTCGAGACTAGAGAACAAGTTAATTGTGAGTTCCCGTTGGCTTTAGAGGGTAAAGCAAGCTGTTGATGGTAGTGTGGAGAAGCATAAGGCAAGATTTGTTGCCCGTGGCTTTTCACAGGTTGAGGGGATTGAATATGATGAGACTTTTGCTCCTGTCGCAAGGTACTCATCTATCAGATCTATGTTGGTACTATCAGCACAGATGGGTTGGAAGATCCATCAGATGGATGTGAAGACTACATTCCTCAATGTCCAGATTAAGGAAGAGGTGTAGATAGAGCAGTCAGAAGGTTTTGAGACCTTTGATCACGAGTCGCATGTGTGCAAACTCAAGAGAGCATTGTACGGGCTGAAGTAAGCACCTCGTGCTTGGTACACCAGGATAAATAACTACTTCACCAGGTTGGGCTTCACAAATAGTGAAGCAGATGTGAACCTGTACCACATCGTGGTGAAAGGTAAGCTGTTGATCATCATATTTTATGTTGACGATCTCATATTGGCTGGTGATGATTAGTTGATCGTGTCTTGCAAGGAGGAACTTGCAAGAGAATTCGAGATGAAAGACATGGGTCTCATGCATTAATTCCTTGGCATGGAAGTGTGGCAGAAGGATGGGGAGCTGTTTGTGTCCGAGGGCAAGTATGCCAACGAGATACTTAGGAGATTCCACATGGAGAAGTGCAAGCCCATGCAGACTCCTCTAGCAGGTAACTGGAGGAAGGAGGTTGCTACCTCAAGAGAAGTGGTAGAGGCTACTGTGTACTGGCAGCTTGTGGATTCAGTGATGTACTTAATGAACACACTAATAGATTTGTGCTATGCAGTGAATCAACTGAGTCAAGTGATGGTTCAACCTACCAAGATGTTTTGGAAGGTGACAAAGCATGTATTGAGATACCTCAGAGGCACATCTCAGTATCGATTATGGTAGATGGACAGAGGGAGTGAAGATATAGGGCTTCACTGAGGCAGATTGGGCAAGGAGTCCATTAGATTGGAAGAGCACATCAGGAGGGATTTTCAACCTTGGGTCAACGACAGTTTCTTGGTATAGTAGGAAACAAAGGTTGGTTGTACTCAGCTCGACAGAGGCATAATACATGGTTGCAAGTCAGGTAGCATGTGAGGCCATCTGGATGCGTAAAATCCTAGTTGGTTTGTTTGATCAGAGGATGGATCTAACTGTGATCTATTGTGATAATCAGAGTTGTATCAAAATCTCTAAGAATCCAGTATTTCATGATAGTTCCAAGCACATCGACATCTGCTATCATCATGTCAGATATGTTGTAGCGAGGAGGATCATGTTACTGCAGTATATTTTGACAGAGGAGCAAGATGTTGACATTTTGACAAAGGCATTGTCAAAGTGTAAATTCGAGTTCCATAGAGACAGGATCAGGGTGGCAGATAATCCCTTTCTTGTTGAGAGGGAGTGTTGAAATATGGCAACAAGAATATTCCAATATAATTTTTCCTTGAATTAAATTGTGAATTAAAATCGAATTTAGTCTTAACATCTACTTGGAAATAATTAATTAATTTATTTTAAATTTATTAGTTGGAGAAATTCAAGTTAGAAGTCTTTCTAAAGTCATGCAAGAGTTATCCCTTAAATTAAGGAGATATTTGAGTTGTAATTAGTTAACTCAGTTTACTGAGTTAAGTCCAATTAAATTAGTTCCAAACTATTTGAGGAACGAATAGTGAGTTAACAGTCAATTGATGCATTAATGCACTCAACTAGTGCTACTCGAGTTAACTGAAGATTCCCTCATTAGAAACTCATACATGTCTATTCTAAGAAAGACCCAGTTGAGATTAATGTTCAAGGATAGTGTACTATCAGTTGCACGTGTTTTCTCATGGAGAAAGCTCATGCATGAAGTCAAGGGTTCATCCTTGAGGATTGCGTAGTTTTGAAGGCTTGTTTTTCCACTTGGTAATAGGCTAATCATCCACAAGGAACAATGCAAGGAAATAGGAGCTTGGAGGGTAGAGAGGAAGGCTAGATAGAAGCCAAGATTGGTTGTGAGCATCTGTGAGGATTGTACTGGGAGTTGGCTAGCTGTGAGAGCTAAGGCTTTGTATAATTCCTATGTATTTCCACCATGTATGATAATACAATAGTGTGGGGTTTTTATGTAATACTTTCCCCAAAGTATTTTCATGTGTATTGTGCCATTGATTCTTCTTCTTCTGGTTAAATTGTACATATCAATATTTAAGCTTCCACAAATTGATAGTAGAAGTAGGTTATAATATTCTGCTTTGATTTATATTGCATTATTGGGTTAACCTATCACAGATTTTCTACACAATGTGGTGAAGTCTCCTTGATTTGCATATGAGCTCATGGGTTTTGTTGGTGGCAGGTTGTTTGTTGGGTAGTATTGGAAGACATGTCTATATTGACATGAAGGTGTCGACACAGAAAGGGGATTTTATCATAGTTGATTGGCTTCTCCCAAACGATGTCCTCACTACTCAAATGACTCCTAGCAGGAATCAATTTGGAGATTTCTAGATAAACATAGAGGTAATAATATGATGTATATCTCCCATTTTTCATTATGTCTGAGAGCAACACAAATTTCCCTATCTTGTTTCGAATGTGATCAAGGATATTTGGATCCTAAAACTCTTGAGGGAGGGAATAAAAACATATCTAAATCAAAACAAAGGAAGAATATTAGAATCCAAGGTTTCATGAGTAACCTACTAGAGTTCATGAAACATGGATCTCCTTGGAAGATTCTATCCCAATATTGTATGTTGTTGAATATGGCTGCAAAAAAAAACCCCATGGTTCTAATTTAAGATTGATATCTCCCTTAAAGACATAGTTCTTTCAAAGCTAGTTGAGGAGGAAATTCTCAAGCATCTAAGATTCAAAAAATTTAAATATTATCACGTGTTCTTGCATGTCTTCCACTATTTCCTTGATTTTCTCTAGGTGAATTTCCAAAAGAGGGGTTTCAATTTGGGGGAAGACATGGAATTTTTAGCTTTGCTATCTTGGTAGGGACTAAAGATGAAGCATCCACTTTGCTTTCTTTCACAACCACTAGAGAACTGGAATTTAGATCCATCATGCTTTTTCTATTGTTGGAGGGATTGTATTTGCAGGTTAGTTAGGCATTTGATATGGCTACTATGACACTTCGAAAGGTAGGGCTTCCCCCCCATGGGGGTGTCATTGGTAAGAATCATATTTCAACTGAACCATGATTTAGAACCCTAGAATTGTGTTCTCCCACTCACACTGAATTGAAGGATTTCTTTAATTATAATTATATAAGAAAAAAAAGATAAGAAAATAGAAATGAAAATTATTATTAAAAAAGTCTCGTTATAAGAAATTTAGAAATATGGAAATATATTTTAATTGTTACTATTTCCATTTTTTAATTATAAAAAGAATTAATATACATTTAAGAATATTTTTAAAACACACACACACATACAATTTAAATATATATACATTATATAAAAAATATTTAACAATATTTTTAACCATGTAGATTTACTCATGCTTTACCATGGAGGCTTTCTTACAATTCTATGGATTACTAGTACTGTATGACTAAAACACCATAACTTATGTTCATATAACATTTTTTAATTAATCAATTAATTAAAAGGATAAAAGGGAAATAACTACTTTTGAGATAAATCTCAACCTTTGATTTGTGAATATTACCAAAAAAATTCTAAAATATTCTATGTAGCTTAAATCTCTATCATCCATCTAATAATTATTGATAATTAAATTAAAATTCTAAAATCCCTATTCCAAAATAGACATCCCTCAATGTAATTAAAAATTAAATAATTATACGTAAAAAAATATTCAATAAAAAATGAATAATTACACTAGGCAAATGACTTTCTTGACTTCAACCATGACACAAAGCATTGAGTTCAACCATGACATAAAGCATTGACAATTTTTCCTATCGATACACAACCCTTCCTACTAATGGTATTGGGCACATGTTATTGACCTCACCTCAATTAGAACATAACTATGTCTATCCTTCTTATTTGTTACTCGATAGAGATCATACCTAGTGGTCATTATGTATGAAAAATACCCTTAAATTTTTCTTCCAAACATTTATCCTCTAAGGATTGCAAGAATTAACATGTTGTAATTCATGAAAAATTAAATAATACTTTTTGACAAAGCATGAGCCATCCCCAAAAGTGAATAGGAGAATGGAATAACAAGAGGGATAACTACAAAGTAGCATAGTCACTGCCTCTTTTGGTAGTTAAGAATAAAAATTACTAAGGTGATATTTGAAAATAGATTTTCCACTTTTGATAAATAATGGATGTGACATAATTTATTTTTTTACACAACCATAATCATTACATAATGGTTCAGAGTAAATTCTATTAAGAACTTGAACAATGTCCTAATTATGTGTCAATTCACCCTTACATTTACCAATAGGGGAAATTTTAGTAGGTTTTAACTCCATACATAAATTACTTGCATACAAATTCTAAAAATGAGAAATAAACAATGGCGAGAGCATAAAACATAAAACAAATATACATAGAGATTTTCCCTTGGATCCCAATACCTGGACTACTAGATTGATTTTTCATTATGTTCCTTTCAATTTTACAATACATATATATACATGGCGAAGCATCCATAAAACCCAATCCGTTAACCTTAGATTAGAAGGTAACCATAGTTCCCTTGATCGAATCTACAAAATAACATCAGAAAAAAACCATCATGCCCAAAACGACGTGCGAAAAAAATGTACAAAACCATAGGTAGGTCTGCCCACCTAATATAGGGTCCAAAAACAATTTCCACAGTGCGCTGGCCCGAACCTCGTAGATGGGGGCTATCATCCCTCTCTAACCACCCAAAAGGGGGGGCTACCGGCCCCCCTACTGTGCTTGACTCAACGAACATGGGGAGCTATACAAGAAATTCATGCATGTGGGACTAGTCGTGGAAAGAATATAACACACATCCAACATTCTCCCACTTGTTGTTTTCTTTCCATGGGGAGCCATAGGAGAGCTCGTTCATTGGTCTAGTCCCACAACACCCATTGTTTCTCTACAACAAGAAATATTGTCAGTGCTCACAAAATTTGTTAATGCGTTTGCAACATTCTTCAAACTGTCCACCTTTACCAGCAACACCTTGTTGTCCTCAACCATATCCCTCACAAAGTGATACTCAACATCAATGTGTTTCGTTTTTAAATGATAAGAAGGGTCCTTTGCTAGGAAAATTTCACTTTGGCTGTCATAGTCTATCCTTATATCTCGTTGTACGAAACCCATGCTTGGAAAAAATATCTACAACCAAACTGCATCCTTACTTGCATGAGTGGCTGCCATGTATTCTACCTCTGTAGTTGAAAGTGCCACTACAAACTGTCTCTTGCTCATCCAACTGACTGCACCTCCAAACAAGTTAAATATATACCCACTTGTAGATATTCTCTGATCTATATCTCCAGCCCACTCTGCATCAACAAATCCAGGGATGTCCAAAATGATATCCAATCCTGGTCTTCCTTGGTAGCACAAACCATAATCACTAGTGCCACACAAATACCTGAAAACCCACTTCAACGTTATCCAATTCTCCTTACCTAGTTTTTCCATAAACCCGCTCAATACTACCACTATATGTGCAATGTTTGGTATAGTACAGACCATTGCATACATCACGCTACTGACTGCACTTTCATATGGAACACGATACATGTCCTCTTCCTCTTCATGTGTCATGGGACACTATTCAATAGATAACTTTACACCGGCATGAATAGGAATGTTCACCAATTTACTATCCTGCATATTAAACCTCTGTAATATTGTCTCGAGATACTTCCTCTAGTTTAACCATAGCTTCTTTTTTTCTTGATCTCGTTTAATTTCCATGCCCAAAATATAGTTTGTAGAACCAAGATATTTCATGTCAAATTTGGAGGAAAATTGGGTCTTCAATTCCTGGATAATTTCTTTGTTATTTCCAATCAACAACATATCATCCACATACAAGACCAAATAAATAACACAATCACCAATTAATTTAAAATACACAATGATCTGTTTTTCTTCTGGTGAAGTCAATTCCCTATATATATGTATCAAATTCTAATACCACATCCTTGGTGAGTGTTTTAACCTAAAAAGAGACTTTTAAACATGCATACCAGTTCTTTCTTAACCTTCAATGCAAAGCCTTCACGATGCTTCATGTAGATCTCCTCTTCTAGATCCCCATGAAGGAATTTTGTCTTCACATCCATCTGTTCTACCTCAAAATCAAAAGCAACAACAAAAAATAAAAGTAATCTAATAGAAGCTACCTTGGTAACAGGAGAAAAAATATCACCAAAATCAATTCTCGACACCTGGGAATAACCCTTTGCTACCAATCGAGATTTATATTTCTACACCTTGCCTTCTGCATTCATCTTCTTCTTAAACACCCATTTTCCCCCAATGGGTTTCCTTATAGCTGACAACTCCACAAGATTCCAAGCCTCATTTTTGTTTGAAGATCCCATTTCATCAACCATGGCCTCTTTCCATAGTTTTATATCCTCTGAATCTACTTCTTCCCTCATAGTTCTGGGATCATCATCAGTAATAGATAAAGAATAATTTGAACAGAAAACAACTGGACTATATCTTTCTGGCTGCCTTCTTTCTCAAACTGATCTTCTCACAACTGGAGTTTATGGATCTTCATATTCTAATTCCTCTTTTGTTGTCGAGTCTGATTCCTCCTCCTTCAATTCAAACTCTATCTTCTAAGGTTCCTTTGGTAGGAATTCATGTTTAATAACATATTTCACCTCTCTAAAAACCGCATTGCCATTGTACACAACCTTCCTTATTTCTGGGTTCCAAAACTTATAACCTTTTAAACCACCCTTATACCTAATAAAAATGCACCTTTGAGATTTACTATCCAAATTGGTTCTTTCCTCCTTTGGAACATGTACATTTTCATCACATCGAAATACCCTCAAATGTGAAAGAGAGGGCTTCTTCCTAGTCCATCCCTCCTATGGAATCTTATCCTCCAACGCTGATGAAGGTGAACAGTTGACCAAGTAACATGCAGTCTCCACCGCCTCTACCCATAACTCCTATCCTAATCTTGCACCATTGAGCATGATTTTTGCCTTTTCCATCAACATCCTATTCATTCTTTCTGCAACTCAATTTTGTTGAGGTGTGCATAGAGTATTCTTTTGTTGTGCTATACCACACTTCTTACAGAACTCTTCAAATTCCTTCTTGCAAAAATATCCACCATTATTTGTCCTCAACACCTTTATATTCTTCTCTATTTGATTTTCCACTAGAGCCTTAAATTATTTAAACCTATCAAAGACTTTAGATTTCTTCCTGAGGAAATATATACATGTATTCCTTGAGAAGTCATCTATAAATGATACATAATACACAAAATTACGCAATGATGGAACTGACACAGGTCCAAACACATCACTGTGCACAAGATTGATATATGTTTTGCCCTCTTAGCACTAGAGGCGAAACTCACTCGATTTTGCTTCCCATATGCACAATTTTCACAGAAATAAAAATCCAGAGAGCAATCACATATACCTTCTACCATACCACTACCATGAAGTATTCAAAGGCCTTTCTCTCCAGTATGTCAAATCCTTTGATTCCATAGCATGGTCTTTTCTCCAGAGACCATTATATTTTCTTCTCCACTTTTAGGAACCTCATAACTGTTGCACCCATAAATAACATTGCTACCCTAAAGCTTGTACAAAGTTCCATTCTGAACTCCCAGCATCTATACCAGTGCTCCCTGAACCATCTTGTAGGTATATTTCTCGAACAATGTTTGTACACCTGCATCATCCAACTTTCTTACAAAAATCAAATTTTTGGCTAATGCATGAATATGTAGAACACTCGAAAGTGTTCTAATCCTTCCACCTTGCAACTTCAACTTCACTTTTCCATGACCAGTGATTCTAGCCTTCTTGTCATCCCCTAAGAAGACATCACCACCATCATATTTATCATACTTAGAGAACCACTCCCTGTGGGGAGTGAAGTAAAAGGATGCAGCTGAGTCAATCAGCCATGGCTCATGACCTACATGTGTACTTGAAGAAGAATCCAAGTACACATCCCTACCATCATCTAAGGTGGTTTTCACCTCTGCATAAGGAGAATCATCAGATCCCTTTCCTTTCTTAGGAGATTTAGATCTATAGTCCTTTTTGAAGTGCCCTTCCTTTCTTCACTTCCAGCACACCTTTATAGGTTTTCCTGGAGATTAGATCTCCCTCTAGATTCATATCTCCAACTCGAGGATTTATTATTACTTTTGTTCTAGGACTGTCCGCGTACATAAAAGGCATCACCATTCTGGCCCTTCATATTTTTCTGTCTCATCTCCTCTTACAGAAAGGATGAGACTGTTTCATCAAACTGCAAGGTAGTCACATTGCTACCTATTGTAACAACCAGACTACCCAACGAATTTGGTAGAGAATGCAACAAACTGATTCACTTATCTTCATGTGAAATTTTTATATCAACAGATAAAATCTAGCTTACCACAGTATTAAAGGCGTTCAAATTCTCTATCACCGAGTCTCCATCCTTCATCCTCAGGTAATACAACTTTTTCCATTGGATCATTTTATTCACCAGAGACTTAGATTGGTACAAAGTCCCTAAACTTTCCCACGAGGCATTCGCTGAATCTTCCCCTGATACTTTCAACAATACTAAATCTAAGATACATAATTGTATTGTTCTCTTTGCCTTTCAATCCAACTTCGCCCAATCTTCAACTGATATTACCATTGGTTTAGTGCCCGGATCTATCACAATCCACTGATCTTTATCCACCAGCACATCCTCCATCTTGAGTTTCCACAACTCAAAACTTTGACCATTAAATTTCTCGATCTCGATGTTTCCAATGCTTGCCATTTTCTTTCACCATAAGAATCGATCCTGCAGATCTCCCATTGAACAAGGTCTACCATAGGCCTGAGAAAAACCCCTCAAAAACAAACATGCGTCATTATAATAGGGGTTTGATCCAAGTGGATATCGGTTTCCACCCACCTATTCCAATTGGACCCTCAACAATATTTCTTTTCAGTTTCCTTAATTGGAGCATAATTTACTATTTTTGGCCATTTTAGGTTCATGAACTTTTGGAGCTGTTTTGAGGCCCTAAATGACATTTTTTGGAAAACGGGAAAATAAACTTGCTATAGCACATGATTTCATTCGAAAGTTGTATTCCTCAGATATATCTTTTTAATGAGGTATTGTACGTGTCAAACGGATATTGTATTCCAAATTTATGACCTCGGGAAGTTGGTGTACCAACTAACCCTAATGGGCCCCACAAAATTTTGGCCCTTCATCTCCTAGGGTTAGGTTTTTGGATGTTTTGGATTTTCACTTGCTTCTCAATAATAAAAAGGTATGTGAGCCTCATTGTAACACAGTTTAGAGGCATGTTTTTTCCACATCTCTTCTCAAAGATAAGTTACCATCAGGTCCTGAGCTAGTTTATTTCCAGGTAAACATTTTTTAGTATTTTGTTTTAATGAATTTAAATTCAGTTTTCATTGTAGCTCTGTGTTTTTGTTTAAATCTATATTTCATTTCGTTCCTCCATAAATATAGACCAGTGGTATTAGCGCAGTTTTCTCTTTCTCTATTTTTTAGTGTTGCAGGGCTAGAGCAAAAAATAGAGAGAGAAAACCGCTCTAATACCACTGGTCTATATTTATGCAGGAATGAAATGAAATATAGATTTAAAAAAAAACACAGAGCTATAATGAAAACTGAATTTCAATTCATTAAAACGAAATACTAAAAAATGTTTACATGGAAATAAACTAGCTCGGGACTTGATGGTAACTTATCTTTGAGAAGAGATGTGGCAGCAACATGCCTCTAAACTATGTTACAATGAGGCTCACATACCTTTTTATTATTGAGAAGAAAGTGAAAATCCAAAACATCGAAAACCCTAACCTTAGGAGATGAAGTGGAAAAATTTTGTGGGGCCCATTAGGGTTAGTTGGTACACCAACTTCTCGGGGTCATAACTTTGGCATACAATCTTCGTTTGACACATACAATACCTCACTAGAAAGATATATTTTAGGACTACAACTTTCGAATGCAATCATGTGTTATAGCAAGACTATTTTCTCGTTTTCCAAAAAAATTCGTTTAGGGCCTCGAAACAACTCCAGAAGTTCAGGAACCTAAAAATGGCCAAAAATAGTAAATTATGCTCCAATTAAGGAAACTAAAAGAAATATTGTTGAGGGTCCAAGTGGAGTAGGCGGGTGGAAACCAATATCCACTTGGATCAAACCCCTATTACAATGACACATGTTAAATATGGAAAAGGTTTATTTATATACATATAATGTATTTTAATGAAAATATTTATCAAAAAAGTCGAAATTCTAGTGTAACCAAACACAAATATTGTCAATGGCGAACTTCCTTACTTTAGGCTTCAATTTGATAAATAATAATAACATATACAACTGTTGAAAGAAGCAGGGGAGAGGTAAATTTACTATGCCATTGAGAAATATACTCGCATTTGATTGGAAACAAGAAGAAACCTTTTCAAATTAATCACTCATTCACGTTTCAACAAAGTCCTGTAAGCCTATATGAACATCTAACAAAGAAAACCTTGAAATATTAACAAAATCTCTGTGAGAAATACTTTCATGTTTTCCTATTTCATGGCTATCTTGTATTTCCATGAATTTGATCATGTAAAATTTTAAATATAAACAGATCGAAATAAAATTCGATAGATTAACAACCATAAGATGTATAGTATAATATTCTTGTTGTACCATATGATCAACATGAACAGGTTTGTCATCATGTAGTGATCTTAAATTAGTTAAATCATTATTTTCAACATATTCATTTGTATTAACATAATTGAAATAACAACATCATTGTAAATTTATTCTTGTAGGTTGATTGTTATTCAATCCAATATTGTAGAAGGAAATTGATAATTCGTCTTCATACATTTTGTATATGGGTGGTTTTGATAAATTAACATAGTTCTCACATACAACATAGTCAAAATTACTAAAAATATCACTACATTTCATTTCATTAGATAAAACAAGATCTTCCACTATAGACGATTGATCTACATAATCCTCAATGTGTGATGGTGACATGGTTATGGGTGTAATTTCCTCTTTAACATCATTACCCTTAAAAGAATTAGAAGAAAAGAAATTATAATTATAATTGGTGTTTAAACTCTTAGATTCTTTAAGGTTATCCTAACATTCAACATTATATGTTACTCGCAATCCATAAACTTTCATTTTGTAAACTAAGAGAGGGTAATAAATTTGCATTAGAATCACCATCTTTCCAACTCATCATTTCATTATTAATATAATATTCATCTTCCTGCAATACTGAATGAGAATCCTCACAATGTTCATCTAGTAAACAACAAAAATTCCAAACAAGTGGAGTAGAAGGATATATAGTTTCATAATGTTAGAAAATTGTATGGAAATCCTTTAAAGATAAAATACCTATAGGAGGAAGTTTCAGATACCACTATAGAGCTCTACCTTCGAACGACATCATGAATAATTTCGTCAGTACGTCCTCATGTTTGAACCCCATGCCATGAAGGGAGTCATGAAACAGGAGCGTTTGTTCAATCGGATCATCATCTTCATCTTCGTGAAAATGGGTAGGTAGGTGTCCGATATGTCTATATCTGGTAAATCATTTGGAAACCCTGCAATTTGAGAAAAGTCCAAAGGAACAAAATGTGATGCAATCCAAGAAATAGCCATTAGTAATTTTAAATCATGGAGTCACCAGGTGAAAAAATAAGAAAAATGATATACACTTGAAATGTTATAAGGCACATACAACTGTGACCTTGTCCACCAACGTATCACAAAATTAACCAATAAATATGTTACCAAAGGAAACGGAAATTGTACCTTCTTTCCTTGGCAACGATGCCACAAAATGTTGGTGCATAGATTGTCCCGGAAACTGATGACAACCTAAGACCACATCGCTGAGGATCCTAGATCCTCCCACTCTAGGTGATAAGGGTTGGCCTCCCTTTCACCACCCGAGGTAATCCTTGGTGATAATGTAAATTAAATGTTCATTGTAGAATATTATAAATTAAATATATTTTCTAATTAGGAAAATAAATAAGGCAAATTTATATATATGATGCAAAGAGGTGTAAGGTGCGAAGGTATAGGTGGGGAAATACCTATACGAAATATGGTGAATGATGTTAAAACGTAACCTTCATTATATAACATGCAAACAATATTCCGTCAGAACTAAAATAAAGGAAAAGAAATGCTTATAGATAAAGGAAAAACAATTAAATGTTAGTTATTATTATCTCCCATTTATGGTAACCCATCGTAGTGCTAAATGCGATGCAATATAATATCATGTATTCTTATTTATCATTCACTCAACAAAGAAGGGTATCAAGGATAATATGATCTACCAATAGTGTATATATTAGTCAAAAAACCGACCCTACATGGGTTGCAAATAGACAACTGTGATCAAGTCATTACATAACTTGGTTCACATATTTTGAGATATAAGCATATGAGATAAATGAAAATTTAATGACAAATGAAACGAAAAGGAAAGGAAAGAAAGAAAGAGTAAAAACAAGAAATTTGTAAAAATTGTTCGCCAAACTTAAAACATAACATGTGCATAAGGTGAAACCATATTCATTATTCTTCTCTAAGATATAAACAAAAACATTTAATAGGAAATATCATGACCGACATTGCTAACAGGAAAAGAAATTCATGATTTGGGAGAGCAATGAAAACATTACAAATAAAACATAATTAGTAACAAATAGAGAAAATAAAAAATTCTACAATCACAATGGAGATAAGAGTTATTTAAACAGCCCCGATTGGGGTCGAGAACTACGACCAATGCAGGGCAATGATGGGATGGGGAGGTGGTCGGCAGGCGTCATACAGAATGGCGATCATTAATAGAGCTGAGGTGAAGGGTGATGGAGCAGTACGCATACGAAGGAAAGGAGCGAAACAAATTATGGCAAGGGCAGGAGAAAGGTCCGGTGGCCATTATCTACAACTTCAGATGCTAGGTGGCGAAACTCATTTAAGAAGAAACGCAGGCAGAATGACAGACAATTGGAAGGCAGGGAAGGTGGAGAGGGAAGAATTAGTCCAGCAGAGAGACGTAAATCAAAGACTCGGGCGTTGCCTAAGTATTAGGATGGAGGGAGGAAGAAGGGGAAGACAAGAGAAGGAGGGTTAAGGGAAGACCACCAGGAGAGAGTAGGAACATATGACGGTGGTGACCGATAGCTCTGAAGAGAAGGATATGTAGATAGGGAAGGAGGATGGCGGGGTGAGAGTGACCTTTGAAGTCGGGCAGAGCAGTAGAAACAGCAACAGAGGTAGGCCGGGTAAAAGAGGGAAAGGAAGGAGACGCAGAGGGCAAGGGAGAACGAGGCAGGATGATTATGGTGGGAGGGAGACTCCAGTATCTGATCAGCCGAAGAGAGGGTGGTGTTCTATCGGGCAGGCAGCTTAGGTAGTAGAGGCAACCTACAATAAGGAAACAAACGCAGATGTAAGGAGGATAATCGATGCATTGGAGAACAGAGTGTTGGAAGAACCTTCGGACCCTGAAATGGAAGAGTGGGATACCCTGCTGCCGAACCCTGGGAACACGAGAGGGAGATTAACGTTGTACAAGCAAGCATTACATATGTACTGGGTGATGAAGCATCTGCTTGCCAGGGCCATGGAGAAAGTTGCAGTTGAGATGACAGAGATCGCCTAAGGGATGCCAAACATGAAGAAAGAGATGGCCAGCCTACAGTCTATGACTCGGAAACAGGACATCCAAATAGAGGAAATAAGAGGTATGCTGAAGGATCTGATAAAGGCAAAGTGAGAAGAGGAGCCTAAGCAAGAAATTACGATAGATTGAAGTGTCTACGCAGTTACTCTTTTTGTTTTTTGCATGCTGTTATAAACTGTAGTGATCCTATGTTTAAGGTAGCTTGTCAGGTTTTTTATTATAGACAGCTAGGAACAAATTGCAGATAGAAGACTGTAATGATTTTTGATAAACGATGGTTTTACATTGGATAAGTAAACTTCTTCAGACAATATTTTTGAGGGACCAATAGACCCGGTTTCTCTTTGGGGCGGGTTGAGGTCGCCTTTTCATGTATATTTTATTTTCGATGTATATAATAGAAATGGAAACGTCGTAGCTTACAAAAAAAAAAAGAGTTATTTAAACGAAAGTTCAACCTTTAATTATAGTAACTCATAACTGATCATCTAACATTTATGCTGATAGTATATATATCAGAGCATTAAAACTTATGAATTAGATGTTGTAGATCTTATTCCTCACATTGATGTCGCAACTTTCATATCCCACATCGCATCCAGGAGTCTTCAACACTTTTAGCTTAGTTGTTTCAGGGTAAGTCTGCTTCTCATGTCTTGCATTGCGTTTCTGTCGCTTTTTGTGTTTCGCTTTCTATAACTGTCATCTGCTTGATTTCAATGAGCGCTTACTATCATTTTGTTGTATGTTAGCTTGTAGAAGCACTGTTTCAGTTTTTGTTTGCATCTCATTGTTTTCGCATGCATGACATTGTTTTTGCGCCGATGGTCGTTATTGCAACGACCTGCTTCACACACATGCATGCTTTCCCATTTCTGAATCCTACACTTGATGTTTTTATGTATGACCATTCACTCTTGGTTACACTTAGTTTCACCATGCATTCAGACTTCTAATGTTTTCAATCGCCCGTCGGCGAGTCTGGGCTACCTTGGCCTAGACCTTACCTTTTTCGGTTAGCATTGCGCATTTTTGGAAGTGAAGGCTCTACCTTCCCTACAGAAATTGTGCAAGTCTAGCCTAGCACTAACCTCTAAGCTTGCATTGCACAATATTGGGAGGTAGTTCCTTGCTGGCCCTAGAAACTCTGCAATGCAGTTTGCTGGTTTGCATGTCACTCCTCGCTGAAATTGTGCATTATGTATTTTGAGTCCTCAATAGGCTAGGATGGACTATGCATTATGTAGTTCCAACATTCAATTAGCTTCCTGATAGCCCGGACTATGCCTTGCACAGGTTTGACAGTTAGTCTCCCAGCCTCTAGATGAAAATTGCGTAATCTTCATAGATAATCACACAAGTATATTGCATGTTAGTCCTTTAGTTTGTTTCAGTTTTCAATTGATAGATTGCTTGCCATGAGTGTTTCTATGTCTCCAGGTATCACATTTGTTTGTCTCCCTCTCAGTAGTAGGTGTACAATGGCTTCCATGAGAGAGGATTCAAAGGCACCGTTGAGAGCGCAACTGGGGATGTAGTCAATCAAGTGTCTGTGAAATTTCCTATCTACGAAGATATCAAGTTGTTCACGGAGAAGGATATCAAGATGAAATGGAAGTGGAATTACAACGAGTAGCACCATAAATAGTAGTAGAAGGTAGCACACTTGCATGCAATAAATGCAAGAGGAAGGTTGTCAACAGTGTAGAGGTGGAGCAAGGTTGGAAGTTCAAGTAGATCCACTTGTGATGAAAGAAACTTTGGAGACTAACACTATGAGGCAACTACATGACAAGAGGATCACGTTAAGAGAGAGAGATAGAGAAGTATTTGTAGGTGCTGAAGTGACAAATCAGGGAAGAACAAGAGTTGCACAGACGAGAGATGGAGTTGCAGCAGGAACGGGTATAGCAGGAGGCATAACATTCACAAACTAATGAAACTGAACCCATATAGTTTATAGAACTAGCCCAATAGCTAGCATGGAGCAGATAGTGTGAGCAGTACCATAGATCTCATGCAAGGGTGTTCGGGAGCATGGATGTCATTATGTGCATGCATGCGATCCTACCCATTGGAACACTCATCGAGGTAAAGAAAAGAAGCAAGTCCAACTGGAGCTGAACATGTATTTCGACAAGTTGATGTGCATGGTCACCAACACACACTTGGATATCATCGTAGACACTATGAATTAGTATGTTTCTGGTCTAGCTGCACTCAAGACAATGATGCACATATTATCAGATGAGTTGAATAGAGGATCCATATCTGTGTACACAGATGCAACAGAGGCAAGAGTTCACTTTCAGCAAGATGTCACCATTGAACATACAAACACCGTCACAAATGGCCAAGCTTTGCATCAGTTCACCACCATCAATCATCGTGAGGATGTTGAAGATTTGGTATTCCCACAATTGTTTGATTCTTAGTGATATCTTGCATGGCTTGCTCAAGCCTATTTTGTCTCACATGGGTACATGTGCAGATTGTATGTAACATCTTGTAAAGTGGAAGTCCAAGTGTCGATTGTGGAATGTAACAGTCATATAGTAGTTGAAGAGTCACGAGGGTAGGTGAACAGTCATAAAGGGGAATGTCAAGGGTCACCCCACCCTTTGCTATTTATAGTACCTCATAACTCAGTGTAGAGGATTTTGGTCATCCAAGCTTCCGATAGGAGTATCTTAGAGAAAGCATGGAGAGTATTATAATGAGCCTTGACTCTCCACAATGTATAGCTAGTACATCTCTTTGGAGGAGCAAGCAGCAATGAATATAATGTTCCATTATTGGGATTAGTGGGTGGTCATGGTTGTACTATATGATTGGAACTTTCACTTCTTAATATAACACATCCAACAAGTTTCATGCATATGTTGTTATTGTATTTCAATTATCTTGGTTACTCTAATGATATATGTATATGTTTTCTTATGCATGTATGTGTAGACTCTTTCTGTATATGTATGTATGAATCTTACTAAGATGTGTTGTTGGTTTAACCATCACTTTTGATAGTTGGTTTGTATGCCTTCCAGTTCGTGACGCATCTTTGCTCGTGTGTTCCCCTTCAAGCTGTGTGTTTCCACAGGTTTCCAAGGGGCACACTCACTCCACCATCCGTGTGTTAGAACCATTCATGCACCTTCCTTGGCTTGCTATGCATGTCACACCCTTACTACCAACATGAACATCTTAGTTACCTCCATGTGCAACCGCAACTAAGGCAATACCATACAACCCACTATTGGGACTTCTTACCCGGGAGATCCCCTGACATGTTGCCAGGTCTAGCACTTTCAACAACTTCCATAGTTTATTGACTCAATTTAATTTCATGAATTTCCTTAATTTTTCCATCACAATACCTCTCTGAGAGATATTTCTAATGAAAGTACCTTTTAGACCACTTCTAAGTGATTTTAATATCATTTATATTTTTTACATTCTTGTTGTTTTCCCACCAAATTCATGTTCTATTATTCATGTTGTAGATAGCCATGCTAGTTCTCATGTTTCTCATGTAGTTGTGGACCTAGAAATATTTCTTCATTCCTAGATTCCAAGATTCAACTTCCTCACATATTTCACACCACCATTAAAGACATAGACGCTTCATTGCATGAATCACTGACATATCATGTGTCTTCATGGCATACTAAACAATACCCTTAATTTGACTACATATTGGAAAATACCTTTAAAAATCACATTATTTAACCCCCAACCAATATGAAACCAATACACCTTTCCAGTTTAAAAAACCTCTAATTTCACTAGGTATTGTAGGTATCCATTTTTTCATTTACTTTGAGCTCCATTTTTTATACCTGCCAATATAAAAACTCTTTACACCTTATTATATGCTCAATATATTATGTCATTTTTTCCTCAATAAATATCCCCCAATATGAATGCATGTGATATGGCATTTCTCCCCCAATCAAGCCCCTAAGATTAAAGATAGGTGGTTTTATCTTTTAAAACTACCCTTGTAAAACATCTTTAGAAACTTTCTTCATCTTGTTATGTCTAGAAGAATATTTGGTTTCATTTCTATTAGATTCACTAGAAGTAATTTTTTTTTTCTTGAATCATATGATGATGTATCAGTAGCTCATTGAGGACTTGAGCCTTATCTCTATTATATCTTTTCCTTGAAATTTTTTTATATAATTTCTTGATGTTTGTCCTTGATGCATGCTCTTCTTCATTTCAATCAAGCTTTGAAGAAAGGTAGCATTATCTTTAATAATTATTCCGTTGTCTTATTTGTAACTCTAAAGTTCCATTTTGAAACTTCTCATAGCATCTACCATGTCTAAGGGAGTCTCCATGTTTCTTATTTCATGTGTTTTAGTGTAATGATCACCTCCTTCATGAATCTCAAACTCATGATATTGTGCTCTATAGGCCTTGGATTCATGGAATTGTTGTAAATATTCCATGATGTTTCTCCCTTTATTTCTTGCAATCTGTTAAGAAAAATATTGAGAGCAAGGGGACGGGGGTGGGCAGGGTGTTTGAATCAGTATTTTTATTCACTTTAAATTTTCATTTTCACATTTAGAATTTTGTACGCTATTGTTCTTCATGCAACCATCGTATGTATGTGACTGTAGTATATGCAAGAGGCATATATCAAGTTTACTTAATTCGACATATCTTTCATCAGTGAGTTAACTTAATTCATTCACCATCTATAATGTTGTAAATAGTAGAAAAATAAAAACACATAAGAAACACACTTAAAACACCAATATTTTAGATGGAAACCCAATGTGGGAGAAAACCACCATTGTCGTCATCTCTATCTTCTTCTTTTATTATTAAGAAAAAAACATTACATGTTGTACTAGCGCTGACTCTTACCAGCACCCAAGAACCTACTTGTAGGAAGCTACAACTCCACTTGTTCTCTATCACCCACCAGAAGGGAGATACAACCCCCTAATCTCATTTACCAGCTACTACCAAAAGGGAGCACCTACCCCATCAACAAAGCTACCACTGGAAGTAAGCTCCAAATCCCTCATTGAAATCTCCAATCCTCAACATCTCTTCATGAACCACGTTTCATAATATTTGATACTAGATCTACCTGACTCAAAACATCAAAACCTATAGGCCACCTTTCATCATATTTTAAAACTGGACCCACACCCAACATTATGCTCAATACCAAACTGAATATTGAATATGAACTACAATCATAGAACCAATTGAGTCACTGAATCTTAACCAACTATTGCAACCAGATCAAACTAATCCATATTGTCATAACCAGATCATACCAATGCACAACCACTCATAAGTATACCAAGCCATACGTTGTAAACCATCACGGAAACAAAGTGTTTCCACTGAAAACCTTGATCATATTTACTTCAAAATGTATAAGATACTATTTTTAAGCATACCCATGTATATATGTGCTTCATTTATATAACACTTGCATACAAGTCTCATATTACATAAAACTAAATAATTGAACTAACTGAATCACTGTCACACTAAAGCAACCTATAAATCAACTACTTAACCATTCACATATCACAATCACACTTTTTGATCATTATACTGAGAAATATTTCAGTTCACAGTTGCGTCAACTCAATCAACACTGCTTTATAGAGATCAGCATGATCAAGACATCATTCCAGACAACAACAAATACAATACACATCATCAACTGTCAACATCAAGCAAAAAATCAAACCCTAGTTCATATACGCGACATCCACAAAACATATCAGTGTATGTATTTGACTACCATGCATAACCTCTGCATACCAATCTCAACATATTGAATAAAAAAATATTATAATATATACATGGTGAAGCAGAAACATATCCACATATCTACACGACTATCTTGAAGAAAACCTGCATACATATCTAAAATTATTAAAACATACTTTCGCTACAACAACATCACATGTTGTGCAAAATTCTTTGTCACACATTCATATAAGAGTATCATTATTACCACATATTTATCATTGTTAGCAAAAACATATCAAGAAAGTATATTCATTACTCTTCACTACCCTTTCATATCTGTTATATCTGAGTCATCTCCTTGCTCCTTGGTGCACACTTGTTTCAGATCGTATCACACATGAATAACTCATTACTTTCACACCTAACAACTTGATCTCCATCTCCTTATATAGATTTTAGACTTATCCAATACCTTAGGTAAATCCCTTGTTAATGTCATTAGTATTCTTTGATGGATGAAATAAACATTGCCACAACCATTACTATGGGCCAATACCATGGTAATGACCACTGGTATCCATATTACCATGGTTCAGATTATGTACATGACTTTTAATCATAGGACTGACGTATGTACATGACCCTTCTTCACAGGAACCATGTATACTTTCTCAAAATTTACTACGCTGTCATCAATCTTTCATTTCTCTATCCACATCATATATAACATCTATACCAATCTGCATTAGTTCCACAATCATCAATGTTGACATCAAGTATATCTTTATCAAGTATGTTTCCATCAAAGACAACACATTAGCCATAATGACAACAATATCCCCCTTTGGAATTGAATGAAACCACTTTAGTGTTTGGACACCACCTACAAATACCTGCAAAATACACTTACAATACACTTGCAAACACCAAGTCTTTTCTCCAAACATGTCTCTCCAAACACCAAGCATCTCTCCCCTTTTCAAATAAAGGGAAAAGGGCTAAACAAAGATGAATGAAGTATTGGCCTTGTAGAGTTTGTTGTTTTAGGTATGATTTGTTGAAGTTCACATACTGACCATGCTCTCCCTAAACCAAATATGACTAAACCAAATATGACTTTTCCTATCACCAATGACTCTATGCTCCCATTATTACATCATTCGCCCAACATATTGGGTTTACCTATTGATCCAAAATTTTAAAACAATTTCCCAACATAATGGGATTACATACATGACATGACTTGATCCCAATAGCCCATACATGAATAAAATTTACAATTATTTACAGCATGTGTACTTTCATGACCCTTACCTCAAGAGACATATATGAAACTTATAACCAAAAACAAGGACTCCAAGAATGAGGTAGCAAGACCATGATAATTATCAACAACCACGATGCACCATATGGGAATATGCAACATAATCATCTGATAACAGAAACATAGATGTCATAGAGAACATCCTTAGCATCAACATGTATCATATGACAAGTCAGTATAGTATCAAACTATCCAATATCATCAACATGTGACCAAATATGAAATGCTTCCAAGCATCACCGAGCAACTATAGTAGAAGAACAAGATAGTGCAATAAATATTTGTCAGCAACTTATCCCTTTTACCTTATGTCATCAAGGTCAAAACACTCTCTCCACATAAGAAACAATATCAAACACCATAGGAAGCATGTACATGCATCAATAACATATGTGTAAACATAGAGAACCTTAATTCATCACAAATATTATCAACAACGTCATTAGCCAACATCATATACATATATTCAAGCTTTAGAAAGGATAGGACACCATTAATAATTTCAGTGAATGCAACTCAAGAAACATATAAGCATCATCCATAACTTTACTTCATGCAATCTATGCATCATTGATAACTCATGACATTAGTAACAACCATACATCAGCAATGATATGTACTCATCATAAACCCATCCTACAACAAGAAGTGATTAATAAACCATAATTCCAACAATGCACTATTAGAAGCATAGTATATGCTTCCCCTGAACTAGTGCCAACTTCTCACCATCAACTCTTATCATATTATATCCATCATATCAACCCGCAAATGAACCAAATAAATATAGTAGCAATAACATTTTGCAACAACATCATGAACCAATCATCATTCCTAAGCAACACATTGGCATCATTAATAATCTACAATAAATCACATCAGAATGAGAATGCCAATCATGAATTGATAGAAGCATATAAGAATCCCCCCCAAATTTGTGCCACTCCTTTTTCATCATAGAGATGCATACGTTTTTGTATAGATTAAACACCACATATATACATGACTTTCTTTCATATGATACAGGTACATAAAGTAAACTATTGATTCTTTATACCCACAGTTTCCCCTGAACCTATCTTATTTGCTCTAGTTCACTTTTCCTTCATTAGATGCAATGCCAATAGTGAGATCAAAAAATCAATATAGGGAATCATCATTACAATACATACACATAATTCCTACTGAGATCATACACTGGTGATCCTGTGGACCTGATAATCATCACCTATTCACCATGAGGTTGTGTACCTCACATTCACTTATGTAGTCACTGTTAGAGATATAACTTTAAATAAAAATGGATTGGATTAGAGAAACTATTCCCTACGACTCTGACTTATGTTCCTTCTTCCTCCAAATCTGCTTGCAATTTCTAATCATGTGCTCAAAGTTGCGGAACTTATCCCATATTCAATTTCCATTCCAAATGCTTGACCTGTAATTAATGACCTTATGCCCAAATGATTTACAATAAAATAAATATCTATGAAACCATCCTTTATGCCTTGGGACTGATCTTGACTTTTATCTAGGAGATTTTCTCTCAGATGTGTCACTTGACTCATTTTCTTATGAAAAAATTCATGTTGGTTGTACTTGGTGTTACATTGTGAATCTAAATCCATGTGGTTGTATCCAATTCTTTTCTTGATTAGAGAACATTTTTCATTGATAATCTTCTCTAGTGATTCAGATTTCTTTACACATTTGTTGATTTTCTCATAATCTTTCCTTAAAGTTACAACTTTTTTATTCTAATTTTTTACAATGCTTTTCCTTTTCTTGAAGTTTTTTTGTAACATCCCAGGTCAAAAATCCATGTAATAATTTAATAAAGGAAAAATAATAACCAAGGTCATGGGACGCGTATTCCAAGTTGAATGTTGGGAAAAACATAATAGTGTGGATGTTCATTTGGTTATTATGGCTTAGAGGAAATTGGAAAAGGCAATGGAAAAGGCTTTGGAAAGGAAAAGAGACATTAATTGGCATTTTATTTATGAAATTAAAGGAAATTAGGAGAAAAGGAAGGTTAAAGGTCATAGGTTGCATGTGAGGGGGAAAATGAAGGAAAATAATAGAGGTCTCATTAATAAAAAGGTTTCTGAGGATTAGTTCACAACCTTTTTTCAGTTTAACCTTTTTCCAGTTTAGTTTTGGAGCTCTCTCTATCCTCTCTACTCTCTCATACTCTTGGACACTTAGAGTATTCTTGGAGCACTCTAGCATTGGAGGAAAGAATTCAAAGGAAGGACAAGAAAGCAAGAGTAAGTAAGGATCAAGCAAGGAAGATCGGGAATCAAGCGACTACAATGCAAATACTTGTGAGTACAGACTTTCATGTATGATTTCCGTACTAGTTTTGGCATGCATGGTATGTGAATGTGTGTTTTTGGTTCTCTTGTTATCACTCGCATGGATCTTGTGAGGTGTGATAGTGGTTTTCAGCCTTTCCTTGTAATTTCTAAATATACATGGTGTGATGGGGCTCTCTTATTTGGTTTGATATGCATTGTCAGATGAATTCAAATCTGAGCGGGGTGGTCTCAAGATTAATCACAAGGCCTAGGAATCACTTGGTGCAATATACAACAAAGCCTGGTTGTGAGTACCCTTGGTTGGGCCTAGGAATCCCTTGACTTGTAATGGATGGATAAATGATAAAGCCTAGAGGGTGGACACCACGTAGGCCTAGGAATCCCTTTACTAGTAGTGGTGGGATACATGGTAAATCCGACAGGTGGAGATGGATAAATTCCTCACGATTTAGATGGAGAGATTCGGAGGCATCCATGCTTGTTTAGGGCCTAGTGATTTGGTGGGATTGTGGTAAATCTTGGATGTATTGATGAGGGTTTCGGGCCTATGAATCCCTTGCTGTATATATGGTAAAGCCCAAAGAATCATTGATTGGTTTTGTTGTGAGTCCCACATTCATGCTTGGAATATGGTATGAGGGTGATTGGCATAAAGAAAGATTTGGTTTAGCCCAATATATGGTCGGGTGGTTCGGGAAGTCCCTAACTTGGTTGGCTTATGAATACATTAATAAGAACTTATTTTAATTTTGCATTTCATGTGTAATTTTACTTGTTAATATGTGGTTTTTATGGTTATTCTACTCTTGCTATTTTATTGGTCATATGATAGTTATGAGCATGGTTCATGACAAAATTTGGTTATGGCTCTCATCATGATTGTAGTACATGAAATGTGAATGAATATATGACCTAATAGATGATAATGCATCTATTTTGATAAGGCATCGATTCTTCTTGACGATTCCCATATAAGTATGAGACCCCTACGCTCAGATCTATGGCTATGACCTGTAGATTACATGTTTGTGATATGTTTGACAAAATCCTTATCATGGCTATGTTGATGGTGCTGGACCTGCCAACATGTCAAGGAGATATCCCCAATAAGAAGTCCCAATTAGACCTCAGACTGTTTGGTGTAGGAGTCCCAGTAGTGGGTCGTAAGGTAATGCCTTGACTGCGGTGTCACAAATAGGCAAGTAGAATAACTCTATCAGCAGCAAGGGTGTGACTGATGCAGTGAGTCAAGGAAGGTGTATGAGAGGTTTCAACACTGTGAAAGGGGAAGGAGGTGAAGGTGAGTTCCAAGTTGAAAGGGATCATTCCCAACTTGGCTAGGAACACACAACACAAAGGACATGCACATCTTCCAGTGGAGCAGTCCACTCGGATGCGACAGTCACATCTTACAATGTAAGATAACACGTACAACACTCACAGATCAGTCCAAGACAAGTGTGATCATTGTTATAGCATGGTTCAAGTGAAAGGTTTGTCTGATGTCTAGCAGACCAGTCGACACGGATGGTGACAACATTAACAACATATGCAACACATTAACAACAAGATTCATATAATTTCATGTGAATCGGTTCATACACAAGTACGTAAGCTAAACAACACATACCATTAAAGCAACCGAAGCAGTCCAACCACAATAGCAACATATGCATGAAAATGTTTTGGATCTTATTATATAAAGAAGTGAAAGTCACAATCATACAATAAGTCCATGTAAACCCGCTAGCCCCAACAGTGGAATGTTACAGCCACATATACCTGATCTTCCAAGGAGATGTACTAGCTTCGTGCAGTGGACAAGCCAGGGCACATTAAAATATTGTCCAGGACTTCTTCAAAATAGTCTTAGTAGAAGCTTGGATGACCAAAACACTATACAATGAGTTATGAGGGACTACTTATAGCAAAGGGTGGGATGAACCTTGAAATTCCCCTTTGCGATAGTTCAACTACCCTCATGACTCTTCACCTACTCTATGACTGTTACATCCAACTTTTCACACTTGGCTTAAACTTGAAATGACTCAATGTCACAATGCACATGTACTCATGTGAGACAACATGGCTTGAACAAGCATTTCAAGACATCACTGACACTCGGTCCACTATGGTGAGACCAAATATTTGACATGCTTGTGATGGCGAAGCCAATGAGATGATGCCAAGCTTGGTCATCCATGATGGTGTGCATGCACCTCATGGTGACATCTTGCTAAAGCAAAATCTTGCTTCCGTTGCAACTAGTACATTGCCTCAACCCCTTCATCCAACTCGTCTGCTAACATGTGCATGGTCTTCTTGGGCGCGGATGAACTAGCAGCACACTGATGCATAGTGTCCATGTTGATCTTAAAGTGTGTGTTGGTGGTCATGCGCATCAACTTTCTAAAGTACCCGTTCGGCTCCATTTGGACTTGCTTCTTGTCTTCGCCTTGGTGAGTGTGTTGAATGGGTTGGATTGGATGCGTGTGAACAATGACATGCACATTGTTGAATCCCTTGCATGCGATCAACCACACTGCTCACCATGTATACTCCTTGTTAGCTACTGGGATGGATCTATAACTTGTCTAGGCACAGTTTCATTAGTGAGTGCATGTTGCGCCCACTATTTTTCCTGATCCTACTACAACTCATTCGTTTGTCTGCGCAGCTTCATGTTATTCCTGAGTTGCTACTTTAGCACATGCAACTCCTTAGTTATTACATCTTCTGCCTTCGTGTGATATTCATGTCAAGTTGTCACGCTATAGCCAGAGTCTCCAAAGTTGCTTTCATCATCAATGGACCTACTCAAGCTTGCAACCTTGTTCCACCTCCGTGTTGTCAACAACCATCCTCTTGCATTCGTTGCATTTGGTATGTTGTCTTTAGCTGCTATTTGTGATGTTTCTCACTGTGATGTTTCTCCTTGATGTCCTTGTCTACGAACAACTTAATGTCTTCATGGGTAGGCAAGATCATAGACACTTGATCGATTGCATCCCAAAGCGTGCTCTGAAAAAGTTTCCTCATCTCTTCTCTCTTGGAAACCATTGTACATGTACTACTGAGAGGCAGATGAACACCTGCAATACCTGGAGACATGGCAACTCTCATAGCAAGAAATATGTCAATCGAAAACCAAAATGAACATGAAAACTGACTTGCAACATACCTAGGTGAATGATTATGAAGGTTGTGCAATTTTGGCCCAGAAGTTGGGAGACTGACTGCCAAGATTTCTCAAGGCACAGTCTGGGCTGCTGGGAGACTGGCTGACTATTGGAACTATGCAATGCATAATCTAGTCTGGCTGCTGACTGCTAGGATTGTACAATGCACAATTCCAGTTGGGAAGGACTGCTGGCATAGGGACATATCTATGCAATTTCTTGGGCCAAGTAGCCACTATCCTCTAGAAATGCACAAAATAGTCCTGGAGGCTAGTGCCAGGTAGGAATGTGCAAATATGGAGAGGAAGGTGAGCCTTCCATTCTCATATTGTGTAATGCAGCCTTCGTGAAGGCAGAGCCCGAGCCAAGGTTGGCCTGACTCGCCGATGGGTTACTGAAAGCAAGTAAGTTAGTGAATGCATGGTGACACTAAGTGGTAGAAGAAGTGATCGATAATGCATGTAAAACATGAATGAAATATTCAAAAAATAGATCCACATGCATGTAGGTGAGGCAGTTCGCCAGTGAGGAGAACATCCATGCAAAACAGTTTCATGCATGCAGCAGTAGTGAGATAGCAATGAAAACTAAAACAGAGCGAGGACAAGCTAGAATACATGTAAACAAAATCAAGCGCTCAAAGAAATCAAGAAAACAATACTCGTACAAGTGAAAATACAAAAAGTGATAGAAATGCAACACAAGGCATGGGAAGGGGGCTTACCCCAAAACAACTGAGCTGAATGTGTCAACTGCTCCTAGATGTGATGTGGGATGTCAGAGGTGCAAGGTTGATGTGAGGAATGAGCTCTTCAATGTCCGGTTGATGATTTTTGATCACATCGAGGTTGTGATGTGCATGCCATGAATCTAGGGGAAGCGACACTTAGTGGGAGGTTTTGGAATTTCTCCTTGGATGTAACCTCCAACTGTTCAACATAGATCCCTGAAACAAGGGATGCCTTTGCATGGTATCTTGGGAGAAGCAACCCATGAATGAAAGTATGTTTTGCTCAGTCCCGAAGGGAACCAGTCAACTCAGCTACACATGCAAAAGACTGCTCAACTACTGGAGAAAATTATGCATTTTTAGCTGGGAGATGGGCTGGCTGCCCAGGAGATTTGTGCAATTTCTAGGAAGAGTATTTGATTGCTACCAAGAGTTGCACAAATCCTCGGCTGAACAACCTACAGTTGGGAAAATTTTTGCAAATCCTGCTGGAAGGGTTGGCTGGCAGGATTGCGCAATCCTAGAGCCCAGCAAGCTGTCAGAGAGGATTGCGCAATTCCTGAAGGGAAGGCTAGATGCCCTCCAAAAATGAACAATTTTCAAGGGGAAGCTACTCAACCTGTATCTGGACCAAGTATGGGTGAGCAGCCTATGAGGGGAATGGATCAACTATGATAGACAACTTCCTTTGTGTAAGGAAAACACTTGAAGCTTGAGTAATTGATGAAGCAAGACAAAGTGTTGTGTAAGGTTGGTAGGGAGGCTCCAATATAGGCTAAAGAAAAATTTTGTAGGGTGGTTGTAGTCGCTACAACACTTGGCGATGCACTGGTAGAACTCCAGCTCTTTGAATGGACCTTGTTTGTGAAAACCAAGTCTAACACCTATGGAAGTATTGTTTAGCTCTTAGCTCATCTTGGCTTCACACTAGTTCCATTATAAGATGTATCATCTTCCAAACTCTTGGTCGTTTGACACACATTCCAAGCCAAGGAAACACAACCTTTTTTATTGGGTTTGAGGGGTATATAGGTGCACAAGCATCATAGCCGTCAAAGTCTTAGTTTCATCTCTAGTGTTGCTCCACTGCCAGCAGGCCTGGACAATACCCCAGTGGAGTCACATAGGAACATAAGCATGGCTCCGCTTCTAGCGAGCCTGGTCAGTACCCCGACAGAGTTACTTGCATCACCTCACTGCACAGGAAGCCTTTCTCTTCTTTCACCTTATTCATTTTTAATTTTTAATTTTTTGACTTTTATTTTTTTTCATTTTCATTTTCACTGTGCATAACACTTATTCATTTCAGAGGCGGAAGAGGGATCCTGACTTATTGAGAGAAGAAGAGGTTGTTCTAGAAGAGAAGTAGTTTATTGTATCTCTGACGTGCCTGTTAATGTTTCCCCCCTCACCTTACTCTACTTGACTAAGATGACAAGGGTTAACCCAATTACAACCAATTAGAGAAGGTGACACTAGTTAGCATGCAAGCATTGTGTTTTCACCAAGGTTCACTTTGAGTAGTACGTATTTTCCTTTGACATATCATGGACTAAAAGTAACAAGATCATCATATAGAGGCAAGATGATAGATGACCAAGTAGTAATAGCTATAAAAGCCCTCTTGTACTTTACCCAGCTTGCTTCAAGAGTCATACATGGTTTCATGCAAGACTAACCTACAAACAAAAAAAACGAACTAACAAACATCAAATAAAAGCAAAAGAAGAATTGAAAGTGAAAGCAAAGCAATTAAGCAAACAAACAAGTAAACAAAGCATGTAAGAAAAAAAGCATGCAAGCAAACAACTAAAAGCAAACACTACTCCTACTCCTACACTAACGGTTCATGGGTCTGATCACGTGAAGTGATACATCCAATGTAGCCACCGGTGCATTGGTAGATCCATGTTGGTGAAGGCTTGGTCCGCGAGCAACCCAGTGGTGCGGACTAGCAAGTAAGAATGATATAACAATGAAGACAACCAAACTTCATGTTTCAAAGTGCCCACGTGACATAAGTGAGTGCAGGAGCATGACAGACAGTCTGTGGACTTCTCATGGTGTTGTGTGACACTACATGCAACTTTGAAGCATAAGTACATTCTTGATTGTGACATGCAAGCAAACCAAAGAAACAAAGACAAATTGTGTCATGAACGATGCTTGCAATATAAGACTCCCCCAAAGCATGAGCAATGGGATCATGTAGTTCGAGTGGAGGAAGTAAAATATGGGTATTAGATTGATCTTGAGTGCATATAGATGAGTGATGAGGAGCTTGAGTGTTTTAACAATTTCCTGATTAGAAGCGAAACCAACCTCAGGCTAGTGAGGGCCTGACATAACCATCAGCTCTGACTGAAGTGCCTCGACAGTCTCTGGGGTTTCGACTTCGTTGAAAAATGGATCTTCGTAGACCAGTGGCTTAGATGGATTAACAATGAATGAATCAACATCATGATCAGATGATGAGGTGAAGAGATCACGACAACCAAGATCAGAAAATTCATGATGTTGGTCGGCATCCTCATGGTTTGATGAATCACATAGAGGGCTAGATGAGGAGGAAGGATGTCTACCCTTTGTGTTTCCAGAAAATGCAGATGAAAGATTAAGTGTATTTCCAATGAATGATTGATCCTCTCCATTGTTGGATGATGGGCTAACTTACGGTGTGTCATGTGAAAGATCAACAATGGGTGCATCTGTGCATGAAGACACACATGCGAAATTATGGATGGCAGGTTCACCAACGATGTTAGGAAAGAAAAGAGTGGGTTTGGATGGAAGGGAGTCACCCTTCGCCGAGTGTTGATACTCAAGATCCCACTCATACTCTTCATGAATGACAGCGCATGTTGGTTGTGCAACACCAACTCCATCAGTGGGTTTTTCCTCATTCACAAAAAGTGAAGAGTCCAGAATGGATGAAAACAAGATAGCATCATCAGGAGGAACACCTGAGTGCAAAGATCGAGGTCAAAGAAAAGAATGCATACGAGAACTCGAAGGACTCACAACCAAATCTACATGAAATCGAGTGGAGTGATGTTGGGAGAGTGTGAAGGATGAACAGGTGTGTGAGCATGATCCTTAACATTACTGGGCAGTGGTGGAGCTGCTGAATGAGAGGGACACGGAGGGTCAGTTGAGACAACGCCCGCTCCCACATGATATTGCACAGTTCCATCAATGAAAAATGTTGAGCCAGGCTTGATATCAATCTTTCTCTTGGGACGGGTAGATTTCTTAAGGCAATACTCGAACCAGTCCCAAAGATAAGCAAAAATCATCTCGTTCTTCGGAGCTTGAAACTGCAAGTCACAGAAGCACTGCCAAAAATCAATAATGGATTCATGCGAAGCCCTCCTTTGCTATAACAACTTCCAGTCAAGATGATCTGAATTAAAATGATAGAACATGTCTTCAATAAGATCACAGAAGTGCTCAAATGAGTGCATGGTGTCAGTCAGTAGGCTGAGCACCCAACGAAATGGAGATTCGCTAAGTGTGTATGCAAGTAGCAAACTGGCCTGCTTGTCAGAAAACTCATCTTCCTCATAAATCATGAAAAGAAAGTTATATAAGTGCTTAGGCCAGGCCACTTTTCCTTCACTATCATACGTGTGAGTGGACAAGAGAATGAAAATTTTCCCCGATATGGAGACATCTTCACGATTCGAAAACACCTCCTGGGAAGAAGAATGAAAGACTCCATGAAAATTTCCAAATGTTCAAAACTGGATGAGAGGGAATAACTTGTCATCAAGCCCTTCATCTAGCACTAGAAATGTTAACAGTGTTGGACCTGCCAACATGTCAAGGGGATCTCCCCAGTAGGAAGTCCCAATTAGACCTTAGACCGTTTGATGTAGGAGTCCCAGCAGTGGGTCATAAGGTAATTCCTTGATTGCGGTGTCGCATAGAGGCAAGAAAAATAACTTTGTCAGTAGCAAGGGTGTGATTGATGCAGTGAGTCAAGGAAGGTGTATGAGAGGTTCCAACACTTTGAAAGGGGAAGGAGGTGAAGGTGAGTTCTAGGTTGAAAGGGATCAGTCCCAACTCAGCTAGGAACACACAACACAAAGGACATGCACATCTTCCAGTGGAGCTATCCACTTGAATGCAACAGTCACATCATACAAGGTAAGATAACATATACAACACTCACGGATCAGTCTGAGACGAGTGTGATGATTGTTATAGAAAGGCTCAAGTGAAAGGTATGTCAGATGTCCAGAGAAGCAGTCGACATAGACGGTGACAAAATTAACAACATATCCAACACATTAATAACAAGATTCATATAATTTCATGTGAATCAGTTCATACACAAGTACATAAGTTAAACAACAAATATCATTAAAGCAATTGGAGAAGTCAAACTACAATAACAACATATGCATGAAAATTTGCTAGCTCTTATTATATAAAGAAGTGCAAGTCATAATCATACAATACATGCATGTAAACCTGCTAGCCCCAACAATGGAACATTACAGCCACATCTGCCTGCTCCTACAAAGAGATGTACTAGCTCTGTGCAGTGGAGAAGTGAAGGTGTGTTGCAATATTGTCCAAACCTTCTTCAAAATAGTCTTAGTAGAAGTTTGGCTGACCAAAAGCCTATACAATGAGTTATGTGGAACTATTTATAGCAAAGGGTGGGGTGGCTGTTGACATTCTCCTTTGTGACAGCTCAACTACCCTCATGACCCTTCACCTACTCTATGACTGTTACATCCAACTATTGACACTTGACTTACATTTGACATGACTCAATGTTACAATGCACATGTACTCATGTGAGACAACATGGCTTGAGCAAGCCTTGGAAGACATCACTGACACTCGATCCGTTGTGGTGAGACAAACTATTTGACATGATTGTGATGGTGAATCAGGTGAGCCGATGCCAAGCTTGGTCATCTGTGATGGTGTGCATGCACCTCATGGTGACATCTTGTTGAAGCAAACTCTTGATTGCATTGCAACCAGTGCATTAGTTTGGTCCCTTCATCCAAATCGTCTGCTAACATGCGCATGGTCTTCTTCGGTGCGATTGAACCGACAACACACTGATGCATAGTGTCCATGCTGATCTTCAAGTGTGTGCTAGTGGTCATGCACATCAACTTTCCGAGGTACCCATTCGGCTCCAGTTGGACTTGCTTCTTGTCTTCGGCTTGGTGAGTGTGTTGAATGCATTGGACTGCATGCATGCGCACAATGACATCCATGCTGCTGAATCCCTTGCATGCGATAAACCACACTACTCACCATGTCTACTCCTTGTTAACTGCTGGGATGTCTGTGTGATCTTCATGTTGTGCCATCACTCCATAGCCAGAGTGTCCAAAGTTGCTTTCATCATCAATGGACCTACTTGAGCTTGCAACTTTGTTCCACCTCCATGTTGTCAACAAACTTCCTCTTGCATTCGTTTCATTTGGTATGTTGTCTTTAGTTGTTGTTCATGATGCTGTTGTTCATGATGTCTACGAACAACTTGATGTTTTCGTGGGTAGGCAAGCTCATAGACACTTGATCAAATGCATCCCCAAGTGTGTGCTAAATGATGTCCTCGTCTCTGCTCTCCTAGAAACCATTGTCCCTGTACTGCTAAGAGGCAGATGAACACGTGCTATACCTAGAGACATGGAAACACTCATAGCAAGCAATCTGTCAGTCAAAAATGAAGATGAACATGAGAATTGACATGCAACATACCTGGGTGAATGATCATGAAGGTTGCACAATTTCAGTCGGGAGGTCAGGAGACTAACTGCCAAGATTGCTTAAGGCATAGTCTGTGTTGCTGAGATAATGTTGACTGCTGGAACTACATAAAGCACAGTCTAGTCTGGCTGCTGACTAATGGGATTGAGCAATGCAAAATTCCAATTAGGAAGGATTGCTGGCTTAGGGATAAATCTGTGCAATTTCTTGGGCCAAGCAGCCACTCTCCTCCAGAAATGCACAAAATAGTCCTGGAGGCTAGTGCTGGGTAGGAATGTGTAAATCTAGAGAGGAAGGTGAGCCTCCATTTCACAGATTGCGCAATACATCCTTGGTGAAGGCGGATCTTGGGCCAAGGTTGGCCCAACTCGCCGACGGGTGGCTGAAATCAAGTAAGTCAGTGAATCATGGATGAAACAGATCAACATGCATGTGGGTGAGGCATTTCATCGGTTGGGTGAACATCCGCGCAAAATAGTTTCATGCATGCGATAATAGTGAGATAGAAACAAAAATTGAAATAGAACTAAGACAAGCTAGAATACATCTAAATGACAGCAAGTTCTCAAAGAAATAAAAACAATAGTACTCACACAAGAGAAAACACAAAAAGCGACAGAAATGAAGCACAAGGCATGGGAAGAGGGCTTACCCCAAAACAACTGAGCTGAATGTGCCGACTACTCCTAGATGTGATGTGGGATGTCAAATCTGCAAGGTTGATGTGAGGAATGAGCTTTCCAATGTCCAGTTGATGAGTTTTGATCACATCAAGGTTGTGAACTACATGCCACAAATATAGGGGAAGTGACACTTGGTGGGAGGTTTCAGAATTGCTCCTTGCATGTAACCTCCATCTGCTAAACATAGATCCCTGGAACAAGGGATGCCTTTGCATGTCATCTTGGGAGAAGTAGCCCATGCACGCAAGTCTATTTTTCTCAGTCCCAGAGGGAACCGATCAAGCGAGCTACACATGCAAGGGTCTGCTCGACTGCTGGAGAAAAATGTGCATTTCTGGCTTGGAGTTGGGCTGGCTGCCTAGGAGATTTGTGCAATTTATGGGTAGAGCAGCTCACTGCTGCCTAGATTTGTGCAAATCTTGGGCTGAATAGCCTGCTACTAGGAAAATTTATGCAAATCCTTCTGGGAGGGTTGGCTGGCAAGATTGCACAATCCTGGAGCTCAATAGGCTGTCAGAGAGGATTGCATAATTCTTGGAGGGAAGGCTGGTTGCCCTACTTTTACAGATCCATTTGGGCACATCAACCCCAACTTATAGATTGATACTATTAGGGCCCATCAACCCATAATGCAATTGCTACATGCCCTAAATAAGTTAAAGATCAGAATGCCTCACTTCCCAAGAAGTTCCATCACTAAAAACATCCAGAAACTGCCTCTAAGAAGATCAGCACAGGTAGGCCTTCATTAGGGTGTGATGCAATGCAAACCATACACTGTCAGGGTGCTATGCAGTGCACTTGGTCCCTCTTTGTCCTGTGCTACATGAATTTGAGTGAATTTCAATGAGGGTTTGAAAGATTCCTTATCCATTGGATGCATCTAGAAGTTTCTTAAGTTTATCCACTCCTTTGAGTTCATATTTGGATGAAGAAGGGAGTTAAGGAACATCAATCCCCTTATCCCTTCTTTCATGGAACTGAATTCTAAATTTTGGTAGGGCATTCATTATCACCATTCATGGCATAACTTCCTTCATTCACCTCGTCACACGGAATAAGTCGATCTTGCGAACAAGATAGACCTTCCTAGAATCTAAAGAAGACCTAATGACAAGCAAACCAACCAGACACTATCTTTCTCTAAATATGCTTTTATAAACAATGGCAAACAAGTTTTTTTAGGGCCTACCTTAGGTCCAATGCAAGTTTGTGGATGCCCTCGCTCCTTCGATCCAAATGAGCTCCTTTGTTGCGAATCTGCAAACACAAACAAGGCAAACAAATTAAATAGCACCTGAAAAGCCAATATCACAAAACATATTTAACATGAAAGTCAAGGAGTCGATGAAACAAATAACATGAGATACTTGTTGAGAAAAATGAGTTTGATTGTATTAACTCAAAAGAAGAAGAACTTTACAACCTGTGCCTTGACGTTGTACAAGCTCCCCCCAGGGTCCAGCAAGAAGTCTCCTATACTTTGACAAGTTTCACTCTCTTCCCAATGAAGCAAAAAAGCTATGTGATCTCTCCTCTTAAGCTTAACTAGGAAGTATTAATTTCACCAGCATTTACCCTAAAAAATGTTCAGCTTTTAACCTCCCCAGCAACCAACCCAATGCCTGAATTTATAGTACAATGGAGGGAGGTTACTAGGTCCTCTTTCAAAGGGATAAAGCCCTCCTTCAAAGGGATATCTCCTCTCATCAAGGGATTAGCTCCTTCTCTTTTGGGATGAATGAACCACCACAGAGCGAACAATCCACGTCAAAATTCCTTCTAGAATCCTCTAGAATTAACCCAAAGTGAGTTTTTTAAGATAAAACTTGCGCCTTTTGACTTTCACAGGGGTCCGCACCCACACCTTTAGGGACAGAGCGGGTAGGTCCACAGTTTTTGTAAACAGAAGGTGCGGGACCGCAGGTAATAGTGAGAGAAAGTGTGGAACTAGAGTTTCATTGGTTTTTAATGTCTTTCTCTCATTTTCAAAGCTTGACTTGAAGAGCTGAGGTCTGAGACTTGCTTAGGAGGATAGTACAAGTGATGATAGACCCATACTGACTGCAAATAATCATGGTGACGATATTTTTGTGTAACAGATCACCCCCTAAAGTGCGAAGTCTATAGTAGATGAGGATTTCATTTATCATTTAGGAAGAGTGAAGTACTTTATCATTTCGAGGATCATCTTGTGGAGAGCCCGGTTGGAACCTGTAAAAACATTCAATGCAAGATATATATATGAGATCATGTCATCGCTGAGGTAGGCATTCCCATACTCAGATCAAAACTAACTAGAAAACTAACTACTGCTCTGATACAGGAATGATCTGGTAAAACATCACAAGTATAGACTCATGTGGACACAGTATGGAAGCAGCCATCTGTTTATGAATAGTCCATTATATAATGAATACAAAATTCCTCACAGCCTGGATTGTGGTAACTAGATCCAAGGTCTTCATTTCTACTTCCAGATACAGTACGATTCTATCCATGCGAATGAATGTGTTGATGTCGAACATGGTAGAAACCACTTGATTACCAGTCAATGATGTAAACTGTTAACAAGTGTGAGAGAAACCACCAGTGATGTCAATGGCTCTCAAAGTACCCAGTACAATCCATGAGATGCGAATAAATGTGTTGATGTCGAACTTGTCACGGAATCCTTTGATCTAAGGTCAATGATGAAACCTGTCGTCAAAGGCGAGAAACTTGCCATTGAGGCATGCAGACCTCAAGGTACTGACGATTTCTAGATCATCTTTCTAGATAATGAGGTGAAGTCGATAGAAAGCGATCCGTCGTAGGCAAGCCCACAACATTAATCATAGATCAAGTCGAAGAAATTTAGTTGCAAGGACTGACTCAGGGATGGTCAAGATGGATGAAAAATATTTTGCATATGAATGGCTTATTGGTAGTGACCTCTTGAACACATAACGACACGACAGATGGTTTGGTGACAATTGACCCAAAGTTAATACCCAGAAACCGACTGAAGACTTTCAATGTGGTTTGATCAACTGTTAGGCAAAGGATTTCCCAACCCAGGTGAATAAAAGTGTCGTGTTCAAGAGCGGTTACAAAGTATGACAAACATGCTCATTTTTCTCTCTTTTCCCCCACCATTTATGGCAAGTACCTCTTTATTTTTGACAAGCTTGAGGAGGATAACATTTGCTTGATTATAAGCTCATCCTTCGGATGAGTCCAACTTAGTTTAAATTCGAACCCTAAGAAGGAGTTGTTCATTCCTATTTGTAATTGAACAGGTCCTTTACTGTGAAATTTTAACGAGTCCAGTATAGGAGAAACTCGGCGTTTTTCAATTTTAGAGAGTCTGAAAAACTTAAGAAAACTCCAGGGTTGACCTTTTTTGTAAGTTTGTGTCTCCCAAGCCCGAAAAAGTATGAAATAATACTTGAGAGAACTGCTTGATCTTTTACGACCAAGGAGTACTTTTCATCATTAGTGCCCTTGATCCGAAAAAGTAAAAAAGCGATCAACAACACGTCGTTTTATAACCAATATCGAATTTGAAACGACAAAAATCCGGCAATCTTTTCATGTTTTTACAGTCAGAAAAGAGCTGTAAGTGGACCATCTTTTAATTCCGTTTTAATGAGTTTAAAAGAAAAACTCGGCAATCTTTTCATGTTTCAGGAGTCAGAAAAGAGCTTAAAGGTGACTCTAAATGTTTTTTCATCAAAAACGATAGATTTCGCCTGAATAATCCGTTATCCTGCAAAAAACACAAACATTACTCATACCTGTTTGAAATGGATAAAAATGTCGCAAAAATACCTTTCCAAAGTGAAACATAAACAAATTTTCAATTTATTTACACAAAAAACTTATAAAAAGGGCCTTCGTCAATTCATTTTTACCGTTTGCGTTTTGGATGAGAAAATAGTGCTTTTGTTCAGAAAACTTCCCGTTAAGATTGCGGAAAATCCAACTGTTGGAATCGAACGCCGTCTTCTCCAGGTAATCCACATCATCTTACTCTTCATTTTTAATCGTTTCAATTTTTGTTTTAGTCATTCAATTCATTTTTTGGGAGGGTTTTTAGGCTTAAAACCCGCGTGCGGGGGCCCGCAGGTTTACCATTGCTGGCCTGCGAACCCTGACTTTTTCTCCATTGGGAAAAAGCCAGGGGTCCGCACCTTCCATGTAGACAAGGTGCGGTCCCACGCATTGTGTCTAACCCGGAGGGTGCGGTCCCCGTCGCAAGGGTTTTTAACCCAAAAATTCTCAAAATTGGACCAAACAAAATAATTTCTAGCATTTTAATTTATCTTTATACTTGATGTAGAGACTACATCATGCTAGATTAGCGTGAACGAGAGCATGAGGACGTGGATGCTGCCGCATGGAATCATCAGCCTTCACTTGATGCTTTGAGGGCATGCGGCTTGTACAAATTCTGGGCCATTCCTAGCATGAGGGCTCAGGTGGATTTCTTACAGTGGTTGGTTGACAAATGGAGCATACAGGACCAATGCTTCTTCATTGGTAGCCCCCAGCTCGAAATCAAGCCGGCGGACATATATTTCTTGACTGGTTTGCCTAAGAGAGGCGAAGACTTGACTCTGTTTGGGGCTAGGCCAGGTGGCCAGTCTGTCGATAGCCTCCGGCTAGAGTACTGCAACAGCCAGGCTAGAGACAAAGGGATAGACATAAAGACCATATCTCGTCTTGAACTCATGGTGATTGCGTTTACTGTCACCAGACTTTGTGGGGCTACCGCATTACATATTGCCACCAGATCCCAGATGCATATGGCAGTTGATTGCTTTCGAGGCACCATCTTCAATTGGTGCGATGCCGTGTTGGCCAATCTGAAAGGCCAACTGACCAGGGCCAAAAACGAACAACTAAAGACCTTTGGTTACGGGGCTTTGGTTGTGAGTTTTGGCTTGGAGAGGGTTCCCATGTTGATCCCGCAGCACCTTACTGTTGGAGCTGGGCTTCCTCGAGAGCCCAAACTGATGCGATGGGTCGTAGTTATGGCCCGTCAAACGGACGAGAGGATAGAGGTTGCTCGATTCAAACCTGAGTATTTCCAATGGCTGGAAAACCAGGTCTTTTCTATTCAGGACATCCCTTACGCTGGGGTAGATTTTCGTGGTGACCCAGACATGGCTCTTCCACCAGGAGAGCAGTGGGATGACTCAGGTAAAATCATTTTCAACATTTTTCCTATTTTAATTTTTTTTATTATTTTTCCATCGTCTCAAAACTGATAACAAAAGTTTGAAATGCAGATGTGGGTCCACAGCGACCAGCCGCTCTCCGGCCTTACGAGTCAGCAGAGGTTTTGGCCGAGTTGGAGGGTCATCTCGACCGCTTGACAGGAGATATTCTGGAGACCACTATAGATGACATTCCTCGTCGACTTCAGCGCTATGTGATTGGGGTCCCAGGACCTTTTAGGAGGTTCCTTTGCAAGGTGGCCCGTGTAGTGGTTTCTTATCGAGATCATCACTAGTGATAGGATGATCGCCTATTGTGGGCACATATGACATTTTTGTTTTTTGTACTTATCATTTTTGCCGATCATAAGGTGTTTTTCAACCTATGATCGAGGACGATATATTTTTTGACACACTCCTATATATATATATATCAGTATTACCAACTTATCTTGTAAATCATGTTATGGAATGGTTTTAAATTTACATGTATGATTAATGCAAATGTCTATTTAACAATCGAGAAGAAATTGCATCTACTAATGTATTTAAAGATCTTGGAATATGCTGATATTCAATATAATCAAATTCACATTCCAAGAGACACACTCTCAAAAATAATCTTAATAACACTGGATTTCTAATGGCATACACTCTATTAAGCTGTAATACAACGAGTTCAGAATCTAACCTCACTATCAAACTCTGAATCCCAAATGAATAGATTCAGATAATAACTCAATCACTGCACTATAATCGGCAATGTTGTTCGTTGTTTGACAAGGCTTACCCCATGCATAGATACTAACTCGTCAGAGGGCGAATAGATAACCCAAGCTGCGGAAGAAATGTTCTGTGTATTACGACAAGCACCATCAGCGAAACCAATGTATGTTTGGAGAGGCATCGACATCTGCAATATCAAGAGTAAAACCAAGATAAGCAGGAATAATGATGAAAAAACACTCTCTAAGCTAAGCACACTGTTTAAACTAAAACACACCAGCTAGAAAGAAAAAAATATCCTAACTAAAAATCTCCATACCCATTCTTTTAAGCATAATACCTCTTCAAGTAAAGACCATTTCTGGGTTTACCCAAAGAGTCCCCGTTAAAGTCTACCAATTCATAGGCCCCTTTTGCTAGCTTTCGCTTGACAACATAGGGACCATGCCACATAGGAACGAATTTTCCAGCGCCTAATTTATCATTAGCTTGATCGTAAACTAAGACTAGATCTCCTTCCGAAAAATTTCGAGGGGTCACATTTCGATCATATTGAGCTTTCATGTGTTTTGCGTGAGTCTAGAATGCCAATGCAGCATCACGTCGATTCTCATCTAATTGAGCCAAGTATAACAAATGCTTTTCCTCTTCGGAAGTGGCTGGAAGTAACTCGATGGCCATTTGCAGTGACGGGATTTCGCATTCAATGGGTAACACAGCTTCCAAACCATAGACTAGTTGGAAAGGAGTGAACCCTGTTGATGTTTTTACTGAAGTTCGGTACGCCTAAAGCGCTGAAAATAGCATGTTATTCCAATTCGACCGATGAATCCTAGTGATTCATTGGATCATGATAACTAAAAATTTATTGATGGATTCAACCAGACCATTAGCTTGTGGATAATAAGGGGTTGAACTATCGTGACGCAAACCAAGCTGGCCTGTAAGTTCGGTCATCATAACGTTTCGAAAATGACGCCCATGATCAGTAATTATCACTCGCGGGAAACCAAACCTAGCAATTATATGATTGAACATGAAAATTGCAGCTATCTTGCCGTCTGCCTCAAATGTAGGCATCGCCTCGGCCCACTTGGTAAAATAATCTACCGCAAGAATGATATACGCATGCCCCATGGCCAAGTGAGGGTTACATGTAATAAATTCGATAACCCATTTGGAAAAAGGACCAACGAAAATTATAGGGTGGAGAGGAGTAGGTGGAGCGTGCATATTTCGATCAAAAATTTGGCAGTTGTGGCATTTTCGGACCGCCGTAATACAATCTTTAAACAAAGATGGCCAGAAGTAGCCAGCGCGCAATATCTTTTGGGCTCTGGCATACCCAGACATATGACTGCCACACGCTCCAGAGTGACAGTCATTTAGAACCCTTTCAGCTTCTTCGTGAGTTAAGCAATGTCGAAACACAGAGTCCGCCCCACGGGGATAAAGAGTATCTCCAATAATCCTGAATTGTTGGGACTGGAATCGAATTTTTCGACGTTCTGACCTTGAAAGTTCTGTCCGAAAGGATTGGGTCTGGAGATAAACGATGATATCCCCATACCACGGATCTAAAGTGCTGATTAGAAACAAGGATTCGTCCGCAATGGGCTCCTCTGCCACAGTTTCTGTGTTAGCACGCGAGAAGTCACACATTAACTCCGTAAAAACTAAAGATTTCTTAGACTTGGATTTCTCAAATTCCAAGTCGAACTCCTACAGGATAACAATCCATTTAGAGTACTTGCCCCCTAGCATTTTCTTGGTCAAAATGTAGATCATAGGGTTGCCATCCGAAATCACTGTAGTTTATGTAGTAAAATGTAGTGACGAAAACGTTGGACAGCTTGAACAGCTGCCAATGCCAATTTCTCCACATGTGAGTATTTTAGCTCAGTTGGATTTAAAGTTCGACTAAGGTAATATATCACATGTTCAGTTCCGAATTCATCTTCCTGAGCTAAGACCATTCCAATGGTAGAATGAGAGGTGGTGAGATACAAGAAGTAATCCTGGTTGTAGTTGGGAGGATGCAATAACGGTGCATGGGTCAACGCGTGTTTAAGTGCATCAAAATATTTCTGAGCTATCTCATCCCAATAGAATGGAGTATTCTGTTTCAACAATCGGGTAAAACCCTTTGTAACTTCGGCGTAGTTAGGAATGAATCGTCGTAAAAAATTTTCTTTCCCTTGCAAACTTTGGAGTTGGCGAAGACTCGAAGGAGGAGGCAATTTGACGATATCTTCGACCTTCGAGGGATCAACGCGAATGTCGGCTTTTGAAACTACAAACCCCAGTAATCGACTCGTTTCTATACAGAAAACACATTTGTGTGGGTTCAACCGAATCCGATAATGCCTACACCTCATAAAGATTGCTCGTAAATGGATGAGGTGATTAGCTCGATGTAATGAATGAGCAAGCAAGTCATCGAGATACGGTTGCACAATGTGCTTGATGTCATAAAACGCATAAGACATGGCCCTTTGAAAAGTTGCTCCGGCATTCTTGAGCCCAAAAGGTAACTTGGAATAAGCAAATTTCCCCCATGGACAAATGAAAGCCGTTTCTGGTTGATCAGCGGGTAGAATATTGATTTGATTGTATCTGGAAAAACCATCCATGAAGGAGAATATTTCACTGCCGGCACAATCATCAATAATTTGATCGATATAGGGAGTTGGGTAATTGTCCTTTAGACAGGCTCGATTAATGTCCCTATAATCGATACATATTCTTATTGTTCCCTTCTTTTTGTTAACCGGAACAATATTCGATACCCAATCGTTAACAGGATCGGATAAATGAAACCTGCTTTGAGTAATTTTTCAACTTCTGCTTTAATTGCAGCAACTTTTCTTGGGTGACTCTGACGCAAACATTGCCAGACGGGTTTAGTGTCAGGGTAAGTCTTGATCTCATGAACAATAATTGTGAGATCAATTCCTGGCATTTCCTCATAGGACCAGGAAAACACGTCGCAGAATTCTTGAAATAGGGTCTTATATATCTGAATTTCATCATTTGTACATGAGGCACCTATATGAATGTTCTCAACAATTCCAGGCTTAATCGAAATGTCAATAGGAATAGTTTGAGAGATGTTCCCAAATTTAACTCTGAATCAGGATGTTTCATGGGATTCTGAGGTTCCTTGACATATTCAGTCGTAAAACTTGATGAGAAATCATTTTCAAAATGATCATTCTCGGGTAAAAACGAAGATCTGTGATGGAGATCTTCCCATGGTAAATCATCTACACATAGGATTTCACGAATTTGCTCATCAGAGTGAACAAGTTCAGAAAACGTGATTAAATCCGAGTTTGATGTGAAAAGTGATTCCTCACGGACCACATTCATGAAGTCATTTTCGGTTGAAGATGGGTCGGTAAACGATTGCACGGCCTCATACGCAATTTCATATGGACTCAAAGGCATGACATCACCAAATGAGTCTATCTCAGATTCAGAAGGAATGATCCAAGGATCATCATAAACAATGGTGTCTGATGTAATCATATGAATGGTTGCAAATGAAGACGATGCGTTGATCGGAGGAAAAGGAAAAGTTCCCAGTAAACCGGCATCTTTAACTAGTCCTACTCCAACATCCTTATACGGGATAGTCGTTTTACCGACATGCTGAATACTTTTAGAAGAGGCTGGGTCGGAAGAAAAGTAAGCCAGCTGGTCTATTGTTATGATCTTTCCATTATGCGGAAACTTTATAACCCGAAAGACCGATGAAACAACCGCTGTCATAGCGTAAGACCAACTTCGACCCAAGAGAAGGTTGTAATCTAGAGGGGCATCAACCACCTCCACATCTAGATTAACGGTTTTTCCTTCAACCCCTATAGGCAAATCCTATAGAATGCCAAAAGGATGAAACCCACGGCCATCAAAGGCCTTTAGAATCGTCGGGGATTGATTTAGCGAAGGAGAACCAAGCGATCTCCAACACTGTATCGACATAATACACGTTGAGGCTCCCTCATCAATTACAGTCTGATGAATAGGCCTTTTTTTTACTATCACTGGAATCTGGAAAGCCATTTGATGAGGAAAACGCGGTGTACTATTTTCTAGATCGAAAATTATTAGGTTCGAGTCCTGAACGTCAACAAAACCTATAGCCCACAAAAGTAATTTACGTTGTGTTGGACATGATTGCAGCACTTCCAAAGCCGAGATTGTTGAGGGTGAAACAACTAAATCCTCAACAATGTTATAATTCTGAGCTGCTCTTGCATGTGGATTGAAAGCTGACTTTCGAAGTATACCCTTGGCGGGCGGTTTGATTACCAAGTCTGGATTAGGTTTCTCGATCTGTAGTGGATCGGAACCGGGAGCTGAGGTTGATGGATTAGAATGAGAAGATTCTGCTTCTTTACCATCAACAGGACTTTTACTACCATATACTTGCGATCGAGTCGCAATCCTAACATGGGACATCATCAGTATGGGTTCTTCATTGGCACTCGAGGACGAACCTATCATCTTACTGTCTTGAGCTGGAAAAGGATCCTTCAAAACAACAGGAGTTTGGGAACCTTTGACAATCTTCGCAACCTCTGCACGATTGGGGCAGTCTCTTGTAAAATGTTCATCGTCACAAATGAGACAAGGATAACGAGGTTTGTGCTTTTCATCATTGGATTCTGATTTTTCAGGTTTCTCCTTTGAATTTTTGTCCGTTTTATTCTTCTTTCCTTTCTTCTTCCCACCGGATTTTGATTTGGCTGTAGATGACTCTACAACATGAATATCGGCGGAAATCTCTGCAGAAGAATCTCCTGTTGGGGAATCAGGCAAGGTTATGATAGGAGAAGAATTCTTGGAAGATTTCTTCTTACTTTTAGTGTTAACCATACAAATCATACCATCGGCGACATGAGATCCCGAAGGAGCTGCAGCGATTTGATTTTTCTTGGGAAGATCGGGGATTTTCTCGTGTAACGTACCTGACTGAGTATAGACCAAGTCAAGGTACTGTGCTTGAGCAATTACTTGCTCCTCAGTAACAACTCCGGCTTTAGCTACATCTTCAGTGATCTTTGGCAACAAAGATTTTACAAACCACTCGGCCAAGATCTGATCCGAAATAAACACCTTCACTAAACGCCGTCGACGTCTCCACTCATGAATATGATCTGAAATGTAAGTGGATATCAATTGTTATAACGAAGTTAACAATTCCGTGCCATTGTCATATCGGACTGGCAACTGAAAATGAGTTAAAAACGAGGTAGCTAACTGACTAAAATTATAAAAAGTGCCTCGCGGTAACTCAATGTACCACTTGGCCGCGAGACCAATTAGAGTGCGCTGGAAAGTCTAAGATGGATTGAATCATCTGAAATGGAGTTAGATACACACCAGAGGTGGTAAGTCATCACATGGTTTGACGGGTCCTCTCCTAATTTACCTTCGAACTTAGGAATGTCACTGTGCAACTTATTCGGCATTGGCAGCCAAAACGGAAGATAATTAATGGGATCGTTTGTTAGGCGCGAAAAGTCAGGTAAGTCCAAAGTTGCGATAAAGGGTAACTGACGATTAGGGTCCCTAAAACTCTGGGTCATGAGACCAGCCCTAGGAGGAGGATATCCAGGATAACTAGGAATAGGAATTGCATTTGGGATATTGTACCCTCCCGGAAAACCAGGATTAACCAGACCATACTGGGGTTGTTGAGGTTGTTGATAAGTGTACCCAGGGTACAGTTGATACTGATAGACTGGCTGCTGCACAGCAGGACCGAATTGGTACTGTCCCTGGTACGGTTGATAAGTAAATTGTGGTTGACTTGTGACAACCGTACTTGAACCAGGTTGTCCTACAGGCATCTGAACTGAAGTTTGAATCATAGATCCAGACGGTGGTAAAGATGTCTGAGGAGTAGATACAGGAACAGTAGAAACCGGAGCTGTCGATACTCCGGAAGTAGGTGGGGTAGATTGAACAGATGTTGCGGCAGTTGTAGCAGTCGTTTGAGGCAGAGTACGAGGCGTACTAGGCCCAGGCTGAGAAACTACCGAAGGTACAGAAGTTTGAATGTTAGACTGGACTGGTTGCTGGGGTGTACCAGAAACTAAGGGTTGTCCAGTTTGAGATGACAACTGTACATTTGGCTGCAACACCTATTGAGTTTGCGATGGATCCCACACTATATTCATTCCGGGGTACTGACCCATAACAGGTTGAGAATATTGAGGACCATAACCGGGTTGAGGGTAGGATTGATAATTTAAAGGTACATTTCTCGTTCCTTGCACATACGTTTGATTGGAGGGTAGTTGGAAAACTTGGTTCGAGTACTGACCTTGTGGTTGATACCCTTGAGGCACGTACTGATACTGGGGTTGACCTTGAGGTATAAATTGATACTGGGGTTGACCTTGGGGTACATATTGAGTCTGGGGTTGACCTTGAGGAACACTGTCCCGTAGGTATGTACTGTCCTTGAGGTTGTCCCCCATATGCAAATTGGGTACCTTGAGGTTGCCCCCAGGCGATAATTGAGGCTGCCCCCAGGCGGTAACTGGCCACCTTGAGGTTGAGGATTGGGAATAGAACCTGACATCATGAGAATGTCTTCTACGCTCAACGGCTTAGTACCATTGCTTCTAGTTAATAACCCTTGCTCAATGGGTTGAGGAGATGCTCCCGAAAAAGTACCAGAAAGGGAATGATACCCAGAGGGAACAGAAGGACCACCGTACAAAAAGGATTCAGGTGATTGAGTAAACATGGATGACTGTCTTGACATATTTAACGGAGGATAATAACCTCTAGGTGTTGGGTGATAAGGAACACGAGGTGGTGAAAAATTTAACCCTGGGTTTTCTAAGAAATTAGTCAAAGAAAGATACCAAGTACTACTCCTAGGTGGACTGTAAAAAATTGATTCACGCTCCCTTAGCTCAATAACAGGTTGATTTTCAGGGATAGGGATGCCTACTTCTTCTTCCGGAGTAGCAAGTTCTTCAATAGCAATAAGTCCAGAAGGAAGATCTTGGGTGATTACTCTTTCTACCCTAGGTGAACCAGGACCACTAGAAGCTGGAGAAACAAACCCGATGTCGGAGTAGCAGCAAATTCACTTTCAGGCTCGGATATTTCAGGTTCCTCACCTATATCACTAGTAGATGAAAAGCTACTAGTCACTTCGGAAACAGACACTGACTGTGGATTATAATCTGCCACTAACGTTTGAAAATCAGGATGTACTATCAAAGAAGATTCTCCTTCTTCAGGTGACCCAACTCTACTATCTCTAGGAGTTACGAGGACTTTCAAGCCTTCAAGCTGGCTCGGTGAAAACTCAGGAAGTTGGCCCCGAAGTCTACGGGACTTCCTCGGTAATTCAGCCATGGTTAAAAACTTTTAAATACTTCACACGCAAACAAAGTAAAATCTCAATGAAAACCACCTAAAGTCTCTAAAGAACCAAACAAATTTGAATCACATGCTTAAAGAATCTAGGAGATCAAACACACACAAACAGTAACTTTCCGTACTGAAAACACTAGTTGGTGATGAAATCCAATGTCAGAGTTCAATACAGAAATGGCGGTTGGAACAGTACCCGGCAATGCTTAATGAATAGACTGGCACAAGTTCCTCCACTTAACCGTCTCGATTGAAGCAAACCCCCCAGAAAAATCCAAGTGAGTCTAG